>OY757242.1:0-415071 GCA_963583935.1 Diaperis boleti
CTGACCTGACCTGACCTGACCTGACCTGACCTGACCTGACCTGACCTGACCTGACCTGACCTGACCTGACCTGACCTGACCTGACCTGACCTGACCTGACCTGACCTGACCTGACCTGACCTGACCTGACCTGACCTGACCTGACCTGACCTGACCTGACCTGACCTGACCTGACCTGACCTGACCTGACCTGACCTGACCTGACCTGACCTGACCTGACCTACCTGACCTGACCTGACCTGACCTGACCTGACCTGACCTGACCTGACCTGACCTGACCTGACCTGACCTGACCTGACCTGACCTGACCTGACCTGACCTGACCTGACCTGACCTGACCTGACCTGACCTGACCTGACCTGACCTGACCTGACCTGACCTGACCTGACCTGACCTGACCTGACCTGACCTGACCTGACCTGACCTGACCTGACCTGACCTGACCTGACCTGACCTGACCTGACCTGACCTGACCTGACCTGACCTGACCTGACCTGACCTGACCTGACCTGACCTGACCTGACCTGACCTGACCTGACCTGACCTGACCTGACCTGACCTGACCTGACCTGACCTGACCTGACCTGACCTGACCTGACCTGACCTGACCTGACCTGACCTGACCTGACCTGACCTGACCTGACCTGACCTGACCTGACCTGACCTGACCTGACCTGACCTGACCTGACCTGACCTGACCTGACCTGACCTGACCTGACCTGACCTGACCTGACCTGACCTGACCTGACCTGACCTGACCTGACCTGACCTGACCTGACCTGACCTGACCTGACCTGACCTGACCTGACCTGACCTGACCTGACCTGACCTGACCTGACCTGACCTGACCTGACCTGACCTGACCTGACCTGACCTGACCTGACCTGACCTGACCTGACCTGACCTGACCTGACCTGACCTGACCTGACCTGACCTGACCTGACCTGACCTGACCTGACCTGACCTGACCTGACCTGACCTGACCTGACCTGACCTGACCTGACCTGACCTGACCTGACCTGACCTGACCTGACCTGACCTGACCTGACCTGACCTGACCTGACCTGACCTGACCTGACCTGACCTGACCTGACCTGACCTGACCTGACCTGACCTGACCTGACCTGACCTGACCTGACCTGACCTGACCTGACCTGACCTGACCTGACCTGACCTGACCTGACCTGACCTGACCTGACCTGACCTGACCTGACCTGACCTGACCTGACCTGACCTGACCTGACCTGACCTGACCTGACCTGACCTGACCTGACCTGACCTGACCTGACCTGACCTGACCTGACCTGACCTGACCTGACCTGACCTGACCTGACCTGACCTGACCTGACCTGACCTGACCTGACCTGACCTGACCTGACCTGACCTGACCTGACCTGACCTGACCTGACCTGACCTGACCTGACCTGACCTGACCTGACCTGACCTGACCTGACCTGACCTGACCTGACCTGACCTGACCTGACCTGACCTGACCTGACCTGACCTGACCTGACCTGACCTGACCTGACCTGACCTGACCTGACCTGACCTGACCTGACCTGACCTGACCTGACCTGACCTGACCTGACCTGACCTGACCTGACCTGACCTGACCTGACCTGACCTGACCTGACCTGACCTGACCTGACCTGACCTGACCTGACCTGACCTGACCTGACCTGACCTGACCTGACCTGACCTGACCTGACCTGACCTGACCTGACCTGACCTGACCTGACCTGACCTGACCTGACCTGACCTGACCTGACCTGACCTGACCTGACCTGACCTGACCTGACCTGACCTGACCTGACCTGACCTGACCTGACCTGACCTGACCTGACCTGACCTGACCTGACCTGACCTGACCTGACCTGACCTGACCTGACCTGACCTGACCTGACCTGACCTGACCTGACCTGACCTGACCTGACCTGACCTGACCTGACCTGACCTGACCTGACCTGACCTGACCTGACCTGACCTGACCTGACCTGACCTGACCTGACCTGACCTGACCTGACCTGACCTGACCTGACCTGACCTGACCTGACCTGACCTGACCTGACCTGACCTGACCTGACCTGACCTGACCTGACCTGACCTGACCTGACCTGACCTGACCTGACCTGACCTGACCTGACCTGACCTGACCTGACCTGACCTGACCTGACCTGACCTGACCTGACCTGACCTGACCTGACCTGACCTGACCTGACCTGACCTGACCTGACCTGACCTGACCTGACCTGACCTGACCTGACCTGACCTGACCTGACCTGACCTGACCTGACCTGACCTGACCTGACCTGACCTGACCTGACCTGACCTGACCTGACCTGACCTGACCTGACCTGACCTGACCTGACCTGACCTGACCTGACCTGACCTGACCTGACCTGACCTGACCTGACCTGACCTGACCTGACCTGACCTGACCTGACCTGACCTGACCTGACCTGACCTGACCTGACCTGACCTGACCTGACCTGACCTGACCTGACCTGACCTGACCTGACCTGACCTGACCTGACCTGACCTGACCTGACCTGACCTGACCTGACCTGACCTGACCTGACCTGACCTGACCTGACCTGACCTGACCTGACCTGACCTGACCTGACCTGACCTGACCTGACCTGACCTGACCTGACCTGACCTGACCTGACCTGACCTGACCTGACCTGACCTGACCTGACCTGACCTGACCTGACCTGACCTGACCTGACCTGACCTGACCTGACCTGACCTGACCTGACCTGACCTGACCTGACCTGACCTGACCTGACCTGACCTGACCTGACCTGACCTGACCTGACCTGACCTGACCTGACCTGACCTGACCTGACCTGACCTGACCTGACCTGACCTGACCTGACCTGACCTGACCTGACCTGACCTGACCTGACCTGACCTGACCTGACCTGACCTGACCTGACCTGACCTGACCTGACCTGACCTGACCTGACCTGACCTGACCTGACCTGACCTGACCTGACCTGACCTGACCTGACCTGACCTGACCTGACCTGACCTGACCTGACCTGACCTGACCTGACCTGACCTGACCTGACCTGACCTGACCTGACCTGACCTGACCTGACCTGACCTGACCTGACCTGACCTGACCTGACCTGACCTGACCTGACCTGACCTGACCTGACCTGACCTGACCTGACCTGACCTGACCTGACCTGACCTGACCTGACCTGACCTGACCTGACCTGACCTGACCTGACCTGACCTGACCTGACCTGACCTGACCTGACCTGACCTGACCTGACCTGACCTGACCTGACCTGACCTGACCTGACCTGACCTGACCTGACCTGACCTGACCTGACCTGACCTGACCTGACCTGACCTGACCTGACCTGACCTGACCTGACCTGACCTGACCTGACCTGACCTGACCTGACCTGACCTGACCTGACCTGACCTGACCTGACCTGACCTGACCTGACCTGACCTGACCTGACCTGACCTGACCTGACCTGACCTGACCTGACCTGACCTGACCTGACCTGACCTGACCTGACCTGACCTGACCTGACCTGACCTGACCTGACCTGACCTGACCTGACCTGACCTGACCTGACCTGACCTGACCTGACCTGACCTGACCTGACCTGACCTGACCTGACCTGACCTGACCTGACCTGACCTGACCTGACCTGACCTGACCTGACCTGACCTGACCTGACCTGACCTGACCTGACCTGACCTGACCTGACCTGACCTGACCTGACCTGACCTGACCTGACCTGACCTGACCTGACCTGACCTGACCTGACCTGACCTGACCTGACCTGACCTGACCTGACCTGACCTGACCTGACCTGACCTGACCTGACCTGACCTGACCTGACCTGACCTGACCTGACCTGACCTGACCTGACCTGACCTGACCTGACCTGACCTGACCTGACCTGACCTGACCTGACCTGACCTGACCTGACCTGACCTGACCTGACCTGACCTGACCTGACCTGACCTGACCTGACCTGACCTGACCTGACCTGACCTGACCTGACCTGACCTGACCTGACCTGACCTGACCTGACCTGACCTGACCTGACCTGACCTGACCTGACCTGACCTGACCTGACCTGACCTGACCTGACCTGACCTGACCTGACCTGACCTGACCTGACCTGACCTGACCTGACCTGACCTGACCTGACCTGACCTGACCTGACCTGACCTGACCTGACCTGACCTGACCTGACCTGACCTGACCTGACCTGACCTGACCTGACCTGACCTGACCTGACCTGACCTGACCTGACCTGACCTGACCTGACCTGACCTGACCTGACCTGACCTGACCTGACCTGACCTGACCTGACCTGACCTGACCTGACCTGACCTGACCTGACCTGACCTGACCTGACCTGACCTGACCTGACCTGACCTGACCTGACCTGACCTGACCTGACCTGACCTGACCTGACCTGACCTGACCTGACCTGACCTGACCTGACCTGACCTGACCTGACCTGACCTGACCTGACCTGACCTGACCTGACCTGACCTGACCTGACCTGACCTGACCTGACCTGACCTGACCTGACCTGACCTGACCTGACCTGACCTGACCTGACCTGACCTGACCTGACCTGACCTGACCTGACCTGACCTGACCTGACCTGACCTGACCTGACCTGACCTGACCTGACCTGACCTGACCTGACCTGACCTGACCTGACCTGACCTGACCTGACCTGACCTGACCTGACCTGACCTGACCTGACCTGACCTGACCTGACCTGACCTGACCTGACCTGACCTGACCTGACCTGACCTGACCTGACCTGACCTGACCTGACCTGACCTGACCTGACCTGACCTGACCTGACCTGACCTGACCTGACCTGACCTGACCTGACCTGACCTGACCTGACCTGACCTGACCTGACCTGACCTGACCTGACCTGACCTGACCTGACCTGACCTGACCTGACCTGACCTGACCTGACCTGACCTGACCTGACCTGACCTGACCTGACCTGACCTGACCTGACCTGACCTGACCTGACCTGACCTGACCTGACCTGACCTGACCTGACCTGACCTGACCTGACCTGACCTGACCTGACCTGACCTGACCTGACCTGACCTGACCTGACCTGACCTGACCTGACCTGACCTGACCTGACCTGACCTGACCTGACCTGACCTGACCTGACCTGACCTGACCTGACCTGACCTGACCTGACCTGACCTGACCTGACCTGACCTGACCTGACCTGACCTGACCTGACCTGACCTGACCTGACCTGACCTGACCTGACCTGACCTGACCTGACCTGACCTGACCTGACCTGACCTGACCTGACCTGACCTGACCTGACCTGACCTGACCTGACCTGACCTGACCTGACCTGACCTGACCTGACCTGACCTGACCTGACCTGACCTGACCTGACCTGACCTGACCTGACCTGACCTGACCTGACCTGACCTGACCTGACCTGACCTGACCTGACCTGACCTGACCTGACCTGACCTGACCTGACCTGACCTGACCTGACCTGACCTGACCTGACCTGACCTGACCTGACCTGACCTGACCTGACCTGACCTGACCTGACCTGACCTGACCTGACCTGACCTGACCTGACCTGACCTGACCTGACCTGACCTGACCTGACCTGACCTGACCTGACCTGACCTGACCTGACCTGACCTGACCTGACCTGACCTGACCTGACCTGACCTGACCTGACCTGACCTGACCTGACCTGACCTGACCTGACCTGACCTGACCTGACCTGACCTGACCTGACCTGACCTGACCTGACCTGACCTGACCTGACCTGACCTGACCTGACCTGACCTGACCTGACCTGACCTGACCTGACCTGACCTGACCTGACCTGACCTGACCTGACCTGACCTGACCTGACCTGACCTGACCTGACCTGACCTGACCTGACCTGACCTGACCTGACCTGACCTGACCTGACCTGACCTGACCTGACCTGACCTGACCTGACCTGACCTGACCTGACCTGACCTGACCTGACCTGACCTGACCTGACCTGACCTGACCTGACCTGACCTGACCTGACCTGACCTGACCTGACCTGACCTGACCTGACCTGACCTGACCTGACCTGACCTGACCTGACCTGACCTGACCTGACCTGACCTGACCTGACCTGACCTGACCTGACCTGACCTGACCTGACCTGACCTGACCTGACCTGACCTGACCTGACCTGACCTGACCTGACCTGACCTGACCTGACCTGACCTGACCTGACCTGACCTGACCTGACCTGACCTGACCTGACCTGACCTGACCTGACCTGACCTGACCTGACCTGACCTGACCTGACCTGACCTGACCTGACCTGACCTGACCTGACCTGACCTGACCTGACCTGACCTGACCTGACCTGACCTGACCTGACCTGACCTGACCTGACCTGACCTGACCTGACCTGACCTGACCTGACCTGACCTGACCTGACCTGACCTGACCTGACCTGACCTGACCTGACCTGACCTGACCTGACCTGACCTGACCTGACCTGACCTGACCTGACCTGACCTGACCTGACCTGACCTGACCTGACCTGACCTGACCTGACCTGACCTGACCTGACCTGACCTGACCTGACCTGACCTGACCTGACCTGACCTGACCTGACCTGACCTGACCTGACCTGACCTGACCTGACCTGACCTGACCTGACCTGACCTGACCTGACCTGACCTGACCTGACCTGACCTGACCTGACCTGACCTGACCTGACCTGACCTGACCTGACCTGACCTGACCTGACCTGACCTGACCTGACCTGACCTGACCTGACCTGACCTGACCTGACCTGACCTGACCTGACCTGACCTGACCTGACCTGACCTGACCTGACCTGACCTGACCTGACCTGACCTGACCTGACCTGACCTGACCTGACCTGACCTGACCTGACCTGACCTGACCTGACCTGACCTGACCTGACCTGACCTGACCTGACCTGACCTGACCTGACCTGACCTGACCTGACCTGACCTGACCTGACCTGACCTGACCTGACCTGACCTGACCTGACCTGACCTGACCTGACCTGACCTGACCTGACCTGACCTGACCTGACCTGACCTGACCTGACCTGACCTGACCTGACCTGACCTGACCTGACCTGACCTGACCTGACCTGACCTGACCTGACCTGACCTGACCTGACCTGACCTGACCTGACCTGACCTGACCTGACCTGACCTGACCTGACCTGACCTGACCTGACCTGACCTGACCTGACCTGACCTGACCTGACCTGACCTGACCTGACCTGACCTGACCTGACCTGACCTGACCTGACCTGACCTGACCTGACCTGACCTGACCTGACCTGACCTGACCTGACCTGACCTGACCTGACCTGACCTGACCTGACCTGACCTGACCTGACCTGACCTGACCTGACCTGACCTGACCTGACCTGACCTGACCTGACCTGACCTGACCTGACCTGACCTGACCTGACCTGACCTGACCTGACCTGACCTGACCTGACCTGACCTGACCTGACCTGACCTGACCTGACCTGACCTGACCTGACCTGACCTGACCTGACCTGACCTGACCTGACCTGACCTGACCTGACCTGACCTGACCTGACCTGACCTGACCTGACCTGACCTGACCTGACCTGACCTGACCTGACCTGACCTGACCTGACCTGACCTGACCTGACCTGACCTGACCTGACCTGACCTGACCTGACCTGACCTGACCTGACCTGACCTGACCTGACCTGACCTGACCTGACCTGACCTGACCTGACCTGACCTGACCTGACCTGACCTGACCTGACCTGACCTGACCTGACCTGACCTGACCTGACCTGACCTGACCTGACCTGACCTGACCTGACCTGACCTGACCTGACCTGACCTGACCTGACCTGACCTGACCTGACCTGACCTGACCTGACCTGACCTGACCTGACCTGACCTGACCTGACCTGACCTGACCTGACCTGACCTGACCTGACCTGACCTGACCTGACCTGACCTGACCTGACCTGACCTGACCTGACCTGACCTGACCTGACCTGACCTGACCTGACCTGACCTGACCTGACCTGACCTGACCTGACCTGACCTGACCTGACCTGACCTGACCTGACCTGACCTGACCTGACCTGACCTGACCTGACCTGACCTGACCTGACCTGACCTGACCTGACCTGACCTGACCTGACCTGACCTGACCTGACCTGACCTGACCTGACCTGACCTGACCTGACCTGACCTGACCTGACCTGACCTGACCTGACCTGACCTGACCTGACCTGACCTGACCTGACCTGACCTGACCTGACCTGACCTGACCTGACCTGACCTGACCTGACCTGACCTGACCTGACCTGACCTGACCTGACCTGACCTGACCTGACCTGACCTGACCTGACCTGACCTGACCTGACCTGACCTGACCTGACCTGACCTGACCTGACCTGACCTGACCTGACCTGACCTGACCTGACCTGACCTGACCTGACCTGACCTGACCTGACCTGACCTGACCTGACCTGACCTGACCTGACCTGACCTGACCTGACCTGACCTGACCTGACCTGACCTGACCTGACCTGACCTGACCTGACCTGACCTGACCTGACCTGACCTGACCTGACCTGACCTGACCTGACCTGACCTGACCTGACCTGACCTGACCTGACCTGACCTGACCTGACCTGACCTGACCTGACCTGACCTGACCTGACCTGACCTGACCTGACCTGACCTGACCTGACCTGACCTGACCTGACCTGACCTGACCTGACCTGACCTGACCTGACCTGACCTGACCTGACCTGACCTGACCTGACCTGACCTGACCTGACCTGACCTGACCTGACCTGACCTGACCTGACCTGACCTGACCTGACCTGACCTGACCTGACCTGACCTGACCTGACCTGACCTGACCTGACCTGACCTGACCTGACCTGACCTGACCTGACCTGACCTGACCTGACCTGACCTGACCTGACCTGACCTGACCTGACCTGACCTGACCTGACCTGACCTGACCTGACCTGACCTGACCTGACCTGACCTGACCTGACCTGACCTGACCTGACCTGACCTGACCTGACCTGACCTGACCTGACCTGACCTGACCTGACCTGACCTGACCTGACCTGACCTGACCTGACCTGACCTGACCTGACCTGACCTGACCTGACCTGACCTGACCTGACCTGACCTGACCTGACCTGACCTGACCTGACCTGACCTGACCTGACCTGACCTGACCTGACCTGACCTGACCTGACCTGACCTGACCTGACCTGACCTGACCTGACCTGACCTGACCTGACCTGACCTGACCTGACCTGACCTGACCTGACCTGACCTGACCTGACCTGACCTGACCTGACCTGACCTGACCTGACCTGACCTGACCTGACCTGACCTGACCTGACCTGACCTGACCTGACCTGACCTGACCTGACCTGACCTGACCTGACCTGACCTGACCTGACCTGACCTGACCTGACCTGACCTGACCTGACCTGACCTGACCTGACCTGACCTGACCTGACCTGACCTGACCTGACCTGACCTGACCTGACCTGACCTGACCTGACCTGACCTGACCTGACCTGACCTGACCTGACCTGACCTGACCTGACCTGACCTGACCTGACCTGACCTGACCTGACCTGACCTGACCTGACCTGACCTGACCTGACCTGACCTGACCTGACCTGACCTGACCTGACCTGACCTGACCTGACCTGACCTGACCTGACCTGACCTGACCTGACCTGACCTGACCTGACCTGACCTGACCTGACCTGACCTGACCTGACCTGACCTGACCTGACCTGACCTGACCTGACCTGACCTGACCTGACCTGACCTGACCTGACCTGACCTGACCTGACCTGACCTGACCTGACCTGACCTGACCTGACCTGACCTGACCTGACCTGACCTGACCTGACCTGACCTGACCTGACCTGACCTGACCTGACCTGACCTGACCTGACCTGACCTGACCTGACCTGACCTGACCTGACCTGACCTGACCTGACCTGACCTGACCTGACCTGACCTGACCTGACCTGACCTGACCTGACCTGACCTGACCTGACCTGACCTGACCTGACCTGACCTGACCTGACCTGACCTGACCTGACCTGACCTGACCTGACCTGACCTGACCTGACCTGACCTGACCTGACCTGACCTGACCTGACCTGACCTGACCTGACCTGACCTGACCTGACCTGACCTGACCTGACCTGACCTGACCTGACCTGACCTGACCTGACCTGACCTGACCTGACCTGACCTGACCTGACCTGACCTGACCTGACCTGACCTGACCTGACCTGACCTGACCTGACCTGACCTGACCTGACCTGACCTGACCTGACCTGACCTGACCTGACCTGACCTGACCTGACCTGACCTGACCTGACCTGACCTGACCTGACCTGACCTGACCTGACCTGACCTGACCTGACCTGACCTGACCTGACCTGACCTGACCTGACCTGACCTGACCTGACCTGACCTGACCTGACCTGACCTGACCTGACCTGACCTGACCTGACCTGACCTGACCTGACCTGACCTGACCTGACCTGACCTGACCTGACCTGACCTGACCTGACCTGACCTGACCTGACCTGACCTGACCTGACCTGACCTGACCTGACCTGACCTGACCTGACCTGACCTGACCTGACCTGACCTGACCTGACCTGACCTGACCTGACCTGACCTGACCTGACCTGACCTGACCTGACCTGACCTGACCTGACCTGACCTGACCTGACCTGACCTGACCTGACCTGACCTGACCTGACCTGACCTGACCTGACCTTTTTTTTTTTTTTTTTTTTTATAGAGAGGGGGAAATACTGTTACGTACCTCCAGGCCCACGCTCAGGAAGGCCTGGAGAGTGTGGGACTCCCTGGCGGATGGTCGTCCAGTCCTACCCACTAAAAACCCCTCTCGATGGAGTATTGCTCCACCCCTGGAACCGCCGTTAGGCATTACTTCAAGGGTGGTACTCCCACCTCACCTCATATGGAGGCGTTCCCGTTCCCTCTCCTTCTCTTCCTTCCTCCGCATGATGCTTTCCATCATGCGGGCCACCGTCTCCCACTCGGATTGGCCGGCGAGCATCCCCTCAATGAGGTTTTCCTCGTCCGGCCACCAACCCAGGGTCCTCAAGACCGCCAACCTTTCTCCATCAAAGGCCTCGCACCGGAACAGGGTATGTTCCGGATCGTCCACATCATGGCTGCAGAACCAGCAGGCAGGGGAGGCCTCCTTGCCTATTCGGGCAAGGTAGCTCCCGAAGCACCCGTGTCCGGTCAGCGCCTGAGTCACGTGGAAATTTGTCCACCCGTGACCCCGGCCGACCCACAGCCGGACGTCGGAAATGAGCCGCCTTGTCCAGGCACCCTTCCTTCCCTCTGCCCATCTCTGCTGCCATCTGTCCATGATTACCTTTCTGGCCTCGGTGGACGTCCGTCCCTCTCTCCTTTGCTTCCTCTCGAGAATCAGCAAATCGGGGGGCGGTATTCCGGAGATCACCCCCAACGCATCGGTCGATACCGTCCGATACGCGGAGGCTACCCGTAGCCCCACCCTCCTCTGCACCCTCTCGAGAGCGGCCCTTCCGGTTTTGGTGTCAGCGGCCTGCGCCCAAGCGGGCGCCGCATACAGCAGCACGTTGTGCACCACTGCCGCATACAGCACCCTACAGCGCCCATCCGCCCCGCCCAGGTTGGGCATCAGCCTGGCCAGTTTCCCGGCCACTGCCTCCGCCTTCCGAGATACCCTCCCCACATGGGGAAGGAAGTTCATCCTTCTGTCCAAGTCAACCCCCAAGTACTTAATACTCGGTTGGACCCGGACAAAAGCGCCCCCTATTCGGAAGCCCTCCAGCCCGATCCTCCTACCTCCGACTAGCAAAACTGCCTCGGTTTTGGCAGGAGCTACCTTAAGGCCATGGTCTTCCATCCAACCCAACACCCTCCCTGCCGACTCTTCGACCATCCGCCGAAGTTCTTCCTCGGTGCGAGCCATTGCCATGATCACCAGATCATCGGCGAAGGCAACGGTCCTCGCACCCACGGGCAGCTCCAGCTCGAGGACGCCGTTGTACAGCACATTCCACAGGAGTGGTCCGAGGACCGACCCCTGCGGAACGCCGCACCCCACGCTCCTCGACCTGTTGGCCCCGCCATAGCGGATGGTCCTGTCGGACAGGTAGCTTTTGACCATGGCCACCATGCCCTCCTCCACCCGCATTCCCTCCAGGGCCGTCGCAATGGCCTCCCATGAAGCACAGTTGAAGGCGTTCTCGATATCCAGGGCGACGACGGCACAGAAGTCTTTACGACCCCAAGTGCCGGCGTTCGCCACCCTGGCGTACGCGAGCACGTCCTCCACGGCATCCATGGTCGACCTGCCCCTTCTGAAGCCGTACTGCCGATCAGACAGCACGCCCCTCTCTTCCAGATCCCGGCTTATCCTGTTCCGGATGATGGCTTCCAACAGCTTACCCGCAGTGCTTATGAGGGAAATAGGCCTATATTTCCCCCCGCCCTTTGGTATAAGCACCACCTTTGCTTCCTTCCAAACCGCTGGGAAAACACGGTTCTTCAGGCACGATCCCATCACCCCCGCCATCACAGCAGGGGCCACCTCGACGGCCAATTTTACGACCTCAGCAGGCAGGCCATCCAGCCCAGGGGCTTTCCCCCCCCTGAGGCCCCTGGATGCCTCCTGCACCTCCTCCACCGTCGCGATCGCCGCATCCCCAACGCTGAATGTGCCCCTAGGGTCCTCCCATCGAGGAGGGTTCGATGTCGGAAAAAGCCGGCCGATGGCTTCCTCCTCCTCCTCCTCGGTTATCACCAGTCTGGACCCGACCTTCCCGGAGACGATCCTGTAGGCCCGTCCCCAGGGGTCACCCCGGACTTCATCGATCAGCCTGTCCCAAGCACGTCCCTTGGCGGCAGCGATCTCCGTCTTCAGGGCTTTCTTGGCGGACCTGTACTCGCCGAGCCTTGCGGTCCTCGCCTCATCGGTCCTAGCACGGGTGAGCCTCCGCCTACAAGCGATGCACCTCCGCCGCGCCTCCGCGACCTCGGCACACCACCAGTAGACAGGTCTCCTCCCGGCCCTGGTGATCTTCCTAGGCAGGCACTCATCGCAGGCGACGGTCAAACGCCGCACTGCTTCTTCCGGCGAGAGGTTCGTCTCGCCGTCGAGCATGCCTACCAGCCTTCTGGCCAGAGCTTCTCTGAGCCCCTCTCTCCACATCCAGCCAGGTCCCTGGACGGCTCTGAGTCCTCTGCGGACAGCACCGGTACTCAACCGAAAGGAGAGATAGCGATGGTCACTGAAGGAATCCTCGTCGAGAACCCTCCAATCCTCCAGCACCATCCCACCACCCAGTCTAGCGAAGGTTACGTCTATGACAGACGACCGTGTTCCGCCTGTTGCCATGGCCTCAAAGGTTGCCTGGTTCCCGAGATTTTCAACCTCGAGTCCCAGGCTCGCCATGGCTTCCTCCAGCACGGTTCCCCTGGAATCGGTAACCGACGACCCCCACGAAGCAGACTTCGCGTTGAAATCGCCAGCCACCACCAGGTTTCCCGTGTGGACCCTCAGCGCCCCCGTCAACCTGCCCACGTATCTGCCGAACTGCTCTGACGTGCAGTTCGGAGACACATAGCAGCTGACGAGGACCAGGCCGGCCGCCCTTACCCAGACGTAACCTTCGCCCTTCCCGCTAGCCGTCACGCTGTCCTCTACTCTGATCGCGGCTGCCCCTCCATCTGCGACCAGCCACCCGCCCCTACCGACCCGCGCCAGATTGGGCTCCTGGGCCAGGATGCACTTGACACCCAGGTCCAAGGAGACCCTCTCCAGCACGTCGTGGGCGAGGGCTCTCCGCCCCAGGTTAACCTGCAAGACCCTGCACACCATTGCTGGTGCCGGGTCCCGCAGCCCCCTGGGCCGATCCTCCCCTGATGCTCCTGGAAGCCACAACCGCCTCCTTGAACCGGGGGCACCTCATGGATTCTGCCCTGTGCCCCTTCGCACCACACAGGTAGCAGGCCTCCTGATTGGTGCAGTCCCTGACCTTGTGCCCCGATTCCCCGCAGCGGTGGCAGGCCTCCACACCTTTGTGGGCACACTCCTTTGCCACGTGCCCGATCCTTTTGCAAAGGTGGCATCTTGGGAGCGTCACCATCTCCCTAACCCGCCAGCGGTTCCACCCCGCCCCAATGCGCCTTTTGGACAGCAGCGCGTCGATGGCCCCGACCCGCGCGGTCAGGAAGGCGTGCCTCTCACCCCTGGCGTTCTCCTTGGCGCCGATCCTGACTTCGACCTCCCTGCCCTCCACGGCCGTCCCCATCCCGGCCAGCTCGGACACCACCGTTCTCCTCACCTCCTCGACCCCCGTGGCCGAGTCCAGGTCGAGAAGCATGGCCGTCTTTGTGGCAACGCGGTGCTCCACCTTGGCCACCTGCTGGAGCTTTTCGGCTATCTGCGCCTTGAACGCCTTACGTGCCTCCGGGTCCCTGGTCCTGAATTTCACAAGGGCCTCTCCCCCTTGTGTTCTGGACACCCTTGTGATTTCGACGTTTTCGGCGCTGACACCCCCCCTCAGGCCCCTGATAATGTCCGCATAGCTGGACCCCTCAGGCCTGAGTAGGACGGTTTCTTCAGCACCGGCACCGCCACCTCCCCCTGCACGATTTGCTCCAGCGGTGTTGGAGCCCCCTCGCCTGCCGGCCAGGATGTCGATGGTGACACCATCCTCCTCCCTCCTGAGCACCATTTCCAGCACCTTACGGACGGTGTCGGTCTGCGCCGCATCAGTGACGACGCAAACCGCCCTTTTCCGTCCGTGGCGCTTTGCGATGCCCAGGGCTTTCCTGACGGCTTGCATCGTTGCCGCTGCTCCCTCCTCCAGCCCCTTCTTCCCTTCGAGCGCCATGAGGTAAGTGAGGTTGCTTTCCTCCTCCTCTTCTTCGCCCTCCTCGGCCAGCAGGCTATTCCTTGTCAGGAGGGTATAAGTCTTCCCTCCCTCCATCTCTCCCTTCTCCACCATGCTCCTAAATTTCGGATGGTCGCTCAGCATCCGACTTACCAGCGGATGCCTGTGACCATCCTTCCCCACCATGTAAATAGTGTCTCTCTCCGTATCGTCCATCCTGTTGACGTACCTGCACCTCTGGTACGTCTCCTCGGGCCATTTCTTGAGGATCAGCTTGCCGACCTCCTCCTGGTTCAGGTCCCGGCTCAGCTGACCCTCTATTTCGGCCACCTGGATCTGCCGCCTTGCCTCCTCGCTGGACACCGTCTGGGTGCAGACGGTCTTCCTCTCCTTCCCAGCAGTGTCCCCATTGGCCACCTTCGTCTTGAGCTCGTCCACTTCCTGACGCAGTCTCCTGACTTCCTCTTCAGCCGTCTTTAATTGGCTGACGGCCAAGGCTTTGGAGTCCTGCGCCGAGCGTAGGTCTCTCGCCATCTCCTCCATCTTCCCAATCTCGACCACTGCCTTGTCCAGCCAATCTTCCAAGCCGGACATCAATGCCACCTCCCTGCTGATGCCTTTGGACGCGTTACAAATGTCAGATTTAACATTGTAACCCGTCTTACAGCAGTTTTCCAGGCTCTTCGCGTGCTTTTTTGTCCGGCCAATTGATTTCTTCAATTCTCTTCCCCCGGAGCTACCCGCTGGCACAGTTTGGCTGGACAGGCCCTTCCTTTTTTTTGATATTTGCCCCTCAACGGGGGATGCCTCAGGAGTGCCGGTCTTCCCCACCGACCTTTCCCTATCATGGTCCCACACAAACTCAAACTCCCCAGTGTTCCCTGGTGTCGTGGGAGACGCAGTCCCCGGGGTTGTGGCCGACGAGTTGCTACTCTTCCCTGCACCCTGCGGGATGATAAGCGACAACCTACTCGGCATCGTTCTTCCTAGGATTTTTTCGGTTTCCAGGACGCCCAGTGGGTAAAACACCGACCTCTCTTTATTGGAATCCTTCACTCCTCCTTCCTTTTCCATCGCCGTTTCGTCTTCATTTTTCTTAGCTCCGTCCTTCTTAATAATCTTGTCTGTATTTATGTTTTTATCCATGTCTGTTCCCACGATCATGGGACGAAAGTCAGTCGCCCTGGAGGTGACGCCCATCCTCCAGGGAAGAGGACTTATCTTCCACCCGGGGGGCCTCCAGTCCCAGGTGGTTACCGTTCGCGACTCTCTGACGTGGAGCCATTCATCCCTTCGGCACGGTATAACACCTTAAGATTCCGTGGGACTAAATACACCAAGGGTGCCCAACGTCCCTGGCGGTTTTAACGAGTTTACTCTCGGTTATTTATAGGGGTTTTCTCCCCGCGGGTCGGCCAACTAAGGCAAGCCCCCCGCTTCGGGAGACTCTACAACGTACCCCCAGCCGCGCTCAGCTGGAGGTTTTTGAAGTAGAGGCCCAATTTACGGTGTTACGTTGGGGCACGCTCCTCCCTACGTAGCTCGGTATCCCCGGGTTCGCCATTACCCGATCCGCCAGCTGAGCTGAGGAATCCCTGGGGAGAAGGAAGGGGGAATAGATGAAATGAGGGTTGTAAATGAGAAGGTACCTAGCCGTCGGAAATCCTAAGGCGTCGGCACCGAAGGACAAGAGGTGGTCTAGAGAGACCAATAGAAAGTGAGGAAAAGACAGAGGCGACTCTAAACTAAGATCTGAAGATTCCAAAGAGTGTAGAGCCATAGGTAGAGATGAAATATTTTGAGAGCATGGTCCACGGTGGGGTTTTTGGGGATCTATCGGTGTTTTTAGGCACGTCCAATCCCCTTATCACCGCCACTAACCATTCGCACAAGTACTCCTGGCCATTCCCTTATCAGCCACCTAAGGGACGCACCTGGTAGCTAGCCCTCCCTAGCCCCAGTTTGACAGAGAAGGAAGAAGGAAGACATGTTTTATTACAGTTGGTTCTTAGCCCTCGGAAGCCCTAATAGCATCGGAACCGAAAAATCAAGAAATGGTCTAGGTAGACCGATAGAAAGACGAGAAAAGAAAAGAGGTGACTCTACACAAGGATCTGAAGATTCGGAAAGAATGTAGAGTCATAGACATTGAAGAGAAAGATTGGAGAGCTTGGTCCGCGGTGGGGTTTTTGGGGATCTATCGGTGTTTTTAGGCACGTCCAATCCCCTTATCACCGCCACTAACCACTCGCAACGAATACTCATGGCCATTCCCTTATCCGCCACGTGAGGGACGCGCCTGGTAGCTAGCTTCTCCCAAGCCCCAGGGACCTGACCTGACCTGACCTGACCTGACCTGACCTGACCTGACCTGACCTGACCTGACCTGACCTGACCTGACCTGACCTGACCTGACCTGACCTGACCTGACCTGACCTGACCTGACCTGACCTGACCTGACCTGACCTGACCTGACCTGACCTGACCTGACCTGACCTGACCTGACCTGACCTTTTTTTTTTTTTTTTTTAGAGAGGGGGAAATACTGTTACGTACCTCCAGGCCCACGCTCAGGAAGGCCTGGAGAGTGTGGGACTCCCTGGCGGATGGTCGTCCAGTCCTACCCACTAAAAACCCCTCTCGGTAGAGTATAGCTCCACCCCCGGAACCGCCGTTAGGCATTACTTCGAGGGTGGTACTCACACCTCACCTCCTGTTAAGGCGTTCCCTTTCTCTCTCGGTCTCTTCCTTGCGTCTCATGATGTTCCGCACCATGCGAGCGACCGCATCCCATTCGGACTGGCCGGTGAGCATCCCCTCAATGAGGTTCTCCTCCTCCGGCCACCAACCCAGGATTTTCCAAGCCGCCAACCTTTCGCCATCAAAGGCCTCGCATCGGAACAGAGTGTGCTCCGGATCGTCCACATCATGGTCACAGAACCAACAAGCAGGGGAGGTCTCCTTGCCAATCCGGGCAAGGTAGCTCCCAAAACACCCGTGTCCGGTCAGCGCCTGAGTCACATGGAAGCTTGTCCACCCGTGACCCCGGCCGACCCACAGCCGAATGTCTGGAATGAGCCGCCTTGTCCAGGCACCCTTCCTTCCCTCTGCCCATCTGCTCTGCCACCCGTCCAGTAGCGCTCTCCTGGCGTCCGTGGACGTCCACCCCTCTCTCCTCAGCTTTCTCTCGAGAATCAGCAGATCGGGGGGCGGTATTCCGGAAATCACCCCCAGCGCATCGGTCGACACCGTCCGATACGCGGAGGCTACCCGTAGCCCCACCCTCCTCTGCACCCTCTCGAGAGCGGCCCTTCCGGTCTTGGTATCTGCAGCCCGCGCCCAAGCAGGCGCCGCATACAGCAGCACGTTGTGCACGACTGCTGCATACAGCACCCTACAGCGCCCATCCGCCCCTCCCAGGTTGGGCATCAGCCGGGCCAGTTTCCCGGCCACTGCCTCCGCCTTCCGAGAAACCCTTCCCACATGCGGCAGGAAGGTCATCCTCCTATCCAGGTCAACCCCCAAGTACTTCATACTGGGTTGGACCCGGACAAGAGCGCCCCCTATTCGGAAGCCCTCCAAGTCGATCCTCCTGCCTCCGATAAGCAAGATTGCCTCGGTTTTGGCAGGAGCTACCTTGAGGCCATGGTCATTAAGCCAGCCCATCACCCTCTCTGCCGCCTCTTCAACCATCCGCTTGAGATCTTCACCGGTGCGAGCCATTGCCATAATCACCAGATCGTCGGCGAAGGCAACGGTCCTCGCACCCACCGGCAACTCCAACTCGAGGACGCCGTTGTACAATACATTCCACAGGAGTGGTCCAAGAACCGACCCCTGCGGAACGCCACACCCGACGTTCCTCGTCCTGTCTCCGGCGCCATAGCGGATGGTCCTACCCGATAAGTAGCTCCTGACCATGGCCACCAGGCCCCCATGCACTCCCATCCCCTCTAAGGCAGTCACTATGGCCCCCCATGACGCACAGCCGAAGGCGTTCTCCACGTCTAGGGCAACAGCGGCACAGTAGTCTTTTCGACCCCATGCCCCAGCGTTTGCCACCCCAGCGTATGCAAGAACGTCCTCAATTGCGTCAATGGTTGACCTACCACCCCGAAAACCATACTGCCTATCGGAGAGCACACCCCTCTCCTCCAGGTCAGCCCCTATCCGATTCCGGACGATGGACTCGAGGAGCTTTCCCGCAGAGCTTATGAGGGAAATTGGGCGGAATTTCCCCCCACTCTTTGGGATTAGCACCACCCGAGCCACCTTCCAAATGTCCGGGAAAACCCCACTCTCCAAACAGGATCCCATCACCCCCGCCATAGTGTCGGGGGCCACCTCAACGGCCAATTTAACTACTTCGGCCATAAGTCCATCCAGTCCAGGGGCCTTCCCCCCCTTCAATCCGCCCGCAGCCCTGTCCAGTTCCTCCTTACCCACCCTCGCCCAACCTGGGTCGATGCGGACATCCCGGGGCTCCCACCGTGGGGGGTCCTCGTCCGGAAAGAGTCCGTTAATTGCCACCTCCTCCTCTTCCTCCGTAATGATAGGCCTGGCACCAAGCCTGCCCGTGACAATCCTATAAGCCCTGCCCCAAGGGTCGTTTCCAACCTCGCCAATAAGATTGTCCCAGGCCCGTCCCTTGGCTGCAGCCACCTCCTTTTTTAGCTCTCTTTTGGCTGCCCTATATTCCCTCTGCCTTTCAGCACGGGTCCGTTCGTTCCTAGCCCGGGTGAGTTTCCTCCTACTGGCGATGCACTTCCGTCTCGCTTCCGCGACTTCGGCGCACCACCAGTACACAGGTCTCTTCCCAGGCCCAGGTGTCTTTCGAGGTAAGCAGCCATCGCAGGCCTCCACCATCCTTCTAACGGCCTCATCCGGTGAGATGTCCACATCCCCGCCCAGCCCCTCGTACAATCTAGCTGCCAATTTATCCCTCAGGTCCCCCCTCCAAATCCATCCCCGAGCCGGTGGAACTCCAGGCCCATTCGCCATCCCATCGGCATCGACCCCGTACGTAATGTACTTATGATCGCTGCAAGAGTCCATCTCGTCCATAACCCTCCACTCCCTTATGGTCAGCCCCTGCCTTAATCTGGTGAAGGTGACGTCGACCACGGACCTTAGGGTCCCATCTACCCTGATGGCTTCAAACGTAGCGGTGTTGCCCCTATTTTCCACCATCAGTCCCAAGCTGGCCATGGCCTCCTCTAATACGGTTCCCCTGGCATCCGTCACCGACGAACCCCACAAAGTCGACTTCGCGTTGAAGTCGCCGGCAACAACCAGGTTCCCCGTATGGCACCTCAGAGCGGCCGTCAGCTCGCCGACGTATTCCCCAAACTGTTCCACAGTACAGTTTGGAGACACGTAGCAGCTCACAAGCACCAAGCCGTCAACCCTCACCCAGACGTATCCCCTGCCAATACCCCTTGCAGCGATCTTGCCCCTGGACCGGACAGCGACCGTTCCCTCTCGATCCCTTACCCATCCCCCGGCGCCGACCCTTGCTAGGTTTGGTTCCTGGACCAAGATGTGGTCAGCACCCAGGTCCAAGGAGACCTTTTCTAGCATGTCATGGGCAAGCGCCCTACGCCCCAGGTTGATCTGAAGGATCCTAACTACCATTAGGACCCATAGACCCCCGGAGCTCCTGGACCACCTTGTTATATGCCGGGCAGGCCATAGAACCAGCCCTATGCCCGTCCTTGCTGCAGAGATAGCACCTTGGAGATTTGGTGCACTCCGCAACTCTATGGCCCTCTCCGCAGCACCTAAGGCACTTGTCCCCCAGATCCAACCTCTTTTCCTTACATTTACGAGCCAGATGCCCGTAACCCAGGCAGTTATAGCACTTTTCAGGGGTCAAGAAGGGCTTTAGAGGACATCTTGTCCAGCCCACCCTAATACTCCCAAGTACCAGCAACTGCCTGGCCACGCGTTCACCCATTATCATCGTGGCCCACTGCCTCCCCTGGTTCGTTTTTAGGGAGACTCTTATGTCCCCAACATTCTCCTTACTGACCGCCCCGCTTTTCACAAGAGCCTCCCTGATTTCGTCCTCCGTGACCGCGGTGTCGAGATTGTTCAAGGCGATCACCGCCCTGCCCGTCTCCACCCTTATTTTTGCTTCCCCTTTGAGGACCTTCGCCATGTCGTTTTTCAGCTTGTTTGCCGCGTCAGTTCCTCCTCCAGCCAGTACCACCCTTATATGTCCCTCCTTGGTCTTTCCCACCGTTTTAACGTTGACCCCCAAGTTCTCAAGGTCAATGTCTTTTTTTAACGTTCTTAGTGTGTTAGCATAGGATGCTGCGTCCCGGGGAGTTTCTATTACAACCGTGGTTTTGGTTGCTGCAGGTCTGCTTTTCGGCTTGTCCTGGCCTGACCCAGCCTGACCTCCGGTTTTATCCCAACTCACATCGTACATCGTGATGTGCACGTTTGTGTCCCGCATGACACGCTCCACTAGTTTCCTTACGACTCCGAATCTGTGTTTGTAGCCATACAGCAACTGTATACTCTCACACCCATTAGCTTCTGCCGCCTTCTTGAGGGACCCTAGGGCTTTTATGACGGCCTGCACTGTGCTGTCCTCCCAGTCGTCTTCCTTGTCAACCATTTCTTTGTCCATCCCCGTAAAAAAGGTAATTTGCCTCTCCATATTATTGGCTGTTTCCCCCATTTCTGCATCCTCTACAGCCAAGCTCCAGTTAAGGACATATGCCGTTTTTCCATATGTCGGATTGCCCTTGTTTATTAGCTCACGAGCATTGGGGTGAGTACCAATTAACTCCATTAGCTTTGGGTGCTTCTTATCCTTTAGGGGATCCAAAAGCACTGCCGTATGAGTAGTAGAGGTTCCCTTTATTTCCTTCATTTTTCCCACCGATGTTATTTTATAAACCATTTCCGGCCAATCAGATTCCAACAGTTTCCTCATGGCCGCATCGTCCAGATCCTCCTTTTCCAACTCATCCCGGATCGTAGCCGCCGTAATCTCCTCCTCTATTTGAGAGGCCGTTGTCTGGGTACCTACTGTTGTAGTAGTTTTAAACGTAGTTTCCTGAATATTTTGCTTCTCGCACCTGCATTTTCCTCGCTCCTCCCTCCGATCGTTTTGGAGACTTAGTACGTAGTCGCTAATTTCTCTCAGCTGCTTCATACGATTTCGAAGCACTTTTGCTGAATCCTTTATCTCCCTCTTAGTATTTCTTTCTCGGGAGAACGAAAAGATTTTTCGTGACGCATCTTCCATTTCCTTAATCAGCTTTCTCATTTTAACGATCTTGTTTTTTCTTGTTTCTTCGTCGGTATTCACCTCTTCCTTCCTTTCAACAGGGGTGAAGTACCCATGTTCACCCCTTTTCCTTTTTATTGACCGACCGGTGTCATCATCCCATGCCAGGTCGATAGTCACGGCGTTGGGCGTTGCTAGTACCACTTCTTGGGAACTTCCCCTTCCCGGCGAAGTTACCACCTCAAACCTGCTCATCATACCTACCTTTTTAACCTCCTTCTCCGCTCCGTCAACCGAATCTCGTACCCGGGCCCCCGTCGGCGTTTCTAGGTGCTCCTCGGTGAGTTCTTGATGGTCCATTCGCTCGACCGGCTCAGGAGTCTTTCTTCCCTGTCCATCTTTTTTGTCTTGAGCATTAAGCTCCTCTTCCGTCCTGTCCAAGTTTGTTAAATTTAAATTATCAAAATCCATATTTAGTCCCACGCGTATGG
Source organism: Diaperis boleti (assembly GCA_963583935.1). Lineage (NCBI taxonomy): Eukaryota > Metazoa > Arthropoda > Insecta > Coleoptera > Tenebrionidae > Diaperis > Diaperis boleti. Next base: position 22,740 of record OY757242.1, read on the forward strand.
GACGAAAATCGGTCGCCCTGGAGGTGACGCCCATCCTCCAGGGAAGAGGACTTATCTTCCACCCGGGGGGCCTCCAGTCCCGGATGGTTACCGTTAGCGACTCTCTGACGTGGAGCCATTCATCCCTTCGGCACGGTATAACACCTTAAGATTCCGTGGGACTAAATACACCAAGGGTGCCCAACGTCCCTGGCGGTTTTAACGAGTTTACTCTCGGTTATTTATAGGAGTTTTCTCCCCGCGGGTCAGCCAACTAAGGCAAGCCCCCCGCTTCGGGAGACTCTACAACGTACCCCCAGGCGCGCTCAGCTGGAGGTTTTTGAAGTAGAGGCCCGATTTACGGTATTACGTTGGGGCAGACCTGACCTGACCTGACCTGACCTGACCTGACCTGACCTGACCTGACCTGACCTGACCTGACCTGACCTGACCTGACCTGACCTGACCTGACCTGACCTGACCTGACCTGACCTGACCTGACCTGACCTGACCTTTTTTTTTTTTTTTTTTTTTTTTTTTCGGGAGGAGGGGAAATACTTTGCGTACGACCTCCAGCACGTCCAATTTGTGCTGGAGAGTGTGGGACTCCTTGTCCAGATAGTCGGGACAGGCTACCCACTAAAACCCCTCCTCTGAAGTCTCCGCCAGGTGCATGGAACTGCCATCACAGCATTACTTCGTGCACCTGGTTGCTATTTTTAGGGGTGTTTCCTCAGCGTTCTCCTGCGGATTCCCGTCTTCTTTCATACTCTTCCTTTTCTCGCATGATTTCTAACACAAACTTGACGACCGCGTCCCAGTCCCTCCCTGACTTTAGCATTATTTCGGCTAGGTTCTCTTTTGTTGGCCACTCCATGCACGCTCTCATTAACATCAATCTCTGCTGGTCCCACTTTTCGCAGACAAAGAGAGTGTGTTCCGCGTCGTCTCTCTCTCCGCAGTACCAGCAGTTATCGGTGCGCTCCTTCCCTATCTTATACAGGTAGCTACTGAAGCAGCCGTGGCCTGTCAGCGCCTGCGTCAGATGGTAACTCAGTTCTCCGTGTTCCCTCTCGACCCAGACTGAGATCTCTGGGATAAGAGCCCTGGTCCAGCTTGCTTTCACGGTATTGGTCCACCTGCGCTGCCACTCCTTTAACTGCCGTACTCTCACCTCCGTTTTTGTGAGGGAACATTTCCGAAGTAAGTCTTTCCCTTCAATCTGCAGGTCTACTGGCACCATCCCCGTGATCACCTGCAATGCCTCCGCGGAGACCGTCCTGTATGAACTCGCGATCCTGATGAGGACCCGTCTCTGCACCCTGGTGAGCAGTTCAACGTTTTGTTTGAGTTTTAGTGCCCTCACCCACGCTGACGCCCCGTATAGTAGCCTACTATGAGCGACCGCCGACAGAAGTTTTCTTTTTGAGCTGCGGGCGCCGCTAATGTTCGGCATCAAACGGCTGAGTACCGCCACCGTTTGCTCGACTTTCTCCGTCACCTCTCTCACGTGGGGGCCAAAAGTCATCGCCCTGTCTAATCGGACCCCAAGGTACTTCAGAGACGTTGCAGGGTGTATGTCCTCATCTCCAATTTTAAATGTTATGGGCGCTGGTCTTCTTTTTCCCACCAGGAGTACCGCCTCAGTTTTTTGTTTAGCCAGCTGTAGATCGTTTTCCCCCATCCAGGCTTCAATCGTCTGTAGTGCTGTGTTGACAGTTTCCATCAACACCTCCTCCGTCCTTGCAGACGCTACAATGGCAAGATCATCGGCAAAAGCTACCAGCCTGACTCCCAGCGGAACTTCCAGTTGTAAGACTGCATCGTACATGATGTTCCAAAGAGTAGGACCCAGGACCGATCCTTGCGGAACACCACAGGTTACGTCAATTTCCTCTTCTTCGGTCACCTTGAGTTTTCTGGCCGTCAGGTAACTCCGCACGTAATTGATAAGGTACTCGTCAGTATGGAACCGTTCTAGGGCATCTGAGATTTTCCCCCATGAGGCAGAATTAAATGCGTTTTTCACATCTAGGGTAACGAGGGCGCAGTAATCCTTTCGGCCCCACGATCCCTCATTTGCCATCTTTGCCATCTTCATTACTTCTTCTATGGCGTCCAATGTCGATAGTCCCTCCCGAAAGCCAAACTGAGCATCCGAAAGACCCCCGTTTTCATCCAAATTCTTTTGTAGACGAGACCTTATCATGTGCTCCAGCAACTTCCCCAAGGAGTCAAGCAGGCAGACCGGTCTAAAGGTGCGTGCCTTCTGCGCGTCCACCTTCTCCTTAGGCAGTAACACCAGTTTGGCCGTTTTCCAGATGTCCGGAAACTTCCCTTCGGCCAGGGAGCGATTTAGCGAGCCCAGAATGGTATCTGGCGCTTCCACCGTTATCGCCTTGATAACCTCTGCTGGTATTCCGTCCGGCCCCGGCGATTTCTTGGGGCGAAGTTTCAGTGCCGCCATCTTCAGCTCCTCCACCGTGAACTCATACCCCTGAGGGTTTTTATTTTGTCGCAGCTCCCACCTAGGTGGTTGCTTCGTGGGAAAAAGCGTCCTCACCGCGTCCCAAGTCTCCTCTGTCGACGGGGGGATGCCCCTCACAAACTTTTTTGTAGCGATCCTATAGCCTTCTCCCCAGGGATTTTCGTCAATCTCCTCGACTAGTCTGGCCCACGACTCCTCTTTCGCACGTTTTATACTCTTTTTTAAGTCCTTCCTAGTCCGCTTGTATCCTTCCTCGGCACACTCTATGGTCGTCCTCCTTCCCCCTCTCTTTGCTCTTACAAGCCTTCTTCTGGCTTCATGGCAGGATTTCCTGCTTTCTGCGATTTCCGCTGTCCACCAATAGACAGGTCGGCGACCGGTAGGATATCTTTTTCTTAATGTGGCTTCACAGGCCTGTTGGATTGCGACTGTTACTTCTTCCACAGTTGGTCTTTCCAGCGTCTCCAGCCGTTTCCGTGCGTCACTGACAAGGCTCGCTTCCCGGGTGTTGTGCCAGATCCACCCGGTACACTTCTTTCTTGCAGTTTCCGTTCTTTCTCCTTTGCCAATGACGTACGTAATGGGGCGGTGGTCGCTAAGCGTCACTCCATCCTCTATTTTCCAGTCGCCAACGAGTCCTGCCATTCCGCCTGTCGAACAGGTAATGTCAATTAGGGATTCTCCCCTTGCCCCTATGAAAGTGGGCTGCTCCCCTTTGTTGTGTACGACCATATCGCGCTCCGCAAGTGCATCAGCAAGCGCGGCTCCCCTTCTGTCCTCGACTTTTGCCCCCCACGCCCGAGACTTTGCGTTAAAATCCCCAGCCAGGAGCACCTCCAGCTGACTACTTCTGATGCTGTCCCATAACTCGTTTAGGTACGTGGTAAATTCTACTTGGCTTATGTTTGGGGAGATATATCCACTTATAAAGCGGAATTTCTTTATCTCGACCCAAACATAGCCCTTCCCCCCACCAAACCTATCAACTTTGAGATTCTTGTTTATTATTTTGATGGCCGCATCTTTCGCTGAATCCACGTACCATCCCCCCTTGTCGATGAGCTTACGGTTTGGTTCAGCAACCATCAGTAAGTCACTGTTTTTTTCCTCCGCCATTTTCATCACCAGGTCGTGTGAAGTCAGACTGCGGTTCACATTTATCTGCAAGATCTTTACCCCTTGGTCTCTCTCGTCTCCCCCGCCTCTGAGGCGGAGGGTGTAGTTTTTGCTTGGGGTGCCCACGCGGAGTGTACTTGACCTGACTTGGTGAGCTTGACTTCTGCTGGTGCTGGGCGGGCTGGTGTGCCCGCCTGTTACGCGTTTTTTGAGGTTTTTTGGGCCCCTCTCATTGCTTTCTCTGTGCCATTTCCTTTAATTGCTCTTATTTCTGCGACCACCTTCTTATAGCTTGAGCACTTCATGCTGTCAGCCCTGTGGTCGCCTCCGCAAACATAGCACTTTATATCGCAGTTGCTTTCCTTTTCTTTGTGTTCCTCACTCCCGCATCTGAGGCATTTTTGTTTCACAATTTCTGTGGCTTTGCACAGTTTCGCCTGGTGGCCAAAGCTTTGACACTTATAACATCTTTTTGGGCTGATTTTCTCCACTACCCTGCAGCTACTCCACCCAATTTGTATCCTTTTTTTTTTAAGTATATGGTTCCCTACTTTATTGGGTACCGTTATAAGTGCCGAGCATAGACCCTCACTATTGGCTCTAGGTTCGAAAATCTCACAGTCCTCTGTTGTTATTTTCTTAATTGCCTCTCGTATATCTTCTAGGTCTATAGATTTCTCGATGTCTAGTATAACTAGGGCCATTTTGTTTTCTGGTCTTATTCTTACTCTTTCTTCGCCAATTTTGTTACACATTTCCTTAATCAGACAGTCCGTAGCACCTTTCTTCTTTTCGGCTATTTTAAGTTGTATTTTGGTGCCGATCTTTCTGATATTTAACACCTTGGCTCCAAGTTCTTGTGGGTCTATTTCTTTCCTCAGGTGTTTCATTGTGTCCGCGTAGGATTTCTCTGTTTCCTCGCTTGCGATGTCTATTATTACAGTCTTATTTCTCAGTTTTGGTTTGAGGTTGTTTTGAAGTGTGTGTATTTTACCTGGGGGTAGTTCCGACCGCTCTGAACCCGTTGGGTTCAGAGTTCCCGCTGCCCTACTTGCGTTGTGTCTTACATGTACCCATATTTCAACATTTTCTTCTCTAAAGGTTAACTCGCACATCTTCTGAAGTTTTTTAACCTCCACCTTTGTCAGTTTTGGAATTCGAAGCTTTTTTGTTTGGTGCCTTATGGTTGTATTTCTTAGTTCTTCTAAGATTTCCCAGAGATTCTCGTCGGAGTTCTCTTCCAGGTGAAACTTATATATGTGCTTGGCTTTAACCATTTCGGTGCCATTAACCCACCATTTGTTCGTTTGTTCCAGCACTTTAGACTCCTTAGTGCTTCGGCTGCTAAATATATCTGGATATCTATTTTTGCACATCTTGTGCAGTCCCGCCTCCATTTTCGCTTCGTCCTCTCCAATTGTGATTACCGCGAGATCTCCCTCTTCTTCGCCTTCCAGTGGGTTGCCTTCGATTACTTTCGTCTTTTGAAAGCATTCCTCCGGCCAGATTTTTTCTATTAGAGGTTTCCACTCCTCTCTATTTGTTTCCATTATTTCTCTCTTTAGATTCAAAATGTATTCCTCTTCCTCTTCTGATCGGTTAGAGCTTGACTGTTGTACTTTTCTATTTTCTGCTTTCAGAGCTGTTATTTGCCGATTTGCATCCGACAGTTGGTTTTGCAGGAACACATTTTGACTTTCGAGGTCCTTCTTAATTGTAGAGGTGTGTTTGTGGTCTTTCATCGCCTTAGCAGCATATTTTTTAATGTCCTCGGCCCAACCCTTGATCTTACTGTGGACGTTTCTATTCTCCTTTTTTTCGCAGAAAGAAGCAAGAGTATCGGCTTTGTCCTTTAGTTTCTCGAGCCACGATTTTTCTCCTTCGTCTCTATCTTTTGTTTGGATCTGTATAGGGCTCTCGTCGGCTTTCCTTTTCTTCCTTCGATCTGGAAATTTAAAGACGTTTTCATTGCATTTGCTGCCTGTCATCCCTGTCGGCGTGGTCGGGGCACTTTGGTAGTGGAGGAATGGCGTAGTTGCTTTGCAACCTTCCTCCGAATCTACATCATCTGTTATTTTCACAGGGGTCTGTGGTGGCGTCCTCTTAAGTGACAGCCTGCGCTCAAAAGGGTTCACTTTTTCTATGTCCATGAATCTCTCGTCCATCTCATTTGCCGGTTCGTTGTCCTGTTTCCTTCCTTCATTTTCCTGTAATGTATTGTTTGTTAAGTTATCCATTCTGATCCCACGATTTCGAGACGATCCTTAAGGTCGCCCCCCGGGTGACGCTCATTCCGAGGGGAAGGCATTTATACTGTGGGGTGCGCCTGGTGCCTCACAGGTTTTTTAGTGGTTCGCTCCACGTTTTTTTATAGAGGTTTGCTCCTCGCGGGCCGGCCGTTTAAGGCAAGCCCCCCCGGCTGCGGTTCCCCACAGACGTACCCCAGCCGCGCTCAACTAGGGTTGTTGAATGTGGGCCGCAGTTACGGTATTGAACGGGTCGGCTACGCCCCACCTCCCGTAGCTTGGGTACCCCGGGTTTGCTAAGCCCGTACCACATCGACAAGATGTGGGCCCTGGGTTCCCATACTCGTTTGCCATTGTCGCTTCAGAATTCGTCATCAGTGTTTTTTATTCCTGGAGGTTGTCTCCTCCGCTGCTCTATTTGGTCCGCGGTGGCTATTTTATTTCACCACTACCCGTCGGCAGACAAGCCGGTGAGGGCATTCCCCTATCCGCCACCCGGGGGACGCGCCCAGTGGGAGTTTGGCTTCTCCCCTGGGACCTGACCTGACCTGACCTGACCTGACCTGACCTGACCTGACCTGACCTGACCTTTTTTTTTTTTTTTTTTTTTTTATTGGAGAGAGGGGGAAAATACAGTTACGTACCTCCAGGCCAACGCTCAGGAAAGCCTGGAGAGTGTGGGACTCCCTGGCGGATGGTCGTCCAGTCCTACCCACTAAAAAACCCCTCTCAATGGAGCATTATTCCACCCCCGGAACCGCCGTTAGGCATTACTTCAGAGGTGGTACTCCCCCCTACCTCATACCGAGGTTCTCCCGCTCCCTTTCCGTGGCTTCCTTCCGCCGCATGATGTTTTCCACCATGCGGACCACCACATCCCATTCGGACTGGCCGGTGAGCATCCCCTCAACGAGGTTCTCCTCCTCCGGCCACCAACCCAGGGCTTTAAACACCCCCAGCCGCTCACCATCCCAGGCCTCGCAGCGGAACAAGGTATGTTCCGGATCATCCACGTCATGGTCGCAGAACCAGCAGGACGCCGATGCTTCCTTGCCTATACGGACAAGGTAGCTGCCGAAGCATCCGTGTCCGGTCAGCGCTTGGGTCAGGTGGAAGTTAACACCACCGTGACCCCGGCCGACCCACAGCCGGACGTCGGGAATCAGCCGCCTTGTCCAGGCACCCTTCATCCCAGCCTCCCACCTGGTCTGCCACGAATCCAGGAGTGTCCTCCTGGCTTCTGTGGACGTCCGTCCCTCCCTTCGCTGCTTTCTCTCCAGGATCAGCAGGTCAGAAGGTGGTATCCCGGATATCACCCCCAGCGCCTCGGACGACACCGTCCGATACGCGGAGGCAACCCGTAGTCCCACCCTCCTCTGGACCCTTTCGAGTGCGGCCAACCCGGTCTTGGTTTTTGCGGCCCGCCCCCATGTGGGTGCTGCATACAGCAGTACGTTTTGAACGACCGCCGCGTACAACACCCTGGAGCGCCCGTCCGCGCCCCCCAGGTTGGGCATCAGCCTGGCCAGTTTCCCAGCCACTGCTTCCGCCTTCCTTGCCACCCTCTCCACGTGGGGAAGGAAGCTCATCCTTCTGTCCAGGTCGACCCCCAAGTACTTCATACTTGGTTGGACCTGTACAAAAGCATCCCCCACCCGGAATCCCTCCAACTCGATCCTCCTGCCTCCGACCAGCAGAACCGCCTCGGTCTTAGCTGGAGCCGCCTTTAGGCCATGGTCTTCCAGCCACCCCATCACTCTCATCGCCGACTCCTCAACCACCCGCCGAAGATCTTCCTCGGTGCGAGCCATCGCCATGATCACCAGATCGTCGGCGAAGGCGACGGTCCTCGCACCCACCGGCAGCTCCAGCTCGAGGACGCCGTTGTACAATACATTCCACAGGAGTGGCCCAAGAACCGACCCCTGCGGAACCCCGCACCCCACGCTCCTCGGCCGATTAGCCGTGCCGTAGCGGATGGTCCTGTCGGACAGGTAGCTCTTGACCATGGCCACCATGCCCTCCTCCACCCGCATTTCTTCCAGGGCAGTCACGATGGCCTCCCACGAAGCGCAATTGAACGCGTTCTCGACATCTAGGGCGACGACGGCACAGAAGTCTTTACGACCCCAAGTGCCGGCGTTGGCCACCCCAGCATATGCGAGCACGTCGTCCACGGCATCCATGGTCGACCTACCCCTTCTGAATCCGTACTGCCGATCCGACAGCACGTCCCTCTCCTCAAGATCCCGGCCTATTCTGTTCCGGATGATGGCCTCCAACAACTTACCCGCAGAGCTTATGAGGGAGATAGGACGATATCTCCCCCCGCCCTTTGGTATAAGGACCACCCTCGCCTCTTTCCACACCGTCGGGAAGGCACGGTTCCTCAGACAAGATCCCATCACCCCCGCCATCGCAACAGGGGCCACCTCGACGGCCAGCGCCACGACCTCCGCAGGTAGGCCGTCTAGCCCCGGCGCCTTTCCCCTCCTGAGACCTCTGGCTGCCTCCTGCAGCTCCCCAACCGTCACGATCGCCGCCTCCCCAACGCCGCTCGTGTCCCCTAGGTCTTCCCATCGAGGAGGGTTCTTCGTAGGAAAGAGTTTGCCGATGGCTTCCTCCTCCTCCTCCTCGGTTATCACCGGTCTAGAACCGGCCCTTCCAGAGACGATCCTATAGGCCCTCCCCCAAGGATCACCCCGGACCTCATCGATCAACTTGTCCCAAGCTCGTCCCTTGGCGGCAGCGATCTCCGTCCTCAGGGCTCTCCTCGCGGACCTATACTCCCCGAGTTTTACGGTCCTCGTCTCCTCGGTCCTAGCACGGGTGAGCTTCCGCCTACAAGCGATGCACCTCCGCCGCGCTTCCGCGACCTCGGCACACCACCAGTAGACAGGCCTCCTTCCGGCCCTGGTGACCTTCCTAGGCAGACACTCATCGCAGGCGACGGTCAAACGCCGCACTGCTTCTTCCGGCGAGAGATTCGTCTCGCCGTCGAGCATGCCTACCAGCCTTCTGGCCAGAGCTTCTCTGAGCTCCTCTCTCCACTTCCAGCCAGGTCCCTGGACGGCTCTGAGTCTCCTTTGGACGACATCGGTACTCAACCGGAAGGAGAGATAGCGATGGTCACTGAAGGAGTCCTCGTCGAGAACCCTCCAGTCTTCCAACACCATCCCCCCACCCAGTCTAGCAAAGGTGACGTCTATGACCGACGACCGTGTTCCGCCTGTTGTCATGGCCTCAAAGGTTGCCTGGTTCCCGAGATTTTCAACCCCGAGTCCCAGGCTCGCCATGGCTTCCTCCAGCACGGTCCCCCTGGAATCGGTAACCGACGACCCCCACGAAGCAGACTTCGCGTTGAAATCGCCGGCCACCACCAGGTTTCCCGTGTGGACCCTCAGTGCCTCCGTCAGCCCGCCCACGTATCCTCCAAACTGCTCTGACGTGCAGTTCGGGGACACATAGCAGCTGACGAGCACCAGGCCGGCCGCCCTTACCCAGACGTAACCTTCACCCTTCCCGCTAGCCGTCACACTGTCCTCTGCTCGGATCGCGGCTGCCCCTCCATCTGCGACCAGCCACCCGCCCCTACCGACCCGCGCCAGATTGGGCTCCTGGACCAGGATGTACTTGACACCCAAGTCCAAGGAGACCCTCTCCAGCACGTCGTGGGCGAGGGCTCTACGCCCCAGGTTGACCTGCAGGACCCTAACTGCCATCAGGACCCACAGTGCCCCGCAGCTCCTGGACCGCCCTCTTGTAAGGAGGACAGGCCATGGTGCCAGCCCTGTGCCCGTCTTTGTTACAGACGTAACACTTCGGGGCATCTTTGCAGTCAGCAGCCCTGTGGCCAACCCCGCAACACCTGAGACACTTCCCTCCGAGCTCCACCCGCCTCTGCTTACAACCCCTGGCTACGTGTCCGTAGCCCAGGCAGTTGAAACACTTGGCAGGCGTGAGGAAGGGCTTAATAGGACACTTCGTCCACCCCACCTTCACGCTGCCAAGCGCCAGGAGCTTGCTGGCCTCCTCCTCTCGGAGGGACACCGTCGCCCATTGCCCACCCTGGCCGGCTCTGAGGGACACCCTCAAGTCCGTCGCACCTTCCTCCGAGCCCACCCCGGAACCAATGATGGCGGCCTTGATCTCCTCGGACGTGGCCGCAGCGTCCAAGTTCCGGATGGCGACGACAGCCTTCCCGAAGCCCACCGTCACCCTCGGTCCACCCTTCAGGACCTTAGCCATGCCCTCTTTGAGCTTGGCCGCCGCCGTCGCTCCACCTCCCGCCAGGACGACCTTGATGTGGCCCTCCTTTGTCTTACCGACAGTCTTGACCTTGACACCAAGACCGTCCATGTCGACGTCCTTCCGTAAGGCCCTGAGAGTATTGGCATAGGATGCCGCGTCGCCACCCGTCTCCACCACCACTGTGTTGGGCTCCCTCGTCTGTTGGCTTCTGGGGACCACTCCAGGGCGCGTTCCCGGGTAGAGGAGGACACTGACTCCCTCCCCGCCGTCCTGCGCGAACACGCATTCCACAATCTTGCGGAATGCGGAGGCTACGGCACCATCCGGAACGCTCAGCGCCACCTTTTTTCGGCCCTCCTCGACCATGACGGCCCTGAGCTCCGTGGCTGCAAGGAACGCCCCCTCCGGGTTCTTGCCCATCTTCACTTTGAAGATGGCCCTCTCCTCCCTCTTGGACTGGTCCCCGCCATTCCGGACCCTGACGGACTCGAAGAGGCATCCCGGGTGCTCGCTCAGGTTGAGCAGATCCGGGTACCTGGCCCTGAATCTTTGGGCTTCCCCCTTTTCCATTTCGGGGTCGTCCTCACGGATCCAGACGGCCAGATCCCACTCCCTGCCGGCCTCCAAGAGGCTCCCAGTAGCTTCCTGCGTCACCCTAAAGGCTGCCGCATTCCACCGCTGGGAGATAAGACCCCTGGCTTGCACCCAATCGTAGGCCCTCGTCTCGAGGGCCCCGACCTCCGGCGTCTCCTGCTTCTTCCTCCTTTCCCTCAGCTCCTCGTTTTCCGCTTTCAGTCCCTGGATCTCCTCGGCAGCCGCCTTCAGCTGGCTGTCAACCAGTTCCTTTGAGACTTGCACCTCCCTCAGCTGCTTAACGAGCTCTTCCTTTTCCCTCTTAATCCTGGCCTCCATTTCCTGTTTCCTTTCCACAGCCCCATCCAGCCATCCTTCAATGTCCGAAAGGATCCCCACGTCCTCGTTTAAACTTGCCGCCGCCCTGACGATTTCAGTCTTGAGGTTGTACCCCTTCCGACACACCGTGTGCAAAGCCTTCACTGTCTTCTGTATTCTAGAGAAGACTGTCTTTACATCCTCACTTCCTCCAAGGGACACAGGCAATTGGGAAGCCGGGCTGACTTCTTTCCTTTTTCTCTTGGATCGATCCTTGGTGTCGTCCCACACGTAATCGAATTCCCCGGTATTTCCTGACTCCACCGGGGTTACGGGAGCCGTGTGGCTTCCTTTTCCCTGCAGAATCCCGCCTCGAGGCAAACTTTGTCCCATCTTTAGAGACAGAGAAGGCCTAGGGATATTCCTCCCCAGGATCAACTCCACCTCTAAAGCGGTCGAAGATTTCCTCCTCTCCTTTCCGTCAACCTTGTCCTGTTCCGTCGCCATTTTTCCATCCTGATCTTTCATTGTCTTACTTTTTTTTGAATTCTTGTCCATATTAGGTCCCACGATAATGGGACGAAAATCGGTCGCCCTGGAGGTGACGCCCATCCTCCAGGGAAGAGGACTTATCTTCCACCCGGGGGCCTCCAGTCCCGGGTGGTTACCGTTCGCGACTCGCTGACGTGGAGCCATTCATCCCTTCGGCACGGTATAACACCTTAGGATTCCGTGGGACTCAATACAACAGGGGTGCCCAACGGCCCTGACGGTTTTAACGACTTTACTCTCGGTTATTTTATAGGGGTTTTTCTCCCCGCAGGACGGCCATCTAAGGCAAGCCTCCCGCTTCGGGAGACTCCACAACGTACCCCCAGTCGCGCTCAACTAGAGGTTTTTGAAGTGGAGGCCCGATTTACGGTGTTGACGTTAGGACACGCACCTCCTTCCGTAGCTCGGTAACCCCGGGTTCGCCATTTCCCGATCTGCCAGTCAAACTGACAGATCCCTGGGGGGGAGGAAGGGGGAAGGGCAAGGAAGGGATCCAGGAAACCTATCACCGCGACCCTGCGCCACCTGCCTGCCTCTGAGCCGTCCTTTGCAGGAGCCTACCACTCCACAAGCCCGTTCGCTTGTGCAGGAGGAGGCTCCTGAGCCCCCCCACCAGCGACAAGGTCTCACGGCTCCACGGGGGGGGACCTGACCTGACCTGACCTGACCTGACCTGACCTGACCTGACCTGACCTGACCTGACCTGACCTGACCTGACCTGACCTGACCTGACCTGACCTGACCCGACCTGACCTGACCCGACCTGACCTGACCCGACCTGACCCGGACCCGACCTGACCCGGACCCGACCTGACCCGGACCCGACCTGACCCGGACCCGACCTGACCCGGACCCGACCTGACCCGGACCCGACCTGACCCGGACCCGACCTGACCCGGACCCGACCTGACCCGGACCCGACCTGACCCGGACCCGACCTGACCCGGACCCGACCTGACCCGGACCCGACCTGACCCGGACCCGACCTGACCCGGACCCGACCTGACCCGGACCCGACCTGACCCGGACCCGACCTGACCCGGACCCGACCTGACCCGGACCCGACCTGACCCGGACCCGACCTGACCCGGACCCGACCTTGGGGTAAATTTTGAGAATTGAAAAAAAAAACTTTTTGTCTCAGAACGCTTCGAACCCTTTACTATCTTATGTAAATTGATGCGGGCAATCCATCTGTAACCTCGGCTGCCCCCTAAATCCAGCCGTTTTCGAGTTATGAGCGTTTTTTGAAAAAAATATTAGAAAAATGGTCCGATTGTCGTAAAATGGTCATTTTCTGATAGAACTCGACCTCCTGAATCCAACCGTGCCAATTTCAGTCCTAAAGCTCCAATGGTTTCGGAGATATCGCGATTTAAAGTTTTGGCACTTTCAAAAAATTCGTGAAGTTCGTTAACACCCAAAAACATTTTCGCTCATATCTAGGAAAATATAGGTCACTGACCTGATTTAGTGGCACCAGCGTGTTCGTCTAAAAATTCTCTATAATTTGAGTGTATCTAGTATGCGGAAAGGCGTGTTTCGAGGATGCTAGAAGCGACAGACCGAAAATTTTGGGTCATTTTTTTGGATTTTTTGAATTTCGATTTCAGCCAAACCGTGCTAGATAGGACGTTTCTGAGGGCACCAATCGAAAGAAAATCTCCATATTTACTTATGTTCCGGACCACGTCGTCATAAGTCGAAGGGTTTGGGAGTAGGAGAGGATTGAAGGAAAATTAAAAATTTTTGAACCTCAAGGGGGTAAATTTTGAAAATTGAAAAAATAAACTTTTTGTCTCAGAACGCTTCGAAACCTTTCCTATCTTATGTAAATTGATGCGAGCAATCCATCTGTAACCTCGGCTGCCCCCTAAATCCAGCCGTTTTCGAGTTATGAGCGTTTTTTGAAAAATATTAGAAAATGGTCCGATTGTCGTAAAATGGTCATTTTCTGATAGAACTCGACCTCCTGAATCCAACGGTGCCAATTTCAGTCCTAAAGCTCCAATGGTTTCGGAGATATCGCGATTTAAAGTTTTGGTAATTTCAAAAAATTCGTGAAGTTCGTTAACACCCAAAAACTTTTTCGCTCATATCTAGGAAAATATAGGTCACTGACCTGATTTAGTGGCACCAGCGTGTTCGTCTAAAAATTCTCTATAATTTGAGTGTATCTAGTATGCGGAAAGGCGTGTTTCGAGGATGCTAGAAGCGACAGACCGAAAATTTTGGGTCATTTTTTTGGATTTTTTGAATTTCGATTTCAGCCAAACCGTGCTAGATAGGACGTTTCTGAGGGCACCAATCGAAAGAAAATCTCCATATTTACTTATGTTCCGGACCACGTCGTCATAAGTCGAAGGGTTTGGGAGTAGGAGAGGATTGAAGGAAAATTAAAAATTTTTGAACCTCAAGGGGGTAAATTTTAAAAATTGAAAAAATAAACTTTTTGTTTCAGAACGCTTCGAAACCTTTACTATCTTATGTAAATTGATGCGAGCAATCCATCTGTAACCTCGGCTGCTTTTTTGAAAAATATTAGAAAATGGTCCGATTCTCGTAAAATGGTCATTTTCTGATAGAACTCGACCTCCTGAATCCAACGGTGCCAATTTCAGCCAGATAGCTCCAATTGTTTCGGAGATATCGCGATTTAAAGGTTTGGCACTTTCAAAAAATTCGTGAAGTTCGTTAACACCCAAAAACATTTTCGCTCATATCTCGTAAAATATAGGTCACTGACCTGATTTAGTGGCACCAGCGTGTTCGTCTAAAAATTCTCTATAATTTGAGTGTATCTAGTATGCGGAAAGGCGTGTTTCGAGGATGCTAGAAGCGACAGACCGAAAATTTTGGGTCATTTTTTTGGATTTTTTGAATTTCGATTTCAGCCAAACCGTGCTAGATAGGACGTTTCTGAGGGCACCAATCGAAAGAAAATCTCCATATTTACTTATGTTCCGGACCACGTCGTCATAAGTCGAAGGGTTTGGGAGTAGGAGAGGATTGAAGGAAAATTAAAAATTTTTGAACCTCAAGGGGGTAAATTTTGAAAATTGAAAAAATAAACTTTTTGTCTCAGAACGCTTCGAAACCTTTACTATCTTATGTAAATTGATGCGAGCAATCCATCTGTAACCTCGGCTGCCCCCTAAATCCAGCCGTTTTCGAGTTATGAGCGTTTTTGAAAAATATTAGAAAATGGTCCGATTGTCGTAAAATGGTCATTTTCTGATAGAACTCGACCTCCTGAATCCAACGGTGCCAATTTCAGCCCGATAGCTCCAATGGTTTCGGAGATATCGCGATTTAAAGTTTTGGCACTTTCAAAAAATTCGTGAAGTTCGTTAACACCCAAAAACATTTTCGCTCATATCTCGTAAAATATAGGTCACTGACCTGATTTAGTGGCACCAGCGTGTTCGTCTAAAAATTCTCTATAATTTGAGTGTATCTAGTATGCGGAAAGGCGTGTTTCGAGGATGCTAGAAGCGACAGACCGAAAATTTTGGGTCATTTTTTTGGATTTTTTGAATTTCGATTTCAGCCAAACCGTGCTAGATAGGACGTTTCTGAGGGCACCAATCGAAAGAAAATCTCCATATTTACTTATGTTCCGGACCACGTCGTCATAAGTCGAAGGGTTTGGGAGTAGGAGAGGATTGAAGGAAAATTAAAAATTTTTGAACCTCAAGGGGGTAAATTTTAAAAATTGAAAAAATAAACTTTTTGTTTCAGAACGCTTCGAAACCTTTACTATCTTATGTAAATTGATGCGAGCAATCCATCTGTAACCTCGGCTGCTTTTTTGAAAAATATTAGAAAATGGTCCGATTCTCGTAAAATGGTCATTTTCTGATAGAACTCGACCTCCTGAATCCAACGGTGCCAATTTCAGCCAGATAGCTCCAATTGTTTCGGAGATATCGCGATTTAAAGGTTTGGCACTTTCAAAAAATTCGTGAAGTTCGTTAACACCCAAAAACATTTTCGCTCATATCTCGTAAAATATAGGTCACTGACCTGATTTAGTGGCACCAGCGTGTTCGTCTAAAAATTCTCTATAATTTGAGTGTATCTAGTATGCGGAAAGGCGTGTTTCGAGGATGCTAGAAGCGACAGACCGAAAATTTTGGGTCATTTTTTTGGATTTTTTGAATTTCGATTTCAGCCAAACCGTGCTAGATAGGACGTTTCTGAGGGCACCAATCGAAAGAAAATCTCCATATTTACTTATGTTCCGGACCACGTCGTCATAAGTCGAAGGGTTTGGGAGTAGGAGAGGATTGAAGGAAAATTAAAAATTTTTGAACCTCAAGGGGGTAAATTTTGAAAATTGAAAAAATAAACTTTTTGTCTCAGAACGCTTCGAAACCTTTACTATCTTATGTAAATTGATGCGAGCAATCCATCTGTAACCTCGGCTGCCCCCTAAATCCAGCCGTTTTCGAGTTATGAGCGTTTTTGAAAAATATTAGAAAATGGTCCGATTGTCGTAAAATGGTCATTTTCTGATAGAACTCGACCTCCTGAATCCAACGGTGCCAATTTCAGCCCGATAGCTCCAATGGTTTCGGAGATATCGCGATTTAAAGTTTTGGCACTTTCAAAAAATTCGTGAAGTTCGTTAACACCCAAAAACATTTTCGCTCATATCTCGTAAAATATAGGTCACTGACCTGATTTAGTGGCACCAGCGTGTTCGTCTAAAAATTCTCTATAATTTGAGTGTATCTAGTATGCGGAAAGGCGTGTTTTGAGGATGCTAGAAGCGACAGACCAAAAATTTTGGGTCATTTTTTTGGATTTTTTGAATTTCGATTTCAGCCAAACCGTGCTAGATAGGACGTTTCTGAGGGCACCAATCGAAAGAAAATCTCCATATTTACTTATGTTCCGGACCACGTCGTCATAAGTCGAAGGGTTTGGGAGTAGGAGAGGATTGAAGGAAAATTAAAAATTTTTGAACCTCAAGGGGGTAAATTTTGAAAATTGAAAAAATAAACTTTTTGTCTCAGAACGCTTCGAAACCTTTACTATCTTATGTAAATTGATGCGAGCAATCCATCTGTAACCTCGGTTGCCCCCTAAATCCAGCCGTTTTCGAGTTATGAGCGTTTTTTGAAAAATATTAGAAAATGGTCCGATTGTCGTAAAATGGTCATTTTCTGATAGAACTCGACCTCCTGAATCCAACGGTGCCAATTTCAGCCCGATAGCTCCAATGGTTTCGGAGATATCGCGATTTAAAGTTTTGGCACTTTCAAAAAATTCGTGAAGTTCGTTAACACCCAAAAACATTTTCGCTCATATCTAGGAAAATATAGGTCACTGACCTGATTTAGTGGCACCAGCGTGTTCGTCTAAAAATTCTCTATAATTTGAGTGTATCTAGTATGCGGAAAGGCGTGTTTTGAGGATGCTAGAAGCGACAGACCGAAAATTTTGGGTAATTTTTTTGGATTTTTTGAATTTCGATTTCAGCCAAACCGTGCTAAATAGGACGTTTCTGAGGGCACCAATCGAAAGAAAATTTCCATATTTACTTATGTTCCGGACCACGTCTCATAAATCGAAGGGTTTGGGAGTAGGAGAGGATTGAAGGAAAATTAAAAATTTTTGAACCTCAAGGGGGTAAATTTTGAGAATTGAAAAAATAAACTTTTTGTCTCAGAACGCTTCGAAACCTTTACTATCTCATGTAAATTGATGCGGGCAATCCATCTGTAACCTCGGCTGCCCCCTAAATCCAGCCGTTTTCGAGTTATGAGCGTTTTTTGAAAAATATTAGAAAATGGTCCGATTGTCGTAAAATGGTCATTTTCTGATAGAACTCGACCTCCTGAATCCAACGGTGCCAATTTCAGCCCGATAGCTCCAATGGTTTCGGAGATATCGCGATTTAAAATTTTGGCACTTTCAAAAAATTCGTGAAGTTCGTTAACACCCAAAAACATTTTCGCTCATATCTAGGAAAATATAGGTCACTGACCTGATTTAGTGGCACCAGCGTGTTCGTCTAAAAATTCTCTATAATTTGAGTGTATCTAGTATGCGGAAAGGCGTGTTTTGAGGATGCTAGAAGCGACAGACCAAAAATTTTGGGTCATTTTTTTGGATTTTTTGAATTTCGATTTCAGCCAAACCGTGCTAGATAGGACGTTTCTGAGGGCACCAATCGAAAGAAAATCTCCATATTTACTTATGATCTGGACCACGTCGTCATAAGTCGAAGGGTTTGGGAGTAGGAGAGGATTGAAGGAAAATTAAAAATTTTTGAACCTCAAGGGGGTAAATTTTGAAAATTGAAAAAATAAACTTTTTGTCTCAGAACGCTTCGAAACCTTTACTATCTTATGTAAATTGATGCGAGCAATCCATCTGTAACCTCGGCTGCCCCCTAAATCCAGCCGTTTTCGAGTTATGAGCGTTTTTTAAAAATATTAGAAAATGGTCCGATTGTCGTAAAATGGTCATTTTCTGATAGAACTCGACCTCCTGAATCCAACGGTGCCAATTTCAGCCCGATAGCTCCAATGGTTTCGGAGATATCGCGATTTAAAGTTTTGGCACTTTCAAAAAATTCGTGAAGTTCGTTAACACCCAAAAACATTTTCGCTCATATCTCGTAAAATATAGGTCACTGACCTGATTTAGTGGCACCAGCGTGTTCGTCTAAAAATTCTCTATAATTTGAGTGTATCTAGTATGCGGAAAGGCGTGTTTTGAGGATGCTAGAAGCGACAGACCAAAAATTTTGGGTCATTTTTTTGGATTTTTTGAATTTCGATTTCAGCCAAACCGTGCTAGATAGGACGTTTCTGAGGGCACCAATCGAAAGAAAATTTCCATATTTACTTATGTTCCGGACCACGTCGTCATAAATCGAAGGGTTTGGGAGTAGGAGAGGATTGAAGGAAAATTAAAAATTTTTGAACCTCAAGGGGGTAAATTTTGAGAATTGAAAAAATAAACTTTTTGTCTCAGAACGCTTCGAAACCTTTACTATCTCATGTAAATTGATGCGGGCAACCCATCTGTAACCTCGGCTGCCCCCTAAATCCAGCCGTTTTCGAGTTATGAGCGTTTTTTGAAAAATATTAGAAAATGGTCCGATTGTCGTAAAATGGTCATTTTCTGATAGAACTCGACCTCCTGAATCCAACCGTGCCAATTTCAGTCCTAAAGCTCCAATGGTTTCGGAGATATCGCGATTTAAAGTTTTGGCACTTTCAAAAAATTCGTGAAGTTCGTTAACACCCAAAAACATTTTCGCTCATATCTAGGAAAATATAGGTCACTGACCTGATTTAGTGGCACCAGCGTGTTCGTCTAAAAATTCTCTATAATTTGAGTGTATCTAGTATGCGGAAAGGCGTGTTTTGAGGATGCTAGAAGCGACAGACCGAAAATTTTGGGTCATTTTTTTGGATTTTTTGAATTTCGATTTCAGCCAAACCGTCCTAGATAGGACGTTTCTGAGGGCACCAATCGAAAGAAAATTTCCATATTTACTTATGTTCCGGACCACGTCGTCATAAGTCGAAGGGTTTGGGAGTAGGAGAGGATTGAAGGAAAATTAAAAATTTTTGAACCTCAAGGGGGTAAATTTTGAAAATTGAAAAAATAAACTTTTTGTCTCAGAACGCTTCGAAACCTTTACTATCTTATGTAAATTGATGCGAGCAATCCATCTGTAACCTCGGCTGCCCCCTAAATCCAGCCGTTTTCGAGTTATGAGCGTTTTTTGAAAAATATTAGAAAATGGTCCGATTGTCGTAAAATGGTCATTTTCTGATAGAACTCGACCTCCTGAATCCAACGGTGCCAATTTCAGCCCAATAGCTCCAATGGTTTCGGAGATATCGCGATTTAAAGTTTTGGCACTTTCAAAAAATTCGTGAAGTTCGTTAACACCCAAAAACATTTTCGCTCATATCTAGGAAAATATAGGTCACTGACCTGATTTAGTGGCACCAGCGTGTTCGTCTAAAAATTCTCTATAATTTGAGTGTATCTAGTATGCGGAAAGGCGTGTTTTGAGGATGCTAGAAGCGACAGACCGAAAATTTTGGGTCATTTTTTTGGATTTTTTGAATTTCGATTTCAGCCAAACCGTGCTAGATAGGACGTTTCTGAGGGCACCAATCGAAAGAAAATTTCCATATTTACTTATGTTCCGGACCACGTCGTCATAAATCGAAGGGTTTGGGAGTAGGAGAGGATTGAAGGAAAATTAAAAAATTTTGAACCTCAAGGGGGTAAATTTTGAGAATTGAAAAAATAAACTTTTTGTCTCAGAACGCTTCGAAACCTTTACTATCTCATGTAAATTGATGCGGGCAATCCATCTGTAACCTCGGCTGCCCCCTAAATCCAGCCGTTTTCGAGTTATGAGCGTTTTTTGAAAAATATTAGAAAATGGTCCGATTGTCGTAAAATGGTCATTTTCTGATAGAACTCGACCTCCTGAATCCAACCGTGCCAATTTCAGTCCTAAAGCTCCAATGGTTTCGGAGATATCGCGATTTAAAGTTTTGGCACTTTCAAAAAATTCGTGAAGTTCGTTAACACCCAAAAACATTTTCGCTCATATCTAGGAAAATATAGGTCACTGACCTGATTTAGTGGCACCAGCGTGTTCGTCTAAAAATTCTCTATAATTTGAGTGTATCTAGTATGCGGAAAGGCGTGTTTTGAGGATGCTAGAAGCGACAGACCGAAAATTTTGGGTCATTTTTTTGGATTTTTTGAATTTCGATTTCAGCCAAACCGTCCTAGATAGGACGTTTCTGAGGGCACCAATCGAAAGAAAATTTCCATATTTACTTATGTTCCGGACCACGTCGTCATAAGTCGAAGGGTTTGGGAGTAGGAGAGGATTGAAGGAAAATTAAAAATTTTTGAACCTCAAGGGGGTAAATTTTGAAAATTGAAAAAATAAACTTTTTGTCTCAGAACGCTTCGAAACCTTTACTATCTTATGTAAATTGATGCGAGCAATCCATCTGTAACCTCGGCTGCCCCCTAAATCCAGCCGTTTTCGAGTTATGAGCGTTTTTTGAAAAATATTAGAAAATGGTCCGATTGTCGTAAAATGGTCATTTTCTGATAGAACTCGACCTCCTGAATCCAACGGTGCCAATTTCAGCCCAATAGCTCCAATGGTTTCGGAGATATCGCGATTTAAAGTTTTGGCACTTTCAAAAAATTCGTGAAGTTCGTTAACACCCAAAAACATTTTCGCTCATATCTAGGAAAATATAGGTCACTGACCTGATTTAGTGGCACCAGCGTGTTCGTCTAAAAATTCTCTATAATTTGAGTGTATCTAGTATGCGGAAAGGCGTGTTTTGAGGATGCTAGAAGCGACAGACCGAAAATTTTGGGTCATTTTTTTGGATTTTTTGAATTTCGATTTCAGCCAAACCGTCCTAGATAGGACGTTTCTGAGGGCACCAATCGAAAGAAAATTTCCATATTTACTTATGTTCCGGACCACGTCGTCATAAGTCGAAGGGTTTGGGAGTAGGAGAGGATTGAAGGAAAATTAAAAATTTTTGAACCTCAAGGGGGTAAATTTTGAAAATTGAAAAAATAAACTTTTTGTCTCAGAACGCTTCGAAACCTTTACTATCTTATGTAAATTGATGCGAGCAATCCATCTGTAACCTCGGCTGCCCCCTAAATCCAGCCGTTTTCGAGTTATGAGCGTTTTTTGAAAAATATTAGAAAATGGTCCGATTGTCGTAAAATGGTCATTTTCTGATAGAACTCGACCTCCTGAATCCAACGGTGCCAATTTCAGCCCAATAGCTCCAATGGTTTCGGAGATATCGCGATTTAAAGTTTTGGCACTTTCAAAAAATTCGTGAAGTTCGTTAACACCCAAAAACATTTTCGCTCATATCTAGGAAAATATAGGTCACTGACCTGATTTAGTGGCACCAGCGTGTTCGTCTAAAAATTCTCTATAATTTGAGTGTATCTAGTATGCGGAAAGGCGTGTTTTGAGGATGCTAGAAGCGACAGACCGAAAATTTTGGGTAATTTTTTTGGATTTTTTGAATTTCGATTTCAGCCAAACCGTGCTAGATAGGACGTTTCTGAGGGCACCAATCGAAAGAAAAACTCCATATTTACTTATGTTCCGGACCACGTCGTCATAAGTCGAAGGGTTTGGGAGTAGGAGAGGATTGAAGGAAAATTAAAAATTTTTGAACCTCAAAGGGGTAAATTTTGAAAATTGAAAAAATAAACTTTTTGTCTCAGAACGCTTCGAAACCTTTACTATCTTATGTAAATTGATGCGAGCAATCCATCTGTAACCTCGGCTGTCCCCTAAATCCAGCCGTTTTCGAGTTATGAGCGTTTTTTGAAAAATATTAGAAAATGGTCCGATTGTCGTAAAATGGTCATTTTCTGATAGAACTCGACCTCCTGAATCCAACGGTGCCAATTTCAGCACGATAGCTCCAATGGTTTCGGAGATATCGCGTTTTAAAGTTTTGGCACTTTCAAAAAATTCGTGAAGTTCGTTAACACCCAAAAACATTTTCGCTCATATCTCGTAAAATATAGGTCACTGACCTGATTTAGTGGCACCAGCGTGTTCGTCTAAAAATTCTCTATAATTTGAGTGTATCTGGTATGCGGAAAGGCGTGTTTTGAGGATGCTAGAAGCGACAGACCGAAAATTTTGGGTCATTTTTTTGGATTTTTTGAATTTCGATTTCAGCCAAACCGTGCTAGATAGGACGTTTCTGAGGGCACCAATCGAAAGAAAAACTCCATATTTACTTATGTTCCGGACCACGTCGTCATAAGTCGAAGGGTTTGGGAGTAGGAGAGGATTGAAGAAAAATTAAAAATTTTTGAACCTCAAGGGGGTAAATTTTGAAAATTGAAAAAATAAACTTTTTGGCTCAGAACGCTTCGAAACCTTTACTATCTTATGTAAATTGATGCGAGCAATCCATCTGTAACCTCGGCTGCCCCCTAAATCCAGCCGTTTTCGAGTTATGAGCGTTTTTTGAAAAATATTAGAAAATGGTCCGATTGTCGTAAAATGGTCATGTTCTGATAGAACTCGACCTCCTGAATCCAACGGTGCCAATTTCAGCCCGATAGCTCCAATGGTTTCGGAGATATCGCGTTTTAAACTTTTGGCACTTTCAAAAAATTCGTGAAGTTCGTTAACACCCAAAAACATTTTCGCTCATATCTCGTAAAATATAGGTCACTGACCTGATTTAGTGGCACCAGCGTGTTCGTCTAAAAATTCTCTATAATTTGAGTGTATCTGGTATGCGGAAAGGCGTGTTTTGAGGATGCTAGAAGCGACAGACCGAAAATTTTGGGTCATTTTTTTGGATTTTTTGAATTTCGATTTCAGCCAAACCGTGCTAGATAGGACGTTTCTGAGGGCACCAATCGAAAGAAAAACTCCATATTTACTTATGTTCCGGACCACGTCGTCATAAGTCGAAGGGTTTGGGAGTAGGAGAGGATTGAAGAAAAATTAAAAATTTTTGAACCTCAAGGGGGTAAATTTTGAAAATTGAAAAAATAATTTTTTTGCCTCAGAACGCTTGGAAACCTTTACTATCTTACGTAAATTGATGCGAGCAATCCATCTGTAACCTCGGCTGTCCCCTAAATCCAGCCGTTTTCGAGTTATGAGCGTTTTTTGAAAAATATTAGAAAATGGTCCGATTGTCGTAAAATGGTCATTTTCTGATAGAACTCGACCTCCTGAATCCAACGGTGCCAATTTCAGCACGATAGCTCCAATGGTTTCGGAGATATCGCGTTTTAAAGTTTTGGCACTTTCAAAAAATTCGTGAAGTTCGTTAACACCCAAAAACATTTTCGCTCATATCTCGTAAAATATAGGTCACTGACCTGATTTAGTGGCACCAGCGTGTTCGTCTAAAAATTCTCTATAATTTGAGTGTATCTGGTATGCGGAAAGGCGTGTTTTGAGGATGCTAGAAGCGACAGACCGAAAATTTTGGGTCATTTTTTTGGATTTTTTGAATTTCGATTTCAGCCAAACCGTGCTAGATAGGATGTTTCTGAGTGCACCAATCGAAAGAAAATCTCCATATTTACTTATGTTCTGGACCACGTCGTCATAAGTCGAAGGGTTTGGGAGTAGGAGAGGATTGAAGGAAAATTAAAAATTTTTGAACCTCAAGGGGGTAAATTTTGAAAATTGAAAAAATAAACTTTTTGTCTCAGAACGCTTCGAAACCTTTACTATCTTATGTAAATTGATGCGAGCAATCCATCTGTAACCTCGGCTGCCCCCTAAATCCAGCCGTTTTCGAGTTATGAGCGTTTTTTGAAAAATATTAGAAAATGGTCCGATTGTCGTAAAATGGTCATTTTCTGATAGAGCTCGACCTCCTGAATCCAACGGTGCCAATTTCAGCACGATAGCTCCAATGGTTTCGGAGATATCGCGTTTTAAAGTTTTGGCACTTTCAAAAAATTCGTGAAGTTCGTTAACACCCAAAAACATTTTCGCTCATATCTAGTAAAATATAGGTCACTGACCTGATTTAGTGGCACCAGCGTGTTCGTCTAAAAATTCTCTATAATTTGAGTGTATCTAGTATGCGGAAAGGCGTGTTTTGAGGATGCTAGAGGCGACAGACCGAAAATTTTGGGTCATTTTTTTGGATTTTTTGAATTTCGATTTCAGCCAAACCGTGCTAGATAGGACGTTTCTGAGGGCACCAATCGAAAGAAAATTTCCATATTTACTTATGTTCCGGACCACGTCGTCATAAATCGAAGGGTTTGGGAGTAGGAGAGGATTGAAGGAAAATTAAAAAATTTTGAACCTCAAGGGGGTAAATTTTGAGAATTGAAAAAATAAACTTTTTGTCTCAGAACGCTTCGAAACCTTTACTATCTCATGTAAATTGATGCGGGCAATCCATCTGTAACCTCGGCTGCCCCCTAAATCCAGCCGTTTTCGAGTTATGAGCGTTTTTTGAAAAATATTAGAAAATGGTCCGATTGTCGTAAAATGGTCATTTTCTGATAGAACTCGACCTCCTGAATCCAACCGTGCCAATTTCAGTCCTAAAGCTCCAATGGTTTCGGAGATATCGCGATTTAAAGTTTTGGCACTTTCAAAAAATTCGTGAAGTTCGTTAACACCCAAAAACATTTTCGCTCATATCTAGGAAAATATAGGTCACTGACCTGATTTAGTGGCACCAGCGTGTTCGTCTAAAAATTCTCTATAATTTGAGTGTATCTGGTATGCGGAAAGGCGTGTTTTGAGGATGCTAGAAGCGACAGACCGAAAATTTTGGGTCATTTTTTTGGATTTTTTGAATTTCGATTTCAGCCAAACCGTGCTAGATAGGACGTTTCTGAGGGCACCAATCGAAAGAAAAACTCCATATTTACTTATGTTCCGGACCACGTCGTCATAAGTCGAAGGGTTTGGGAGTAGGAGAGGATTGAAGAAAAATTAAAAATTTTTGAACCTCAAGGGGGTAAATTTTGAAAATTGAAAAAATAAACTTTTTGTCTCAGAACGCTTCGAAACCTTTACTATCTTATGTAAATTGATGCGAGCAATCCATCTGTAACCTCGGCTGCCCCCTAAATCCAGCCGTTTTCGAGTTATGAGCGTTTTTTGAAAAATATTAGAAAATGGTCCGATTGTCGTAAAATGGTCATTTTCTGATAGAACTCGACATCCTGGCATGTTTTGAGGATGCTAGAAGCGACAGACCGAAAATTTTGGGTCATTTTTTTGGATTTTTTGAATTTCTATTTCAGCTAAACCGTGCTAGACGCTAACTAACTACGAAAAACGCGAAATAAGTGAAAAATACTAATGATTTATAAATAAGATTAGTTAGCCTTTTTATCCAGATGCCCAGCTGTCATGGCTTCTGCGATGCCATCCTCTTCAAAGTTATATGCGAACCAACTGCAATAAAAAATCACTTTAATCTATGCATGTGTTCAAGTACTCATAAAGATCCAAAATAATTTTTAATTTGTGTTTTGTATGGCTTTCGACGATAAATTACAGTCCGATATCAGCATTGCACTCCGACAAAGACAATGATATCGGAGATGTCCACCGACTTTTCTATTTTATCGGGGATGATGATGTTGTGAACGCATTTTATTGAACCCAGATCGATTATTATTATTAACAGCGATAATAGTTATCAGTGTGCATGTAAGTGTCTGAGAGAAAAATGTAAAAAGCTGCAAAAACTAGGTGTAGAGAAAATTGTTCCCATTTATAACTACTATAAACTCCGTATTAATTGCAAATGTTAAACAAAGAACTACTTCTATTTCTATTTCCTATATTATAAATGATTAATTATAATTATGCATTAATAACAATAATAATCTAATTTATACACAGTTACAATATCTTACATGGAACAGAAATAATTTGAACTAACCCTTTAATCCAGTCGGTTGTATAACTGCGTTGATGGAGTTGTCCTTAGCACATTACACCAGCACTTACTTTTAATTTAAGGATTAATTTGCGAACAACATTATTTAGGACTCGCTAAGGAACTTTTAACAATTTATTAAAATAACTAAATTAGTTAGCTCCGACAACGAATAAATGACTAAACTATAAGTGGCGGCTGATAAGCTGGTTGCAAGAACAGCAAAAAACTATCATAAAAAACTTGCATAGGAACGACGTAATTTTAAACAAGCGCCAAATTTACCCAGACCGATCAAGATTAGTATCCTATAACTAATGTTTTTTTGTCGGTGTAAATGATTCCTAAACCGGTGAATTGTCATTTCAATTTCCTTCCATTTCCATTAAAAAATAGGGATTCTATTAAAATAACCCCAATCATCGTATAACATGGGATCACCAACTTTTTATTTAATTTTTAATTGTTCATTAATGGAAAAAAGTTTTAGGTAATTGTGGTATTTGTGAAATATGTGTTGCATAACATCATCCCTAGCGGTCGGTAGATCAACCGTCTCTGGTCGGTAGTTGGAATCAACGACGTCAGGTGGGGAATGGATGATTGACATTTGACAACTTGTTTAATTTTGCTCTAACCTAAAACTTCCTCTTGCTGAATCACTACTTTTAACAACATGAAGACAACTGAAATCGACAAGGAAAACGTACTTTCCCGGCGCCTGAACAAAGTTTTAGAAATTCGTCTAGAAAATGACCAAGTAACACACAGTCCTAACCTCCAACTTCTCAGATAATTTCAGCAATTTTAGGAGACCTTAGAAGCCCTCAAGCAACTGTCCACTTTCTACCAAGAAAACACTTTACAAGGTCGCCGTAATCTTCGCAGTCAGATCGAGAAGCGTAGTCTTTACATCAATGAGAACTTCGTCTCTTCCTTCCAAGAAGTCAAACTTTCTTTTGATTCTGTTTACAATGATATTTCCGAGATGAGTAAGTCCATTCAGGAAATGTCAAACCGCCTGAATAGCGCCAAGATGCAGACAAAACAATTATTGGATCAGACAAAGGGCCTGCAGGATAGCAGGTTTCTTAGAGTACTTTTTGAATTAGTATGTATAATTGAAATATTTTTTGTAGCGATAAGAATGATATGCAGAGGAAAGTCGCAACGGCTTTTCTGGAAGCTTTCCAGTTGAGTCCCCAGGAGTTGATTACTCTACATGGAAACAAACAGAAGAGAGACAGTCCTTTGACTAACGATATATTTTCAGCTTTGGACCACATTCAGAAAATTCATTCAGATTGTAAGGTTTTGATGCAGTCTGGGCATCAGAGCTTGGCACTAGATGTCATGGAACAGATGACATTGCATCAGGTGGGAATATAAAGGGGGGAGTGTGGAAAAATCTTCTCTAGAAGATTTGGAGGTAGCAGGCATGATTTTCAACCAAGAAGTCAGCACTGCTCTGGCATAATTAATTAGTCATTATTTAAATTGACCAATAATTTATTCAATTGCTGGTTACCTATCAGTATCAGTATCAATGTCAATGTATGTATTTGAGAAGGTTATTCTCAAGATTTAACATCATCTATCATAAGTTATATAGGTAAGTTATTATAAGTTAAGTGGCAAAGAACTTTTTCATTGAAAATCCTGCCACCTGGAGAAAGTAAAATGTAGTTATGCCACCGCATACACGCTCGCTGAATTAATATCTCTTTACTTTAGGAAGGAGCCATGGAAAGATTGTACAGGTGGACACAACACCATTGCAGAAACGTCGATAATCCAGACCTAACAGACGTCATTACACAAGCCATGGCGAGACTGCAAGATCGTCAACCGCTATTCAAGTATAACATTGTCATGTCATATCACCAGAGAACCTGTGTTTTATTAATACATTTCCAGATACATTGTTGACGAATACTGTACAGGACGCAGGTCCGTATTGGTCGGGGAATTTATCAATGCCCTGACACGCGGAGGTTCATCTGGCAACCCGGCGCCCATCGAGCTGAGGGCGCACGACCCCCAGATCTACGTTACAGACATGTTGGTTTGGCTGCACAAGGCCATTCCTGTTGAAAAGCAGAATCTCCATTTACTTGTCAAGCTGTGTGATAAAAATTGTACAGTTTCATAATTTTCCGATCAGCGTGTATATGTCAGTATTTCAGCTTTAGATCAGATGTTGAATGAAGCTCTGTCATCAATATGTGAAGGTGTTTGCCAGCCTCTCAAAATCCGCATAGAAAAGATTCTCGGTGTTCCAAATCAAGCCTCGATCCTCTATGCTGTTACAAACCTTATTCGTTATTACCGTAAATGCATCAATAAAATCGCTGTTGGGGGTGTCTTGGAGTCAACACTGTTTGAACTACAGGAGAGGAGTGAGCAGACATTTTTAACTTTACTACAGCAACAAGTGAACCACATGTTGGTAAGAGTAGAGACCCCCCCGAGGGATCTCTCGCCGACGTCTGCTATCAACGGCTTGTTGGCGACACTCAGAGACATGCTGTCGACGGCCAGCATGAGCGAGGGACGCGAAAGCGACATGGGGAAGGTATTTTTTTTTTTGTGAGATTTATGTGGAACAGTTGCATACTTCCACTAATTAAAACTAATTTTAGATTTATTTTATACAAGTACAACATTGTTTTGCTGTCAACAACCCCTTTTAATTACAGATAGCGCAGTGCATTATGGAACCCCTCTTGAGAGCAGTCAACGAGCAGGCTTCTCGGCTGCCCCCCACCGACATGGCTGTATACATGTTGAATTGCATGTACGCGATGTACACTTGTCTGTCTTTGTATGAATTCATGGATGAACGCTTAGAGAGGCTGCAAGCTCAATCTGATGCCCAGATCGACACGTTGACTTCTGAGCAGGCTAGTTCATTAGTGGCCAATCTCAGTCTGGGGCCTATTTACACGATTTTGCAAGACCACAGTCAGGGCCCCCTGTCGGGGATTCCCGGGATGGAACCGTCAAACCTGAAGAACTTTTTGGTGAGATTGGTTCCACAATGCAACTCAAAATATGGTCTCTGGATGTATTTTGAGTTTCATAATAAAGTTGTAAAAAAGGTGCATAATGAATTTGGTCAATTTTAGGCCAAACTGGATTATTTGCTGGCGTCCCCTGACAACTTACTTTTGCCCCAAATCAATCTGCTGTCGTCGTCCAAACACAAGAAGACTGTTCAAAAAAGAGCATTTGATGTATTATTGGCCATTTACAAGCAGCTGTATGAAGGTGTTCACAATCCTGAGAACCTGTATGAAAATCCAAGCAGTATTTTGAATAAAACGCCGCAGGAGTTTATGAAAATGCTAAACTGAAGATTTTTTGTCAATGCTAGGCCCAAAAATATAATACAATCAACGCATAATGTAAAATTACCCATTAAATAATTAGTTAATTAATTAATCTTGGTATAAAAAAATCTCTTCTAAAACTCGGAATCCTAGCTTTAAGGCTTCCACAGACCAACGCGGTACAACATTCAAACAAAAGCGATTTCCCGCGTTGGCTAAAGCGGGACGGCAGCGATGAATTTTGTTGAGGCTGCATGCAGCATTTTTCCCGCTGTCGCGTTGTTCCCGCTACTTGAAGAAATTAATATGTGATTCACAATGTCGTCGAGCACAGAGAGACTCATCGAATGAGTTAAAAAATATCCAATTGTCTATGACTTGGGTAATCCTGAGTATAGAAATCTTAGAAAGCGCGATAAAATTTGAGACGAAATAGGAGACGAATTGGATGAAGGTGGTCAGTAAAACTAAATTACTTCTTAATACTTTTGCTACGGCAAGTGACAAAAGATCTTCAAAAGATATTCATTTGTGTACGTATATTTTTGTATTGTTTTCGTCGGAAAACAAAAAAAATACTGCCGCTACCGCAACTGGGCTATCTTTTTGGTGTGAATAGGAACAATTTTCCCGCTTTCCGCGCTACCGCTCCCGCCGTACCGCGTTGGTCTGTGGGAGCCTTTACGGTCGCCTACCGCTCCAAGAACAGCCGTTTTTGCGCGTAGCAGCCCTACCGGACCATTAAAAGATTCGGGTTTACAAAAGTGGAGCGGACTTCTGCTCGCCGGCTACAAAAGTGGCAGTTATTCGAGCGCTATAGGCGGATGAAGAAAAATAGAGCAACTTTTTTTTATCAATTATTATGTAATCAAAATAACTTGAAGTCCTATAAATTGAAACTAAAAAATAAATAAGAAACTGAACAAGCATTTTTTTAAATCAGATTACAATTACATATTAGATGATCATTTAAAATACAACATACAACATAAATTTTTATCGGTGTGGCCTGGCTTTTAAATAGTTATAAATCACATAGGAGTGTAATGCACTTACCATCAAAAGAATATATATATATATATACATAGGTATAACGGGTAGTTCATAAACCACTCATGGTGTTACAATGGAGGAGTGGGTTAAGAATTATTATTATTATTTACAAAAACAAAAAAATGGAATTTTGAAATTTCATTCATACTTCATGTAAAAAGTTAGTAGAATGTCTACATTGTGCTACACGGAGGAAGGAGGGTAAAAAACGTTACGTGGCTTTTGGACAAACCTAAAGAAATATTATTTTGTGTCATAGGTCATAGTCAACCACTGTGTATTGCTAGTTGCGGACCTGCAACTTGTACAAGATTAAATTTGTTGGTTAAATACATACTGTGAAACCAAAACAATGAGAAACGCATTTTTATTAATTTAAAAAGTTACAAATTAATTTTTCTAAATGTTAAATTAATTCTCACACCAGGAGCCCCTTTTCTTGCTGGCAACGAATGATACCAAAAGCTATTTGTGGGAGGATTCATCAGAAGAAGGCTGCCATGCTCTAATTCTATTTGGACTAAAAAATATACGTAAATTAATTTAAAGTTTGGAAGAACAAACAGTAAATCTAGATTTCCATAGTATCTTGTTGAGAGAAAACGAAACAGATTCGGTTCCAACATAAACAAGCATTTAATAGTTTAAAAATTAATCGATTGTGGGGCCACTGGGGCGGCCACGCTCTTTTGAAGTGAAACTTGACAGAGAAATGAAAAAGAATTACCTCTGGCACCACGTATACAAATAATGTAATGATTTTAGACGATCACACAGATCCAAATGGATTATTATCAATTTCATTTCTGCATCCAAAGAAAAACATTATTATGTGTATTATTTACTTTTAGGGACGTTCCGCTTGGCAGGACCTTTTTTTCTAGTATCTTCATGTTTTAAAACAAACACTCTCTGCTGACCTAAAGAGAGTGAGGCAATTGGTGTATTTTTGTCCAATTCATGTTCATCGTCTTTGTGCTCCCCTATGTGGTCACTACCATTTCTGTATCTGAAATTAAAAAAACAGTTAATAATATGGGTTACTAACTCCACGTAAATAATGAACCTGTTAATTAAAACAAAATTGTAATTAAATCCAGTTACTTCATTGACCACATCTCTAATTAATTGCAAGTGTTTCAACCATGGTTTAGAGGGGATGTTTGCACCAGAAAATCGATATATTATACCGTCATCGCCATAAGCTGCTTGTTGTCTGGGTATAGAGTACCATTTACCAAAAACTTTGACCTATATAATATTATCAAAAATCAGAAATTTAACAAATCAGATTAAAATACGGAACGTACCCGTAATACATATACAGGGTGTCATGAGTATTCCTGTAACAAATTCAGGGGGTAATAGAGAAAAATAGGGTGAACCCATTCCTGTACTCACCACATTAATTCGAAATTTGTTTAAACACTTCGCGCAGTCACTTATTGTCGTTCTGTAGCGGGCTTTGTGGTCCCAGGGGGTTCTGCCCTAGACAACTTTTGAAGAAAAAAAGCACTTTCATAGTTTGTACCTGCTAATGTTGTTAAAATATTCAGGTATTTCCATGGCACCCTGTACACATCATCGCCTAACTACTATTGACCTTTCCTACAGCTAATTCATCACCTGCGAGAATTTTGCTTCTAGATATTCCACCGATTCTTCCAAGTGCTCCATCAGTCGACATCCTACATCTTTTGGTAATAGCCTGATGTAATCCAGATCTAAGTTTTCAGAGTTAATTTTTTTCTTTTGTAAGGTTTTTTCCCTTAATAATTGAAGACAAGTTTCAATATCAAGTGATTGTTCGTTCGACATAATATCTAGAAAATATTATTATTTAAAAGAAAAATCTTCCTGAAATATTTTAGTTTAGATAAATAAAATGATAGCTCACAACAAACAGAATTAATACAAGGACTTTCTCTTAATTACGTAATATGTCCTGAAGAGAAAGTAATTAATCAAAGGCAACAATACGTGTGATGATAGCGGTTCTTGAAAATAATAGATGAAAAAATATAGATAACTGTCGAGTAATTTGTCAGAGTCCAATATTTTAATTTACTTTTCACTGTCTACCTAAAAAATACCTAATTTTAGTACACCTACTCAAGGAAAATTAAAGAACAGTATAGACACAATTTTCTTTAAAAAATAACCTAACACAGTTCCATTGGCTTGTAAAGAAGACTATAGATTCCTGACGGAATCAAGAGTGAAAGTTACTGTGATATAGATATTTATTATACGTATAGCAAAAACGACACCTGCTTTACATTCACAGTAATTACCGACACGTTTTATAAAGCTGAAAATTTGTGTTCTCCGTCTAATATTAAAAAAAAAAAAAAATGTAAAGCCACAACAAAATTATGCTTAACTTTAGATTTCTTTTAATTTCTTTCTTTTTAGGAAGTACCTATCTTCACCAGAAGTGATAGCAAGAGACCTGTTATACGCAAGCCCGCAAGAGAGCAAAAGCATTTATTTCCATGACATCGTTCATAAACCGCGACTCTGCAGATTAATTCGCAAGAAGTGTTTGAGAAAACGACAAAATCAAGTTTACAAAGAGTCAGAAACGTTGTAGTATTTAAAATCTGTTGCGATGGATTACCTAAACAAGGTGTGTTTGTGTTCAATTATTTTCCTAGTGAATTTATGGCCCACAAAGTCAGGTGAGTATAGTAATTAATAAAAAAAAAAAAAACTTAAAGATTCTTTCAAGAATCGGAAGCGAGCAACAATTTCAAATTCGATAGTGCACGTATGAATCACGAATCAAATCGTTTTGGGATGCAGTTAACATCACAAAAACATTATAAAAGGTCAGTGGACGAAGACGAAATTTTTAAACAATTAGACATTGAGTTAAAAGCCGATATCACGGAGCGTATACAATCTCAAGAAGAGGAAAGGAAAGAATCTGAAAAGATTTTTCAGGAGTTGATCAACGAAACGAGTACTCCGAAAGCTATTAAGAATGGCGACAAGGATAGCGAGACTATTCAGAAAATTACGGATACTGTTGCAAAATTAGTTTTAAGAGGGAAGAAGGATTCTGCAGACAATTCAAATATACTTGGTACGTTGACAAATCTGTTCAATCTCAGAAACAGATTCCTAGGAAAATAGTACATGCATAAATAACAACAAAGTAAGAAGTACCTGTCTTAATATTGTACACTTATTAACCATCGTCTAGTTGCAGATTTCTGAATTGTAATGAATTAAAAGTTTTTATTTATTGTGTAATAAAAATAAGTGCGCAGCTTATTACCGTGTACCTACATTTTAAAAATTAAAAATGTTCTTATACTACCAATAATACACGTTTTTAGAGCATGCAAATAGCAGATTTCTAATTTGAATTGAATGCAATACAATCTGTGTTGAAAATGTATCCTAATAATAAATTTATGGTTGCTGTTCAGATAGTTAGCTTTTTACGTAACCCTTGCTATATTTTTTATGTGGATGTATTTCAAATGTTTTTAGTATAAAAAGATAACTTGTTGTTGTACTGTCCGTTTTTTTTTTTTTTTTAACTATTGTGGTGCAAATAGTAACACCCTAAATTTAATTCCATTATAAATATTAAAAGCATTACGTTATTACGGAAACGAGAATAGATTGTGAATTATTTGCACCATTGTATGTGTATGTAAGTTTGCTTAATAGTGGACCCTTTTCTAAATAAAAAAATCATTACAATGCATTATGTTTTATTAACTAAATTGCAGGACAAAATAGTGGCGGACAGAAACTCTTGATAACCACTGATACATTCCACTGTAAAACACTCTATTTTTAACACTTGTCAGCGAACACGTTGACTTCTCTTTTTTTTTCAAAATGACATTAAAGATTTTCTGTCGGCAAATACCACCACGTGATAACCACATTAGTGTTCAATTTCAATTTCAATTAATTGTATGCAAGGATATATCGTAAAGTACAGAAATTACTTATACATAATGTAGGTATGTAGTTACTAATAAGTAATGAAGGGATTCTTAATAGGTTTTCTTCATTTCTGTATATTGTCTATGTATGTTTACATGTAAAATGTGTTTATCTGCATAGGTCAGAAAATTGTGTTAGATATTTAAACTGAAATCATCAAAACTACAAAGAAAAAGAAGTAAGTACATTTATTATGCCGTCGCTTTAAATAAGGATAGTGGGAGAGGCTATCCTGTCCGTACTGCTATCCTAACCCACCTGTTGAGGTTTAATCGCAACCCGGTACTCTACCGCGGACCCACCGGACGGGCTGATAATAATAACTATGTCAGTGGGTCCTGAAGAACGTTAAGTACTAAAGCAAATATTTGTATTAAGTCGTTTCATCTAAAATGTCAGATTTTTAGTTACTTCTCAATGTACATACGTTACTACAGACTAGTAGGTAAGTAGTGTTCATTAAAATCTTGGTTTGATCCTTGGAAATCATTTTTTAGGAACAGATCGGGTGTAAAATCCATACAAGCACTCATTACAAAATTATGTTTTATTTATCACATCATTATAATAATTGGTCGGCATTCTGTAGAATACAAAAATCATTTTTGGAAGGAGAAAGTGAAACTTGCGCGTATGTACACAGGTCAAGGATATGGATCTTCAACTTTCACCACATCCTCAAAGAAGAAAGAAAAATAACAACTACATTACAGCATTGGCACTTTTTATGGAAGAATATCAATGTTAAAATAATTTGAAGGAGTGAACCGAGAATACAAAGAAAAGACTAGAAAAACAGGAAATGAAAACATAGGACGAATAATTATTATTATTTAATTGCGACCGACTTGATCGATTTGTTGTTGCAAATTGTTTACAACTTCAGTTGGAAACTGATCCCCCAAAATTTCGAAGAGATTGATTCTTTGATTTCCAGGAATGCTTTCATAGGCACCTATTTCTATTCCTTCCTGCACCTGCAATTCACACAAAAATGTTGATGATGTACACGATAATACACAATTATTACTCACTTTTTGAATTTGGGCGTCTTTGGGTATCAAAAAAGTGTTTTGGGCCTGCCTGATTGCTTCGTTAGTATAAGCACCCCCCTCTTTTTGAGGATAAGCAAAACAAATTGCTATTAATGTTGATAGAAGAAACAACTTCATTTTCAACCTGTAAAAATAATAACAGTCTTCCCTTAAACAATAATAATCTATTATGTATTTTCTAATTCCTGACTTGTAATAAAATAACAAATTTTAATAAAAAGTGGATTTAGAATATTGTCTAATTTTTGGCTGACTACGACCGATTAGAATTATCATTTTAAACGTTACTAAAACATAAGCAGAACTTGACAAGCTTATATTGTGTCTACCTCTAATTATTTTCTTTCTATGATGATATTACATAATTATTTAAAGAATTTACGCCGACGTTATGAATTGATACTGATTATAAAAGTGGTGCAACAACGAGGAACACTGCACACCTAACTACTTTCACTCACCTCAAGTTTAATCGATGAACTTTGATAATACTACGCGGTTTCTCTAATATTTCTCTTATATAAGAACTTCCATCTCTCCATTGCCTCCCTCCTGATCTCGTAAGTTAGGTTGACCTAAATTAAGTCTCCTTTTTGAAAAAAGTTAAAAAAGTAGGTTTTACGGATCTTCTTATTCCAAGTGTTGAAACTACACATTATCTTAAACAAAAATTAAAACAATATTAAGAATACCTATTATATCTGGTAAAACTTGTCATTATTGCCAAATAATATTATGTATAGGTATATACTTCCATTACCATTTTCTTTGCCACTATTCTCGGGTTTCACCGTACTAACAGGAATCTTGAAAATGGTTCTTATTCAAGAAAGTGTCTTTGTAACCATTAATTTCAGTCACGAATACGAATGAAAGTGTCCGGAACTTATCACACACGGTGTTCGGTCGGCTTTTACTAAGTACACAAGCGGATCGTCGTCGTTACTCCGGTCGTAATTTTAAGTCCGATTTTCCAGCAAGTTGCATAATATAATTCAAATTACAAAAATAATTGTTCTGTCTTGAAAAATCATGTTGTTAACACACATAATTATCTTACTGTACCTAATTGTAAGTAAGATATATTATACAGTCGTTATCGATCTAGGAATTTGAGCTTTCCTGACGAATTTGTTTATTGTCCTAAATGTGAAATGTGTTGATATTGATGTAACCATATGCCGTAATACAAGTAAGAAAAAGAGTAATGAAACGTAGAATCTAACCTTTTGAATGGTGACCGCTCTGTAATTTATTTCGAAGCCTCTGAAAGTGTAGTTGGCTATTACCAATTATTATTGTTATACTTATAAAATATGTAGTCATTAGACGCCACTGTCATTTGCTTGAATTAATAGTATAATGTAGTTATATCCTCTATACTAGAAAAAAATTAAACGTAAAAAGCAAAAATTTAAAGACCTTCACTTACTCTAAGAGCGTGTAGAAATGATGTAATATGTACTTAATAACCATGTACATGACGGCAAATATTCGACGTTATAACGTCCATTAAAACGAAGAAAAAAAAAGATCAATACATATTACCAAAGCACTTAAAATATTTAATTCAAGATCAATAAGAATAGAACAACAATAAAAGTTTTGTCAACATTGTTAATTAATTACGACTTATAGTATACAGAGTGTTTTAGAAATAAGTGTAATACATAATTCAAATCAGCGGTAGAAATCATCAAAAGCAACAACTTTTCTATACCGATCGGCAAAAAACGGTCACATGTTGAAATTGGTGAAGACAATACATGAGAACAATTTCTAAAAATCTGTATTTTAAGAAAATGTCAAAAAATCGCAACAAATTATTCCCATAGTATTTAATTTGTTTGCCTGGTTACATTTTTCGGTAAAACTTGATATATTGCTTATAAAACTTGAGTAATAGAATCATAGTAGGTATTATTATCGCTATGTATTTAATAAGCAGTCATGGTTATCTACTTAATTGCTCGGTAAAAAAATCGTGCCCCATTTTTAAAACCCACACTACCAAGTATAATATGTTATTCGCCTAGTAAAAATCATGGACGCTCGGTATGAAAATCTGCACGTTCAGTACTTTCTGAATAGTGTTCAGTAGATTACTGGACGCTCGGTATAAAAATCTAAATGTTGAGTATTTTCTGAATAAAATGTTATTCGCATAGGAAAAATCATGTTAAACATATATATTTATTTACTAGCTGACCCGGCAAACTGTGTACCGCCTCAGAATCAATAACACAGGGGTGCCCCTGGGCCCCAATGCAGCCTGCAGCATACCAATAGCTCTGTTGATCTCTTCTTCACTTATAAGTGACGTCTTCTTCCATCGTGAATAAATAACATGTGTTTTACCTCCAAAAACAGTGGAAATACTACTTTGGTGAACATCCAATTTCTTTTAAAAGATACATAAAGACCTTTAAGTAAAAACTTGTAAGTTTTTGTTTCAAAAAAATTCTTTTAAAAGTACATAAAATTCAATCTAACGACCGATAAACCAGCATTTTGCATTTTTTACATCATATCTCCAATATCCCTAACTTTCTTTGCGAAGTGTATTTTTAGTTTATTTACATTAATGTTTTGCCACCGTTTTTTGTGGCGCGTTATGAATCAGCCGAGCGGTTCAGTGGAGGGTCACTAAATTAACATGAAAACTTCTATTTATTTTAACTCGATAACTTTGGGGTTTAGGGCAACATTTTATTTAGAAAAATTGTTGACGACAATGATGAGTTCTATTATTGATTAAATTTATTGCACTTACTTCTGAAACAGCCTGTACCTAAGTAGATATAAACTACGTGTCAAATAAATTGCACCACCCGGAAGGAGTAAAGTTACTGATTTGTAATGTTTACAAAATAGTTGTCTCCTAGTAAAATGTGGTTGATAAAAATATCAAGCTAGTCATCGCCGTTTCGTTTTTGCAAAAAAAAAATTTCTTGAGTTAGTCAATTGTTATCTTCAGATTTTTAAAATAACAGAACCAAGTTACCACTAT
The DNA here is from genome assembly GCA_963583935.1 of Diaperis boleti. Taxonomy (NCBI): domain Eukaryota; kingdom Metazoa; phylum Arthropoda; class Insecta; order Coleoptera; family Tenebrionidae; genus Diaperis; species Diaperis boleti. The sequence continues at coordinate 61,135 of OY757242.1, forward strand.
ATTTTCTCAGACATTGTCACGTATTTATAAACGTTAACAATGGCTAGAAATGTTACAAGACGCGTCGCCGGGTTACCCAAGTTTCAGACTGTGAAATGGGTCGCATTGTCTTCTTGACTAAAGCCGGATTTTCATTTGCAGAAATTGCACGTCGACTAGATCGCAGTCATTCTTCAGTGATTAGGGCATGGAAGGCCTAGTATGAAGAAGTAGATCAACATCATCGTCCTGGAACCGGACGTCTCCGGAGGACTGACGGCCGAGAAGATCGGCGCCTCCGCCAATTTGCTGTCAGATATATTAGGCTGCTTGTTGAATAGACTGGATGGGAGATTTAAGACATCATCTAGTGTCTTTCCGAACAATTTATAGGCGTATCATTTATCCTACACTCTTACCGACCATGTGGGCACCTTTTTTTATTCCGGCGCATAAAACAGCTGGATTTCAATGGTGATGCAAAGAACGACAACGTTGGATAGAAGAACGGAATCATGTCCTCTTCAGTGATGAATCCGGAAACATAATTTCGAGTTAGCTGTTCGGGGTCATAATGGCGTAACACCGAGTGTTATGGTATGAAGCGCTAATAGTCACCTCTAGTTTTTGGTAACTATATTGACAAAATTTTAAGATCCCTTTTTGTTACTATGCTGAACGAAAACATCATTTTTTAGCAAGACATTGCTCCCGACCTAAACCCCATTGAACAAGTCTGGGATCAGATGGCTGTTTTTCAAAACAATTTCCCCATCCCGCAAAGGCACTGGAAGACCTGAGTCATTACATGAGCAAGCTTGGAATGAGATACTTCAGGAAAATATCGTTCATCTCATTGGCAGCATGCGGCTGGGCATTATAATTTTTTTCTACAATTATTTATTGTTGTTTTGTTGTCCTTGATAAAATTGTAATCATTTGTTTTACACCCAGCAGAAATATACTGTAAAAATTTTAGTTATGTAGCTTTACTCCTTCTGAGGGGTGCAATTTATTTGACACGTATTAAATTTTTGCGATTCTTTATCATTTTGATTACAAAAGTTATAATGGTGTTAATTAAAGTTAACAACAGAGCAGTTCAGGTTCTGTGACTCTAATGTTCTCAAGTTTTCGAGGTTCCTTTTTTGTGATCAGATTCGATATATTAGTTTTTCAAAACATCTTTTTGTCATTTTAATCCCGTCGGTTTTAATGAAAGCGACGCTTATTGGAACTGGATAGGTCAGAATGGTCGTTTTTTCTTTAACAAATTTTGAAAAAAAAAAACATTTTCATAATTTGTGTACATACTTGCTGATGTTGTGGTTAAAATTATTGCAGATATTTCCATGACACCCGGTATTTATTACTATGTATTAACTTTACTTACATAATAAGTTTAATACATATACATATTCCAAACAGTTTTAAAGTCTGTTCACCTGAATCGTGCCGTTTTCTATTACTATTTTTTTTTTTAATTTAAATTTATTATTTATTTATTTCTTTATTTGTATACTACTCAAAAATACTTGTAAAGGCAACATACAACGACACTGATCCGGTACTTACTATAATGTTTAGTAAAACCTCTTCAATAAAAGTAATTACCACAAAGTGTAGAAATACGAGAGAGCAAATCCAAAAAACTTGGAATCAATTTGTTCTCCATCCACTTTTCCAAGTTCCGAATACAGACTAGGCATTTCTGCAATGAAGAACCGAACGAACGGTGTGGTCGTTGATAATAAGTTACACAACGCACGTATATGCGAGTTGATCTTGTGTAGCGCGTGTCATCCGAAGACCTCCAAGTTGAAGATCAGTTCTTCATTGGGCGGATCTCCGCGAACATGCTTCTTCGCGTACAATGCCGTAGTCCGAGCGGTTTTATTCTCTCTGTTGTGCTGTGCTTTTTTCATTATTTTTTTTTTGCATGCTCAGGTAAGTTACCTGCACCGGATTCAAATCAACTCGAAAATCTTGATGTGATAACAGATTACGAAACGAGAAATTTCTACAGTGAATTTCAGGCATTTGTGAAATATTACCGGAATTAATAGGCCCACATATCTAACTTGCCTTGCAGCGGAATGTGCGCCTAAATGGTTATTTTATGTAAAAGCGATTTTTTTCGATTAAAGATTCTCAACTTTGACATGTGAATTGATTAAATTTGAACTGAAGATTTGTTTGTATAATGAATTTTGCTTGAAAAGGTAAAAAACAAAGGATTTTGAGCATGCGTCAGATGTCTTTTACACTGCCTGCTCATATACCGTGCAGATACGAGTACTGTTCACTCATGGAAGCATTGTTACAGAGTTTATGGTGAGGTCAAATTTTGTTCACGACGAAATTTCAGGATATTCATGCACTAGGCACAGTTATCATTCCTAAAGAGCAGTCGATATGATGTATGATTTGGCGTAGGGAGAATAAATATTTCCATGTTTCTTGTTTTCGTTCAAACGACAGTTCCAGATATTGTACAATGCATTTTCAAGTTTTTATTTTTTCATGTTCCAACGTTCCCAAAATATCAGATTTTCCAGTTTCAGTCCTCATTTTCTTAGAATCTCAAATTTCTGTTCGCATTTTCAGCTTTTTTCATATTTTTCTCGAGACAACGAGGAGCCAAACTTACTGATGGTTTTGGGTTAATTTAAAATGCAAATTGTGAGTGAATAATTTAAATATATTATGCGTTATGTGCGATTGTATAAAAAACTTGTGAACGGAAGTGGTAATAAATACAATGTGCTTACAGTTTTTCACTTCCCTAACGAAAATAATGAGAAACTACCGGTCTTTGAACGCAAAGTTTTCGAATTACTATTTACACCAAATGATTTAAATAGCTAATTACAGTAAACAACGTTTGATGTGGCAGATTCTTTAAAAAAAAATCATTTTGTCTAGGAATCTAAAACAGAATAGATAACACGTTTCCGAATTCTTTGGTATATCTTAGAGGAAAACGGCATATTACTTTTTAACTACTTTTTCAATGCATAGGAACCTGAAAAATTAACAGTGGATCTCGTTCTAACTTCTTATACTGTGTCGCTCAGAATGCCAGTACAACAACCAACTGCACCCGGAGGGACAAGAAGTCAGAACTGTCGAACCTTGTTTGAATTGTACTTGCAACAAAGGAGCTCTTTTATGCTATCTGAGGGTGTGTCCGAACCTTCCCAATCCACCGCCTCCCGGCTGTATTCTGCTCCACAGGTTTCACACATGTTGTCAAGAGCTAGTATGCGCAGGTTAAACAATTTTATTTTTAATGGCACCTGCTGAAAAACTAGTTCTTTTAGATAGCAACAGAAATCTTGTGGAAGCAAGGTCAGATCCCGAAAATGGTATCACTTTAGAAGAACGATCTACTGTAGATAAAGGTTATTTGTTACTCCCAATATTACTATGTATATTGTTGATCTCATTGGATGCGTTTCAGTGTGTGCCTTGAATGGTACTGTTTACGCACCTGGTTCCGCGATGGATTCGTCTTCTCTCTGTGAATATTGTTACTGTTTAAGCGGCAAGCAAGTATGTGTCAAACCGAAATGCTTATTACCGATAAAGGATTGCGTTCCAATGTACGATCCTGCGAATTGTTGTCCAGTACATTATCACTGCGGAAACTCGACCAGAAGTATTACTACAACGGTTACAAGCAAAGAGGTTGAAGTACTTAAAGGTAGGATTATATCGACATAAATATATTTTTTAAATTCTGAGATCTCATTACAATTCTGCATGACCAAATGGTTTGAACCGATAACAAACTGATATATATCATATAACGTTGTTTTCACGTACAAATTTACAGGCTGTACTGTAGACGGTACCTATTACGAGGAGGGAACGAAAATTTCTGGTGCAGGTTACACCGCATGTGACAACTGTTATTGCTTAAGAGGTATTTTACGATGTGAACCTTTAGCCTGTGCTCCTCCACTGTACGGATGTCTTCCAATCATCAAACCAGGCGAATGTTGTGCAATTAGTTACAATTGCAGTAAGTTTCAGACAGTATATGTATACCGATTTTGAAAGAGTTTTGCTTGCTTTTGCTTTCCCAGGTGGAGTTATTGAAATAAAGCCAGAACCTCATTACGGACATTTTCCTACCATCAGTGTGGATTACGCCAAACTTCACAAAAGAATAAGCAATTTTTTAACATACGAACTACCACAAACCATGAAAATTCAACGAAATGCTGAGTCAATTACGGATGATGAGTTCGAACGTCCCCATCTTGATACCACTACTACTGTCCCCCTTCTTGAGAATTCCATTACGACGTCTATCGACGACAGTGTCAGGACAAGAATTTCGTCCCAACATGCATCTTTCGATAATAGCTTTACTGAGTCGTTAGACGATGTGCTAAATCGGAAAACAGAAAGTGAAGAAAAAACGACAGTGTTTTCCGAAGAGAAAACTACGACCGACTCCGAACAAACAACCGAATCTGAATCTACTTTACCTACAGAAGAAACTACGCCAGTCACTTTTGCGTTGACTGAAGAACTGACCGAAACTCATCTTGATATTGTGACTACTATACTTAATTCAACAGACTGCATCGACACAGTTGGTGGCAGTGAGGTGATCACACCACAATCCAGAAACGATAATGAAGAAAAAAGAATAACATCTCCTGAAGAGATCGGAGAAACAAACACACTACCTTCAAATCGAAGCAAACAAAATGCGAGTTCCGACAATAACGAAGGGATTTTCAACATAAGTAACATCAATTCAGATTACGAATACGATTACAACGAAGCTTCTTTACCCCCATCGCTGCCAAATTTGCGGTAGGTAGGTAATTAGGTAAAATCTGAAAGAAGTATGTGACACATGTTTTTTTAGAATTATTCCTTTTGTAGCTGCAGATGCATTGGACTTGAAAAACGCCAAAAATGCTGAAAAAGTCCATGAAAACGGTGCATCGATTGCCCACTACAACTTATTTTCACCGCCCACAAAGACGGAAGGTGGTTTTGTGCCGAAAAAACCCCCGATCTTGGAAAACTTTTATGGTGTGCCAACTTGAAACGCAAAACAAATTATTATTATTAGTATAATTTACGTTTTGCAGATAACGAAGTTCCTGGACTCGTTCCACCTGATCCGTCCTTACATTACCCTGCGATACTTGAGAGAACATCGACATCAAACACCGAAGCTACGACAGAATCGACTACTAAAAATGCAGACACTTCTTCCGATCAAGTGTTGAATCTTTTATTTCCACTACGGGACATATTAAATAACACTACGCCAAGTTCGTCTGATACTACACCAAGTACTGAAGTCATTGAGCAGAACGCAGATTTAATGCCTCCATCTTTGGCTATCCTGAAATTGGCAGGTTGTAACATCTATGGAAGGATGTATAGAGTTGGACGCATTATTTCGGAGCTCTCAAATCCCTGTTTAGAGTGTAAATGCACTGAAATTGGGGTTCAATGTAAAACTCTTAATTGCTAAACTCAAACTTCGAAAGTTTAAAAATGATCTCATTATTCTTCTTGTCGTTTATGGAAGAGTCAACTACATACAAGCATCAAACAATAATCTCATATGCTATCATTAGTAATTGATCTCATTACTGTTTGCAGTTAATTTTGCATTTAATTGGTTTCGTAACCTTAACAGCAAATAGGTACTACGTAATGTCATCCACAAATTACTGCTTATTTTTTCGTGAGTTTTTAATAACGACGTTTTCATGTTAATACAACAAGTCACTATAATTGAATTATTACATTTTTTCTGTTATGTTGGTCACAAATTCAGTGTTTCCAATTTACTATTTTTTGTTCCGTTCTTTTATAGTGCCTCAGTACAACTGGAACGATGCAACTTTAAGTCTGCTACCTATATAGCGAAAAAATCCTTACTGTTGAAGTAGGCATTAGTTATTTATACGAAAAGGCTGTAAACATAAGAGGCTATAATGTTAGAATGACAAGCTAAGATATCAGGTTTTAACTATACCTATTGCTCTAATTTTTTTGTCATCACTATATTAAATAAAATAGTTTTTCATAGGAGTTCTAACAATTTTTTAAACCTACGTATTGTACAATTTAATTTTTAAAAAATAGGCAAATGTCAAATACCAATACATATGTCTAAAAATTGTAAAATGGGATTTATTTATTTAGTTGATAGGTAACCTTACTTTTAATTGTTAATTTATCAAAATGACAATAAAGCTTGAATTACACCAAGAAGACTATAGGAATCGTTACGCAAACATAATGCTTTTCTATTATAGCAGATAGGAATTAATTGGTACAATAATTGGGGACACCCAACATTGGACATCATTTTTTGACATTCCTTGCAAAAATCATTGTGATCGTCAACTGATGCTGACACACTGACAATAATTGCTAAAAATAAGGTTATGATATAAAGATGGCTTTACATCAATGCCAAATTAATGTCCAATGTTGAGTGTCCCCAACTGTACCGTTTTTTTTTTAATTAATTGCCACTCATACTAGGTACTCGAACTTGAATAATATTTAAATATTTTGGATTTATGCTTAAAACTTACCGGTGATTTCCTCGAACACCTGTAAACACCAAATTAAAACAAAACATGTAACGAACTTGACCGATTTCGGTCCGATGCAGTCAAATCCTAAATTGGCATTACAGGTATTGATTTTATCTGTATTGTTGGTGTAGGCAGTCTCAGGCGCTTACCGGTTACCGCGAAAAAGGAAAGAAAAAAGGGTCAATAAAACTATCTCGACTGCTATATTATATACATTATTTTAAATTTCGAGAATAAAAAACTGGAAAATTCTTACTACTTACAAAGATGTTAAAATATTTGTAAATGTTGACACAATAATAAAGCTTAAATAATATTATCTTTAGGATATGCCCACACCACTGTTTGTTCAGCAAAAATAAACATAGTCCATTCCACGAGGGGTACACCTTCGTATTTCGACGGCTAATAAAACTAACAACACAAAGAGAATGCCGTACATAATAAAACCAGTCCAAAACAAAAACAACTGACGTGTTTTTGCACACTGTTTCTTGAAAAACACAAGTCCCAGGAAAAATCCGGAAATGCCACCGACGACATGGGTCTGCCAAGAAATATTTAAACTTGTATGAAAATGAGGTACCGCCACATTGTAAACCACATCAAATAATACAATGATCACAACAGAACAAACACGTTCCTTCTTATGTTTTATGTTTTGCATATCCTAAAAAAAAACTGAATTAAAATATTAATTAGACAAGGCTACAAACCTCACCATTAACACATCAGATATATGAGACAATAAAAGAGCATAAACTCCCCCTGAAGCTCCGATTATCATATCGGTCGTAAAACATGACGCTCCTAAAACTGCCGTAATTCCCCCGATAAAATACAAAAAGGTGACTCGCAAACTACCGTGCCTGCGTTCTAGAAAGTATGCAAATAGGATTTGTAGGAATACGTTCAGATATAAGTGAATCCAAGTTTCATGTTGAAACATGTATGTGATAAAACGCCAGACTTGTGTAATTTTGTTAGGTTCGAAACGTAAACGTCTTTCAATGTTGTAATCGATGTGAATGGCGAACAAGAGTATCTGCAATAGGTACATGGTGAAATTGCTTAGTGACAAAATATTGTATATCTATACCTGTAATAAACTAACAGTGATTATGCTGAATGGTACGACACTTTTACATTCTCTAGGAATCTGTATTTCACTTTCATGGTTGTCTGAATTTAACATGACTGCGAAAAAATATAAATATGTATGTAGTAAAATTGCTAATGCATACTTTTAGGTCAATAATAGGGTCGTCCCCCTCAATTGAATTTAACGAAATCTCGTAGACTATATAACACGAAGCCCTAAAACATGTTCGTTTGTTTACTAAAGTTGTTTTGTGAGATAACAGAGCGTATCAAAAAAAGCAATTTCAGCTAGCATTTTCAAAGGCTGTAGACTTACCGCCTTTTGTGGCGTCATTTCGGAGGAGCATTTTCATTGGTTCGTGAGTTTGTCATTAGTCCGCGCGTCTGGTAACTTTGAATTTTGTTTGGTGAATTTTGTCCCGAGTTGACGTCACAGAAAGGCGCGCGTTTTAAATAAGACAAATGTTTGTGATTTTTTTTACCGTTCACTTTTTTTTTATTTGTCACGACGGGAGACGTACCTTTATCCTGATAACGTCTTGTTAACAGAGAAATTGTGCAAGATGCCTTATGCATGGACGTATCCAAAAGTCCTCCTGTTTTAATGTATGCTTCAGTAGTTATGGATGAATATTATACGGGGTATTATGGAAAAGGATACAAATATTTTAGAGGGTGATAGAACTCTTCAATTTGAGTAACTTTTCTTGATAACAATTTTGCGAAAAATCCTTAATTCGGAAGATAAAATTCAACAGAGTTTTCACAGTTAAACGTGTACCCGCCACTGATGGTGTATCAAAAACATTCACCTCGAAGAACAATCGCCGGAAAAAAGCTTCGGAAGAAAACGATAACTCAAGTGAATGAGCCATTGTGGTTTTGGATTTTGTCATTGTAGATTTATTGTTCGTTATTTACTTTACAATAACTGTTCAAACAAGCTTGAATTCGTCGTGCTATCGAAGTCTGTGTCTGTTCGCAATATCATTTCGGGATTCTATGGAATTCTTTCAGCGACATTATTCACACGTTGTCTTAATTTGTTATTATATACCATATCAGTTAATTCGGAATTACTGAAACTTTTTAGCATTCAAAACTGTCCCGTAATAATAATTTAAAAATGAAGCGCGAAAGGTAGGTTAAAACATGCTTGTTGTGTACAAAAAACAATGATGAGTTTTTGTCTGCCAAGAGGCGTTCCCTTTCATTAGTGTTTTTAGAATTCGCACTTGATACATGAAACGACTCGTCAATATTAGAAGAGGGTAAAATGCATAAAAAATGAGATGTTGAAAAATGGTTATTAAGAAAAGTTGCTAAAATTTACGAGTTCTACCACCCCCTAAAATATTTGTATTCGTTTCCATAACACCCTGTACAGCTATGTATCTATTTTTTCAAGTATTACCACTTACCTCTTACTAGTATAAATAAAATATAGACACTACATAATCGTTTTATTGTTAAAACACTAATCTACCAAGACTACGCCTAAAGCTGAACCAACTATTAATAGTCTGAAATCTTAAAACCGAGACTTACGGAATCTGAAGAATGTGCTTTTCCTGTGATGTACAATGAATAGACGTAGATTTAATAACGCTAAAGTTTGTAGTTAAAACGCCTAATTCAAACAAGTATTGTAATAAACGCTCACTCGCTTTGTGTTTTCAGTTATTATCAGACACACTTTACGTTCATTGCAGATTTTGTTTAAATTTATAAAATATGTAAAATGTATTTTTTATACTTTTTAAAATGTAACTATGTATTAAAAAAAGAAACTAGTCTTTTTATAAAATTTTCTAATAAATTAATTTGTAACACAAAATAGTTATAACTACAACTACCTATCATAATTGCCGCCTCTCTTTACACAGAGACGTGTTCCCGTGATTGGTTAATTCCACCATTACCGTGAAATTAGCCACCAGTCGTAATCAAGTTTGAATTTAAATATGTTTTGAAGCTGTTTGAGGTTATGTTTACTAACATTGGTATAAGCGCGAATAATTTTACCTCCAGCTTGTAGTATTCGTTGTATACAAGTTTCAGATACAACAAGAACATTAAAACAGCGGAAAAATGGTGAACACGCTGAACAAATCTTTTTACAATACTGTCCTAAGTCAAACATTTTCCCCCTGCGGTAATTACTTGGTTGTTGGAGACATTTATGGGTGTATATCTATTTTTCAGTAAGTATGACACATGATATTCTCTTGTATTGAACTATTTTTTTCAGTCTTTCAAAGCTCAATAATCAAGGAAGCAGTATTACGAAGGAAGATCAGCTGCCTAAAAATTCCATTACTATAAAAGAAGATGTGCAAATAAACAGTCTAGTCACAACCAAATCATTTCTGGTTGTTGGCACTGTTGATGAAATATTGGGATTCACATGGAAAAATATTAAATCCAGTAAAAAACCAACATGTAGCTGGAGCATCGAAATTCCAAATGCTAAGGATAGTTTTGACAAGCCTGACATCAATTCCTTAGTATATGATAATGAAAACAACTGGTTGCTTGTGGGGTGTGGTGATAACAATGTTTACGTGTTTAATATTGAAACCAGGAGAGAAGTCAGGTCATTCAAGGGCCACAAAAATTATATCCACAGTCTCACTTATATGTATGTTTTTTGTTTTCTTTTGGACAACAACTGCATGTTTGGTTTCAGGAATAACAAACTGATATCAGGTGGAGAAGATGGATTAGTTTTTGTTTGGGACATTAGAGCAAACACTGCAGTTAATAAAATTGAACCTTACTTAAAAGACAAAGTTGCAAGACCTGAATTAGGCCCGTGGATTGGAGCAGTTGGATTGAATGATGATTGGCTGGTAATTTGTAAAGCAGTGTGAATTCAGAAGCACTCCTTTTTTATTTCACTCTGCAAGATGTTTGCACAGTTTTCAAATTAAATAATAATTATGTTGTTACAATGGGAGATAATCAAATATTTTATTGTCACCAAACAATACTGCCGTCCTTAGTTAAATTGTCTCAACTGACAGATTGGTAAAACTGAGATAATTAAAGTTTTATTTTAATTTAGGAAAACTGTCTATTAACTTAGCAATATACATAGGTGAAAATAATACTGAGCTGCATTGGGTTATAAAATACAACAATGTAAATAGGACGATTTAACTAAGGACTGCAGACTAGATGTACTCAAAATTTCTCATGTAGAATGACGGCATGATTAATATGGCTGAGTGAGTACTCATAAATGAAGTAGTAATTCTTCCAGTGGATCGATGGGAGGAACAGACAATAAAACATTTTTTCAGCGATAAATAAACCGGTCAATTTGTTAAATGTGTCTTTATTAAACGGTAGAAATTAGGAAATATACACTGTTAAGTCGTCCACAAGTTATTGGTTTTAAACTAATTAATTTTGATTTATAGTTGTGTGGAGGAGGTCCGAGACTCTCTTTGTGGCATCTGCGCTCGCTAAACGTTTCTACAATATTTCCAATCGACGACAAAGGCATTCACGTGGCAGAGATCTTTCAAGATAAAATTTTTGCGGGAGGTAGGTCATCTTTATTTTACCAAATGAGTTTCAACGGTGACATCGTCACGGAAATACCGACAACTCCAGTAACGACCTACAGCGCTGTTCATCAAAACGAACCTTTCCAAACGTTATGCATCGCAGGCTCTAGCCCGAAAATCGATGTCTGCAGTAACTTCATTTATAAGAACTTACAACTGTCTCTGTATTAATTGCGGTACAATGTATTCAAATAAATAGATTATTTACAAAGCGTTAGAGAAATCCGTGACCAGCAACCACAGCCGGAATGAACCCTTCTTGACCTTGTTTGTTTTTCACCAAGAACCATCCTTTGACTTTTGTACCTAGCAGGACTACCACGTCGTCCTTTCTTACATCCAAGGAGTTTTTTTGATCGGCGAAGTAGTCAGTGTTGATGACCAAAAGTGTTTGTCTTTGACTTTTATTTCGTTTTGACGAGGCCAAAGCTTTGAGATACAGCCTATCTACGCTTTCTTCTTCGCATGTACTAAAGGTGTTTCGGGACCTGTAACATTGTATGTCTGCACTGCATTCGGACTTTGAACTAAGCTTTTCGGTGTCGGTCATGTTGCCGCTAGGTTTGGGAAATACGTCGGTGCTTTTCTCCCAACAAGGAGCGGAGACGTCGGGGTCGGCATGAGGAATTATTCCTGAAATGAAGAAAAAATTAAGATTAATTATTATTGAATTATGTATGTTAACAAGAACCATCTGTTAGGTCCTGAAAAATACTAAAGAGTTTGGATAGTTCACAGGAATGCTGAAGAATCATAACGAATTCTTTAAAGGATCTTAAGTCCTGAAACACATCCTGTATTTGGATGGAACTGAAGAGTCCTGAAACCTGAGGAATGAATGCTAGACAATGCTAATAGGACGAGCTTGATGAGTAAATCCAAGAAACTTCTTATTATTGACTGTATTTCTAATGCATTAAACAAGATCAAACATAATAACATGCCATCTAGCTTATATCTTGAAACATAAATTTGGACATAAATCTGTAAACTGTTCATTTCACTATGAGAACCACTACAAAGTTTTACCACTTTAATGTCATTGTAGGTAGAACGACTGTACATATTAGCTTATTACTAACCCAACGGTAAGCAGGCCGCATAACTAACGTATCCTTCTTCAGCATGAGGCGTTTGAACGTAGAGCCAGTGTTGGTTTTTAAAAACGGCGTTGACAACCATCCCCAGCGGTAGCGCAATCTCCGCCTGGTAACCCCCGACTCGTGTTTGGTATAACACACTAGGAAAGGCTAAAACCACAGGAATGTTGGCCGGTTTTTCTATAGTAGCCTGAAATTAAAAAAAAAATCATACCTACGTATCTACTAAATTTTATATTTATTTATTTATTGCACGCGACGTGAAAATTATACTACGAGGCCGAATACCGAGTTGGACAACACGTCAAGAGCCATAACACTTTTTACACATGTTGTATACCGAGTGATCATAAAGTTCGGCACAAAATTCATAATTTAGTTATGTTTTTGCGAAAAAAGGTCGACCTGCTCGACTTTTGTTTTTAAATTGCCATCTTTTGGCACAAACATTTTGTTGATGACGTCACCTGTTTTTGAACTATGACACTCATCTATTTTTTTAACTCCCAACTTTTTTTTTGGGTTTTACATACACTTCAAGTTTCTATTCAACAAGAGTGAAAATTCCTTGAAAAAATAAAAAATAACAATAAATTTGGAAAGCAAACAACGAAAAATGATAAACCATTTAATAAAATTTAACGCAAGTGCTCAAATTGTCATCCGCCAACTATTTGACACATTCCCAGACGAGTATCAATGCTTTGAACACTTCGTTGAATCACTTTGGGAGTAATCTGCGCCATGTTACCATGGATTCGTAGTGAAATAGCATTCTTTCAAAGAATAAAAATTTTATTTTTTGAGGTAAAACTTGTAATTTTTTCAAAAAAAAAGTTATGCAAAAAAAGTTGGGGGTTGCCATTTAAAAAAATTGATGACAGTGTCATAGTTCAAAAACAGATGACGTCATCAACAAACTTTTTATCTCAGAAGAAGCTGTTCGAGCGTTTTTCGCAAAAACATTACATAATTAGATTATGAATTTTGTGCGGAACTTTATGATCACTGTATAAAGAGCAGCATTCGCTATTTACAAACTAAGCCGATATTAGTGAAAAAATTAATTCTCACATTACTAATTTATCCTTGGTGCAATAAAAACCGTCTTTATTATACTAGTACAATAAATGTGTACCTTTGATCTAGTGCGATAATGAAACACTTTTTATATTCAAAATGGTGCAAAGAATTACCTGTTTTGAATTTTTTTTACACTAAAAATAGTCTCCAGTAAATATAAAATCGGACAAGTGCTCCAATGCGATAAATAAATAATTAATACTTTTACAAGGCACTTACAGAATACATTAAAGATTTGGATCAATATAGTGTGTTTTATAGAGAAGCGAAGACGAAACACGTACAATTGAACTATTGATTTTATAGTCCTCTTTTGTGCCATAAATTATTCAGCTGTAGTCTATTAGAAATTGATTATTTTGAAATATTTGAGCTTTTAATTATTTTTTATACAGTAACTCACAATAGTGCTGCAGTAATTATTTTACAAACGAGGGACGTTAATGTTATTTAGGAAAAATATGAGCGAATAAACTAGAACTTGTTTGTGAAAAATGTCGGCATTTCTGATACATCCCGTACATATTTTTTAATTTTTATTTTATGGATACTGACAAATGATTCCAGTATTTAATAACCAAAGGTTTTTTTGCAACGCAGTATATCTCTGCTCGGATTTAGTAGGCGGCTCGTACATTAGGTCATTCGGTCAATGACCTCCCAAAATAAAAAGTGAAAAAGGCAGTATCAAGACTCTTTCTTTTGTGGAATATAATCATATAATTATTGCAATTAAATTATGATTTTTCGTATAAATTATCTATTGAGTTTAGCTCTGTGGTTGTCGCGAAGAATTTTATACATGCCGTAGATTGTCGAATTCGCCCGGGTCAAAGTCAATTCGTGCCCTCGTTAACCGAATGCTGGTAGCCAATTGTAACGAGTGCGACAAAAACAAAGCTATTGCATTTCTACATTGTACTAAACAAGGAAACAAGACACCCCATCTCCGCTCTTACGGTCAACAGCCCAAGACTCCGATTTTAATTATAATTTTCGTATGATTTGTCAGACTGCATTTGTGCATGTGAAGTGACAAATGCCTTGTACTGTTTCATGTGTTTGATTTTTTTTCATATGCTGTGATAAAAGACGGTGCCAAACATTTGAAAGGAAAAATAAAAAAAACACTCTTTATTGGCAAATCACATGAAGAGTTCCATGAATTATGCTACATTAGGACGTGCTGATAATAATCGATCACAATTGGACGGTGCTGATGCCTATAGGAAATTTGAAGTAAAATAATAGACTGTGTTAAATTTATATTTTTTGTACACATTATTTTTTCACGTATCCTTACAAACATACAACTAAAATGTGAAATGACCCTCCTGTAAAATGAACCGCCACTGTAAACAGTAGTACATAGTTATGAACGATGTGGATCGCTCGCTAGTTAAAATTTCAATTGATCACTCTGTATATTTCGTCAGTCAATGAATTTTTTTACAAGAGCACATACCTTTCTTATCAAATTAATAGATCACACACGTAATGATTAGATGGAACGTAATAAAAGCCGTTGTAAGATGTGATGTGGCATTCTTCGTTCCGTGGGCTATAATTCATACTCGGGCTGAGAAGACTGTATTTACCGATCCATAGCTCACATCCTCCAGCCTCAAAAGTGGTGTTTAGTTTGTCAGAGTGGCAATTAAACGAATGAAATTTTGGGTCAAGAGGTACAAAATTGTGGAAAACACCTGTCCGATATCCACCCACGAACCGTAATTATAGGGTCGTCGCTATCTGCTTATTAATCTCGGTCATGTTTGCTTTTTTGTTCGCGAACGATGGGATTTTAGATTGGTGGACGTTCGGAGCAAAACTAAATCCCGCCAATTTCGGTGTTCCAAAAATTAATGGTCAAAAGTGAATTTTTGTATATACGTGCTGTTTAAAATAACAGTAATAAACTTTTCACTCACCTTATTGAGAAAATCATCCACATCTCTAATTTCATATCCAAAATGTTGCATTCCACCTTCCCAGTCGTTCCGGATTCTTTTACGTCTGTTCTTATACTTTTCTTTTCCGCCGCTTAAATTCGGCTCAGAGTTGGACCTCATCGTGTTCTGAGTTTTGATTATTCTACACTTAATTTCATCGACATTTGTATTTTTCGCGATGTTTTTATGGTTGTGATGCGACCGAGTCAAATTATTAATCGTCTTTATCTTATTAACGTTTGTGCACTTTTTTACATTGTTTTTACTACCTTTTGCTGCATGTTTCCGACGAGTTTTGTACTGAAATTTGATGGGTTGTTCTGGGTTTGGATTACATGTTTGCTTGCGAGACATCCAAGGAACTAGTAACTGCGATTTGTTGATAAATTTTCCACCTAAACAGGATGGCTTTTGACCCATGACATTTAGGAACTTTTCTATGGCACTTTTGAAATGGGATTAACATCCTACAAAAAGAAAATAAATATACAATTTTTATATGAGAAAATTAACTAAAAAGTATAATATAATAAAGTAAAGTACAGGATACAAATTACAGACATTTAAAATTTAAAGGTAGAACTGATATTGGTGGAAATTTTCAAAAATTTAAATTTAAAATTTATTGTGGCATCAATTGTCATTTTCAAGACCATAGATATAACATTGTTTGTCGGATACTGTACCTATGTATCTATCTAATACTAAAAACATAATTTATCTGCAGTGTTTCTCACATAAAATTAAAATCAACGATGGTTTGCAATTGAATGATCCTCAGCAAGATTATCCCCGTTTTTAAGATAAGGTAAATAAGTTTCATATACCGAAACTCTTTGGAATGACGTTTTCATCGTTTTTTGGAGTTGGTTAGGGAAAATATTGTTTTGAAATGAAACCCGATGGAAGCATTTTTTTTGTTACCGTAATTACTTCAGAACTGGCTTAACATTTTATTAATTCATTCATTTAAGCGAATAACTGCTTGTATTTGGTGTAAAATAATAGAATTTTGGTACCTTAGTGTTCGTCCATAACACTTTCATCATTATCACGCATCACACAAATCAAAGCTGATTGAACATCGACCGATCCGCACCAACAATGTTTCAAGACTGAAGCTTGCTGTATCTCATCTCACACATGTTCAGTTAGTCTCTTTTAGCTTACTGCTTTATATATTTTTTTTTAATTGGACCGACTTATTTTAATAAAATACCTACTATATTGTATATATTTAATATATATTAATATATATAATATTTAATATATATATTTAATATATTGTATAAATTAACATTTATTTATGGATATTATCATTTATGTTTTGTTCAAATGTTATATCTTTGCAGGAACACATTTGCAAATTTTCAATTTTATCTGCAGTATCTAAATTAACCGATGACTCGTCGTTTGCTGTTCAACTGTACAGATGAATTTGTTTAAACTAAATCACCAATTTGAAAGTCTGAATCGAAAATGGTATAGTAAAGTTAAAATAAGATAAAGTGTAAATCTTGGACTCATCGATGGATTAGAATCGATTAGTTATGAAACATTAAAAATTTAGACCCAGCAAACAATGTTGAAAAATGCTATGCCCTATCACCAATTTTTCGGATAATCATAAAAAAAAAAAATAAAAAACGAATACAATTTGGAAAGTCTAATTTGTAAGTATATTATATCTACATAAAATTATGTATACAACATAATTTATGTAATATGTATTTGGAATTTAAACTATCTTGTCAAAAGAAGAATAAAAAATATATAAAAATTCATAATCAAAATTCAAACCAGATATCCGGACTAATAAACTTTTAAGAACAGTATTATATAAATATTATATCTATTGTCAATAAACATAAAAACCACCAAATTTTAAAAATTGGATAATTGGATTAATTCTAATTATTTATTATCGTTATTCTAATAGTATACCGAAAATAAGTGTTGCAACAAACCTCTGTGTTAAAATGAAAATGTGCCTTTCCTGGCACTAGAATAAATTCAATTATTATAGGAACAGTAGAACCATGTATGTATATATGTATTTACATGGATACCATTCTCGACCAACCACTTTCTACTTCAAGTTCTTCAATGTTATACACTTTACGTGTTGAGTGTGATTATTGCTTCTGTAGTTACCTTTGTACATTCTATTCTACTACATGGGGGTTTAATATGAATTCTATTAAAATGAGGAGAAGCCTTTTGGTATCCCATAATCGGTTCTGTGGACATAATGGAATAATTGAACCAGTCTCAGGCTGAGTCTCATAAGCATTTTCATTATGTAGGTACATACATACTTACAAATTGATTTGTATTCTTTAGTATTGTATATGACTATAGCGTCGTATAGTTATTATGTCTCTAAATTCTTGTTTCCCCGAACCAAAATTAACGGTAGTGTAGATGGTCTTATAACAGATTGTATATTTATCAGAGTAGACTGTACTCTAATAATAACCAATCATGATTTATTTATTATAGTCGACTGATGAACTGAATTTGAATCAATAAAACTCGGCATATTCTCTGTTTCAATTTGTGTTTTCTTTATTTTTTCTTCTATCAATTTGTTGAAAATGGAGCTATTTTTTAGAAACTTTTCGCTGTAAAAAAGATTCTTGTCTTATGGGTTTAAAGCTTTATATAGATTGAACAATGTTGCAACAAACAGAAACTCTAGTGGATGGTGACTGTTTTTCTTTGGTTTTATGGTATTACGGTCTGACAATAAAGATATACAGGGTGATGAAATCGAAATACATGCATTAAAAAAATCCGGTAATACCTTGGGGTGAATACAGTACAACCCCCTTGGTTTGCGGGTTCAACTTGGTCCCTGTATCGAGATACATATAATGATTTAAAGTTTTGTTTTAAAATCGAGGTACGCCCATGGAAAAGAAAATAAATCGGTGCAATGAAATCAAGGAGTTTTTGCGACTTTTCTTTGAATTGATAAATATTTGACAAAAAAAAAACATAATCGTTGTTGAAGCTATCGACCTCAGTTTATTTTTTTAGACGGCGACTGCATATTTATGAAAGTAACCAAATCGACCAACCAACTTACTTGTCGAAAGTTGACATACCACAGTTACAATAAATGGAATATATCGCAACTCTTCCGGTTCTATATCATAACAGTTCCGATTTCAGTCACCTGACAACAGCCAGAAGAACTTTTATAATGTAAATGTTATGAATTAACAAAAGGACGTATTTAAAAATTTGTTAACATTGTCATAAATTAAGGTAATTTTTTATGTACTTACATTAATTATGTTTAACGCCATTTTGCTTTTTGAAGTAAAAATAGGCGAGGTCGAAACTCAAGAGAGACCAAGTCGGTGATGCGTTACGAATTTTGGGTGACTACAACCAGCGAGCACAACTGACTACAACATAGGTACGTGCATTTAAGAGAAACAAGGGCGCAAAGACCCGAATTTCAATGAGGCTGTTATAAGCTAAATGTTTTGAAATAAAACGTAAATTGCACATCAAACGAAAGCTGACTTTCTCTAATTAACGATTTCTGTAGGAAAAGTCATACATTTTGATAGTAATAAATTACATTTTGTAAAAATTCTGATAAGAATCTTTTTGACGTTTGTTGAGGGTGCGAGTTAGAGAATGTTATTATATTGCTTTTCGGTATAATGTTAATTAATAATGTGACTTTAAGTAGTTATAATTATTATGTATCTGCAAAATGTTTGGACTCGCCTAAAAAATAGTGTTCATAATTCGTTCGAAAGTGTAAAAGTTATTGCTAGTGCATGATGTGTCTCACTTTCGACACTAGTTAGGAAAACTACTATTTCAAAATTGTTATAGTACCACCTTGAACTCATTGAAAAAATATCTAAGTACGTATTTATTTTATTATTTTATTTAATTAATTTATTAAGTTATTTAATTCTGTCAATACAAGACGACATTGTACCTATGTATACATACGCATATACTTATGTATGCAGATAATATTAGCTCGGTAAAACTGAATCTCCGGATAATATGGCAAATTACATCAAGCTGACCATCAACTTATACTGTTATTATTTCTGCTTCAACGAATAAAGTTCCCACCAATTCACGTCGCCCAAGTTTTAGCAGTTAATAATTATTGTTTAAAGGCACAATTCCCAGATTCTTAACCAAATAAAGAATGCGGTAACCATGATGCAATTACTCACACTTAAAAAAATTATGTTAGTAAGTTGTTACTCTAATCAATAATAATTAGACTTAGAAATTAGCATTTTATGACAGGTAAAATTGTTGTAGCTATAGCAAGGACTACATTCTCCAAAAAAATTGTAACACATTTACAGTTTTGAAACCTTGTGAATTTTAGAAAAAAAATGTATTCCGAGATGGATGCTCGAGGCGTTGTGGGCGTCTCGCCCAAAAGTTGTTGGTCGGTCCAGTTGGTTCCCGCAGACGATGAGCAAGTGCGTGCAAAAGGCGTGCCAGACGTGAGTTCCAAAATGACCCTCGACCTCGACTTGTGAGAACCCGATCTGTTCTGAAGTACATATGGTCTCATCATTTTTAGGATGTCAGTACTCGCATTCCAACCCAAAAGTCACATTCTGGAGCCTTAATACATATAGTATCAACTACATAATATAACTATGAATTTATTTTTCCTCTTCTCGGCCAGTTTATTATTAACTGTGAATGTTATCTATATATCTATTGCAGCATTCTTTTAATGATTACAGTAAAATAAATGTTTTGTGTTAGTTGGGTACTTTTGTGTACATCATTACAACTCTTTGTAATTTATCCACAAGTTTGAACATTTTTTTTTTTACTAGTTTCGTATTACGTCTTTTTGTTTAGTGATATTAATTTTAGTCTTGCTTATTTACTTAATTGTTTGTGTAGGTTTCTTAACATGCTTGGTTAGCCGGTGATATTTGTGTGATATTACTTATTCGACGTTAGTTAATCTGTTAAGTAATGAAGGTAGAAAAAATAATTTATTCAATTCATTTACTACACCCAGTTTTTTTTATTAAAAGATGTTTCGAAAGAACAGTTAAAAAAGTATGTTTGATACAAATATATACAATACAAAATAAATTAGCTCCTATAATAATCTCGCTAAATTAAGTCATTACATTGTTTTAAAGTAATGATGGAAACAATTCCGAAACTCCGTTATCCCACAGGTCGGTCGACTCTCCCAAGCTTTCGGGTGATCCGAACGATTCGTAACCACAATCCGAGCTGGAACTGGAATGAGGGGAAGCACTTCCGACGCTGCCGTCGTAGGAAGGTACGGTTAAGTGATCGTCATCAAGAAAGACTTCCTCTTCAGTTTTATCCGCGCAAGAGTCGTTTTCGTCGAGGCCACTCAAGCAGGAGTCATCGTCGACGATGATAGTGATGCAGTTGGTGTCTTCGTCGTAGGTGCCGTACACGACGTCCGGAGTTTCTACTATCGTCGAAGCTAATTTATTCGTATTGTCGGACTTGGGCAAAATCCCTTTGGGTTTTAGCCTTGTTTTGTTGATGCATTTGGTGCCCATGCGTGCTCTGTTGCTTTTACGTTTCCTATCTTGCGGTTTTGCGCTGTAGTTGTGATGTAGTAGTAAGTACTGTGAGATGTCTTTTATCAGTGATTCTTGATTGTCGTTCACAGTTGTTAACATATTACTTCCATTGGATTCCAGCTGTTTTGGTGACGTCCCCACCACTTGTCCTGAACTGTTTTCTTCACCACCAATTTGTTCCTGCAATTTACAAAAGTACAGTAAACAGCGACGACGGGGATGAAACAACAATTGATTCGGTGTTTTGTATGACAAGTAAGTACGGGACAAAATGAGTGTAAAGTGGCGCACTGTAATCGTACATGCAAAAAGCTGAAAAATATTCAAAGACGATAAGAGACAAGGACATTCTCGTTGGTGTTATTCACCTTGTATCTTCATTTGATTTTTTGCTTCTATCAATTGTTAAATCATCAAGGTATCTAGAAAAATCGAAAAGAAAATGTAGGTGATGTCACGATGTCTGGCGTCAAAAAGGGTGTAAGGTCGTCGAATCGAACACTTACTTGAATATCTGCCTTTTCAGCAGCAGCCTCCAGGTCTCTGGCGATATCTTGAAGTAAGCTCTGCGTGAGTTGTTCGAGGGACGAGATGTCCACATCGTTGTTGAGCTCATCAAGGAGGTCCGGTAGAGAAGGCAGGCCAATACAATCTTCAGAAACGCCGTTTGCGGGCGTCTCAGAACCGCTGCTGAGTGTGTGACTGTTCCTTGCGGCCGAAGGAGGGACTCCGTTGATCCACTCTGAGCCTCACACTCGACAGTCCGGTTCTGAGCGCAACTCACGCACGACGACAGTCTGCTGCGAAGTTCTGCGTTCTCTACCACCAATCTCTCGTTCAAATTCTTCAACTTGCTGCATTCCTCGA
The DNA here is from genome assembly GCA_963583935.1 of Diaperis boleti. Taxonomy (NCBI): domain Eukaryota; kingdom Metazoa; phylum Arthropoda; class Insecta; order Coleoptera; family Tenebrionidae; genus Diaperis; species Diaperis boleti. The sequence continues at coordinate 82,967 of OY757242.1, forward strand.
CCAGAGTCTCGTTTTTCGAAAACAGTTCCTCTACAGCTTTCTCCATTTGGTCCATTTTTGCCTTTTTTCGATCTCTGGACGTCTGGGCAGCCACGCGGTTTTTCAGCTTCCTGAATAAAAAGCGTTCAATCAGTTATACAACTTATTAAACTTATTCTATATACTCTATTGCATGGACTATTTATTTATATGATCAGAATGTGAAGAATAATTTCCAACTTTAACAACGTTTACCTAATATGCCTTAAGTTCATTTTTATAATTAATTTTTGTATCAAAAGTTGTCTCATCCCAAGATAATTTCCATTAGTATTATAGGTATAACAGCTGCTCTCGCAAAAGTGTCAAAGTTGACAGCAATAAATTTACTATTATGACGGTGACAGCAAATAATCAAGGTTATTTTTTTAATCATTGTGGTGCAAATAATTCACTCTATTCTCGTTTCTATAACAACGTAATGCTTTTAATATAGGGAATTAAATTTAGGGTGTTACTGTGCATTTGCACCACAACGGTTTAAAAAAACGGACTGTAGGTAAAGTTTGGTTGTATTAAGAATGTTTTAAAAAAATAGATAGTACCTATATTTGACCTTTAGTCTACGTGATCGAAATAACAAACATAATGTCCAGCTTTAAATATTCTTTGTCAAGTAATGAAACGGTCTTAAACTTACTTCCTTTGCAGTTTTTCCTCCCACGACAGATGATCCAACCTCCTCTTCTTCGCTCTAACAGGTGTATCCATATTTTGATCTATGTTGTAATTACTGCTGTCACTTAAATATTTTAAAATTGCCGGAACTGCACTCGTCATTATGTAACAAATTTGTATGTAGTGGAAAAGGTTGTGGGGACTATTATTAGGTATAAGGAATTTCTTTTAACTTGCTGCGTATGTATGTCGTGGCTGTATAAAGTCGTCTGGAGATTGGAGTGTTCTAGAAACAAACAATTGCCAAGTGCCAACGTCACTGGACGACTCCGGTTATGTGGTGAATTGTGATTGGTGGGAATGTAGGAAGATCGATACGCTTCGTCCAATGACATACGTTGTTTAGTATATGATAAATTGAGGATAAGTAATAAATAACAAGGTATGGAGTGAATGATGAATCATCATTACAAACCTTGAATGATGCAATATGAAATGGTCTGAAATGATGGGTTTAAAAATCACCGCAATTTTGCAAGATGCTGCAACTTTTTTTCCTTGACAAACGTATTTTGTAAATAACATCAGACACCTTGTAAATAAGAATGCAGTTGTTGTTTTATAACAAACACAAAAAATATAAATTCCGTTTATTGATTGTGTTCCTATACCTAAACTGACGATGACTTTAACACTCTAAAGAGACCATAATAACAAAGTTGGTATACTATATTATTATACCTTATGTATGTACTACTTTTAGTAAACTTTTTTCCAACAAGAAATATGTACGTATCTTTACGGCATTTCTTAGACAAAGTGATCCCCTCATCACATACATTGATTAAAACAGATAGATATTACATAATGTATATTAATGTAAACTTAATTGCAAAACTTTTCCGTAGGTACTTCACCTATTTTTTGATAGATTAAATTACCTAGCCTTGTCAGAAACGTTAAAATGCCCACTGACGGAAACCGACACTATTGATCGATTCAAAATTAGCGATGAATTGCTCTATATAAGAACAGTGGCAAATAATTATGGATGAAATAAAATCCATAAATTAAAACAAGATGAGGGGGTAGAAGGGACCATGCCGACGCCCATATCTACGTGATCTATATCGAGTGGGAAATTCAATTTGATGAAAGATATGTTCCAAGAAATAGATCTGGATGATTTTAGATAAATGTTTGGTTGGAAATGCGTAAGTATTTGTAGGCCAGGGGTAGTGCGGCAAATCGATGGTCGTTAATCTTTTTATTCAGAAAAAGACGCCAAAAATCTATAAAAAATACTGATTTTTTAAAAGTTGATATTAGAATTTATTTATCCTATTCAAATAAAAAAAAGTGTGACGGAGTTTGATGTTTAACGCTTCCAAATAAAAGTGAATAATATCAGATAATCATGTAAAATTCTCAGTGTAAACTTACAATTTATCAGAGTCAATAGTGAGTGCAGAGAATCTGCTTCTTGACTAATCTGTATAAATGTATTTTGCTTCATCAAAGGTAATTATGTAAAAAAAAGGCGGGCACTGGATTATGGGCAACATCAACATGATATTTGTATGAAAATCTTTATTCATCACAAAAATCGGTCTAACAAAAGTTTTAGAGAAGGTCACACTAATTAAGATATGCTCATCAAAGAAAACATAGTATGTTTTTATACATACACTGAAAAACATTCAGAAGTGATATGAAAAGAATGAACCTTAATTAATTATGGGGCACCATCTCCAGATGACTTTGTAGTCTTATCGCCATTTTTTTCGTCACCCTCTCCTTCGGAACTCTCATTGCTATCATCCTCCCCCTCCATATCTGGATCAGGTAGGTAATATTGAAGTGTATTGGCCCAAACGTCATCTTTGATGATTTCAGCAATTTTGTCGTTTGTGGGATCATCATTGTTTGTAAACCAAGCAAAAAACGATTTGGGTTCTTCACGTGCACGTTTTTTACCACCTGGTTTAGCTGCATTCTTCTTCTGTGGTTTGATCCAGTCAATTTTTGTACTCTCTGATGCCATTTTGTCTTGCTTGTACGAGATTTCTTTTACCAAAAGGGTGTTCTTAAAAAATGGATTTTCTTTGAATTCAAACTTGATGCTGTACCCTGAATTGTTGTCCGACATGTCAACTTCGAGTTTCTGCAGGTAGTGTAAACAGTCTTCTTCCTCTTCAGTCAAGATGTTGCACAGATCCGGGTGTCCCGTGAAGACTGTGAACCAGAAATCTGGAATTTTCTCTATGATTTTACTTCTTTTGTCGTAACAACTCTGTCGGAGTTTTCTGTACTTCTGATCCATCGCAATCACCTCTTCATTTTCCTTCTCATTAAGTTTGTCTAGTTCGTTGTGACACATTTCCAGCTCGATTATGGCAGAATCCATATCTGCCTCTTGATTCGATTCATCGAGGTTTTTGCCATCTTCGTTGGATTTCGCTTTTTTTGGTGTCGGTTTATCGGACATATTCAAAGTTTGTTGTGGAAGAAAAACCAAAAACAAAATGGGAAATTATTTTCCACAATTTGCGGAACACTCCAACTGTGATACTGAAGTCTTTAAGACAACTATTTTGATTGTTTTTTACAAAGAATGATACAACAACCTGTCAGTTGGAATAAATGTCAAGAAGATACGCCGGGTTCGCGAGGTTATGTTGTGAGCGTCAAAGAAGTACCAATCTAACGACAGTAAAAAATATGAAGCTTTCTACCAACTTCTAGACTCTCTCCCACATTGCCGGCTCATATTAATTTGTATTGATGGTTACTAACCGTTTTCTTTTTTTTATATACCTAAATCATTATATTTAGATACAACATCTACATTAATCAAAATACACGTGACGAGGTTTTTTAGAAATTTCAACTTACCCGTCGGACATCATGCAAGAAACAGATTCACTAAAAATAATGAAATTTAAAAATACGTAATAAGTTATTATGCAACCAGTATTATGCTCTCACATGTATTTAGACCGCTTTCCGGGCGTCTAAATTGACGTTCGTTTTGTCATCTGTCTTATTAGTGTCATTTTAACATGTTTAAAAACAAATAATCTGAAATCTTGAACGAGATTTCACACAACGTAAGCTATTAATAGTCCATAGTTTCAGTTAAAAAATGTGGCACAACATAACGCCAACTTCCCAAAAATGATAAATAGAAATTTTCAACTGGAGGTCAGCTTCTTGCTGTATATTTATTTGCTCAAAGTATACTCTGCCGATGTGGCCACTTCCAACTTATGGAAATTAAATTCGGAGCGAACAAAAATTATAGAAGTCAGTGCTGTTCAAGTGATGTCTGATCCGTTTCTCTTGGAAAACGACCATGTTTTCAACATAATTACCTCCACTGTCGGACCTGCATGGGTAAAGGAACAAGTTGAATATTACTGTATTGACTGTCATGAGTTCAGACGTTTAAAGTAAGAACGTGTTTGTCTCAAGTTACTCATTATAATCCTGTGTTTAAGAGTTTCAAATTTTATTTTGGAGAGTACACAAACAGAGGAGGAGTTACATTGTGGGAAACCAGTGAATTTTACTTTCTATGACAATTTAGTAGGAGTGCTTAACAGAAATAAGCACCCTGATATTCTAGAGCCTCAACCACTTTTTGTTGTTACAAAGAAATCTAAAATTGAGAAAGAAATCAATATTAACAATCTAGAATGGAAGTTAAGAAAAGCAAAAAAAGAGGTAAAAACTGAATCAAATGGTATTAATGCGGCCAACACATTCTTTCAGAAACCAAAGTCTGTTCAGCTGTTTAATCAGATTGGGAATTTTTGGCATATTAAGGGAGATGCTCGGAAAGCTATCGAGTGTTTCCGAAGAGTCCTAGCTGCATCCCCACATAATGCAGAAGCCCTACTCAATCTAGCTCGACTTTTATTCACTTTACAGTATTTAGATGACGCCATGTTCTTGACAAGAAGATCTCTGGAAGTTTCTTCTTCTAGTAAAGGAACTTGGCAACAATATTTTACACTGGGAGAAATATTAAAGACTTATGGGCGTTATCAAGAAGCTTCGATCCACTTAAAACACGCTCTTGTATTAAGACCTGACTTTGAAGCAGCTCAAAATGCACTTAAAGAAATAGAGAACATGCCAACAACTAATGTACATACTTACACATTACTGATCATAATATGTTTGGTGAGGCTTTATTAGGATAAAAGATTAAAATTGATATTGCAAGTAGGTTTTAGGAGTATTGTTGGTAACCTTAACTTCTGTGGAAAACATCCTGGATGCTGATTACCCTGACACAAAAAGCCTGACATATTTTAACAAAACCGCACCCACGAGGTCAGTCAGAGGTTTGGGAATGAACCAAAAGCATCGAGCAAAGAAAATACTTGCGTAGACACTATGTTTTTATTAAGTTGTAAAACTGGGGTCTACAAGTTTCTAGTCACCTGTAACTTTCCTTGGTGGACCCAGTGAACATGTTGCTCACCTGACTACTTAAAATAAATTAGTAAAGTTTATAAAATTTTATTTTTACCATGGATAATAAAGTGTTTTGACAGTTTAAACGATTAGAATAAATGATAAGTTGGCAAAATTAGAACTTAAGCAGTGTTGTGAATTCCCAATCTGAAAATGTCATGTTGAACGAAAAATGAGTTTCCTAGAGGTTTTAAAACGAATGCTTGGGAAAATGCATGTGGAGGATCTTCATCAGACTGAAATATGAAATAAATATTAAAATTTAAATAAATGTGAGAGAATAACTCTTAACATGCAATGACTGAATAAGAACTCGCAAAAATTAGTAAAAAGTGGCAGCAATTAAAACATAACACAAATACATACTGCCTCTGGACTAAATTGTATCATGTAGTACAAGACGGAAAATATCATGCTGAACAAAAAAACTTCCTTCTATTGGTTTCAAGACGAAAGTTTGAATATAAGCATGAGGTATGTCTTCATCAGTCTATGAACATTATTCAAATTTCATTTCCCAGATAGCAGAAAAAAATATTTACCTGCAATCTACCTAAGACATTAATTAAAACACCCCCGTCAAACATCGGTTGCGAATCTACTGCCGTTATTATGCGGTTAATTTTTTGGAAGGACAGACTCTAAAAATGAAAATTAGTCAAAACACAACCTCATCGATACTAGTGTACCGTCAATTTTTCCATTATTTTTACAGATCCTTGTAACTGGACACCTTCGAACGTCATGAAAGAACTTTCCAGCTGAAAAAAACATCCGTTAAAATCGCATTAAAAGGTGAATTAACATTAAACACTCACATTGTACATATTTGCTAAATTTGGTCGTTGGGTTGGATCGTCAAACAAGGCGTAGTATTGTTGAACGAATCCTTTGCCTATCGCTTCATATTGTAAATTTAAAGCCATTTTTGCGTTGAATGAATTAGAAGCTTTTAATCTGGCAGTTACAGCCAAAATCACAGTTAACCCCCAAATTCTATCCGACTTTGGTGATAAAACTGTCACTTTTCAGAAATATCAGAAGAATATCAGTGACAACGGCGTAACACAAAAGTCACTAAGACGGTATATCAAATTCCCCTTCGAAATTTGAATTAATTTGGCCATACCGTGCGATCATTTAAATTATAAATTAGAGTAGGCTGTGAAATTTAAATTAGGTTGGCACTTCTACGCCGTCGTGCTCGAAAACTCGCGCGTGTTTTATTAAAGACCTTGTTATCCACACATACTTTAATATACTATTGGCTTTTTCGGATAAGCAACACGACCTCTGGCGGTAGAAAGTCAAATCACCGAAAATCATCCTTAGACCTAGCAAAAGGCTAATAACACGGTGTACGGGCGTTATTAGTGACAAAAAGTGGTGTTACAAAGGACAAAACAATAGAAAAAAAAAGAAAGAAAATAAAAAACTGTTTCACTACTTTCCATTACTAAATAGTTGTAAAGTGTAAATCATAAACATCTTTGGGGACAAGGAAAGTATAGATAGAAGAAAAGCTTGGGAAAAGGTTTTGTTATTGAGAAAACCTGCAAGACGACATAATTATGCGAGTATGTGGAAAACGTGAAGATTTTATACATCGTAAGTTCTACGAATTTGAGGTTAAAAGTTTGTACATAGTGTATTCTACTTTTTTTCAGCTCCAAGTAGCATTTCCCAAAAATTGCGATTGATGAAAATTGCTGTTCCTTCTCAAAGTTTACCCAAAGGGACACACAACACAAAGAAAGTTTACATCAGAAGTGACAAGCAAAGTAGACTCGAGCAAAGACAGATCAAAAACCAGTTGCAGAAAGAAAATATAGATCCAGTTCAGCTTTATAGAAATGTGTAAAATTTTGAAAAAGACGACGGTTGTAGGGAAAGCAGATCGTGATACAGTGAATGTACTTTTAAATTTAAGTGATATCAATGTAGAATCTGCAAAAGCAATGTATGATGAAAAGGGAGTGCAAGTGATTTAATAACTTTATTCTTCTTTACCATTACAACTGACACACATTTGAATGCTTTAGCAGGGCAATCAAGTTTTACTTTATTGAATGATATTTGTGAACTTGTTGAAACATTTTGTTCAACTGCTCGATGTCATAGGCTTTTGATACAGGACATAGCACTTTCCCTCATCTCTCCTTTGTGTATTACTGCCTCCACAAATTCCTAAACTGCTAGGACAAATTTCAATTAAAATAATTAATTACGACAATGTTTTTTGATTCTTACCAAAAATTGATGTAGGACGAGTTTTTTTTTAATTTCAGTAGGGACGTAGTCAGTACGTTTTGCGACTTTCACACATTTTCCAGATCATATAACATACTCCTTGTTAGTTGCAACTCGCCATCAATTCCACACAATAAGAACAGCTTTCCCGAAGAAAAGCCATTTTCCTGTAACTTAAATATCAACGTGTAGTGTGTTTTCCACTTTTTAATAGACTTTCAATGTTTTGAAAACAAAATAAATTCACTTAACCTATCTTTACGCCTCCACTTGTTTTGCACTTGTTTTACGAAGTTACATCCTAATCTTTGATGCTTACATTAAAAAATGTTACTTTAAAGACTACACTTACCTTACTGAAAAATACACTACACAATTTACGAATAAAAGAGTTTTCGACACAAAACATAGCACGTAAATAAATGGAAAATTTCGCAAGGAAGATTTTCGAACAGCTGATTGTCACAAAACAGCAGCGCCCTCGCAGTAGTCGAAATCGCGAATTACCGAGCTTAAAAAAGGAGGAGGTTCTATGTTCGACTGTATGTATGTTTTTTTTCGTTTTATGTATATTCACCGATTTCTTCGTTTTTTTTTTTTATTGGAAATGGTATATTCTTGAGGTTGTCATATTGTCACCAAGTTAGGATCTGATGAGGGGATCCCATGGAAATCGAGGGTAATGCTCAAATTTTTTATTTTATTGCTCACTTAAAATTCTACAAAGTTAAAATAAATAAATAAACCGACTTCAAAAAGCGAAAAATAAATGAATACATGTATTATTATGTATTACATAATAATTATGCTATACATACCTACTCATCTGTTTGAAGTCGAAATGAATGCTCCAAATATTTATTGTATCACATTTTTAACCGTATATTTATTTTGTTAATTTACAGTATTATTTAAACATTTTTTTTTGCTTAATAATTTATTTATTTCTTATACTTTTCACACAAGCTAGTTAAAGAGGATATTTTACAACACGATATTTTTTAACATTATACTTTATACATATACATGTCGATATCAAAACTCTCTTATTATATTATTTTCTATCCTGCATTAAGATCTGATTATTTATTAAAACCATATAGTTATATCTATCAAATCAAAGAACACAGCTGCACACCTATAGGATATCAAAGGTTTTACACCATTAATTTTATTTTACTTGCAGACTACATTATACATAATATTTCTTTACAAAATCAACGCTGGTATTATTAACAAACATGTCTAAAGTCTGTTAGGACTAAGGACAGTAGTGCACATCACTAATCTAAATATTTAATATCTTTTACAAGGTAGGTACACATTCATAAACAAAAAGGAACCTGGGTGATGCGGATTCAGTTTTCTCAAGTGTGCAAAATTGTTACAAGATTTGCCCTTTTGGAACCTCATTAACGAAGGGCAATAGTTTTCTAAAAAATAATTTCCAACTAGTAACACTTAGAAGCAACATAATTCGTAACAATGATGTAAACAAAAACGTTTTTGAATAAACTTTTCTGAATTACACGTTATACAAGCACGAAGTGTAATGTTATAATAATGTTAATAATTTAATAGTGTCCAATAAATCCAAACTCCAAAAGTGCAACACTCGGTTTGCTCAATATACGAAAATCTTCTTTCGCTGATCGTAGATATCAATAATAGCTTCTTTTCATTTTTCCCCGTTTTCGTTCTTTATCATGTGGGCTAACCAACAAGCCAAGAATATTCCAGCAAGCTGGAAACCAATATTTGATTCATCATTTAGAATTTTTTTTTATGTTTCAAAATTTTTTCCTCCAACACTTCAACTAAAAGGAAACTTTTTGTTTATTTTCTTTTTCCGAACTGATGTCAGTTGTTTTTTTTATTTATTTTTTTACGAATGAAATTGGTTTCCCCATTATTCTTCCTTGAGTTGGAGTATTAGATTTAAAACTGATCTTTAAAACTCACTTCGATAAAGGCAATGCCGATTCCTACACCGATGAGGATCGAAGTGTTCTCGTGAATCTTCATTTTTAATTGTTCATAACACCCGTTGCTGTAGAGATACTTGCCTTTTGCAATGTTGACACAGTACTCACTTAGAGGATTTTGCAATTCTTCATTGATGTGACAGCAGGAAAAAGGTAGTTGTTGTCCCTGCCAGTCGCTGGGACCTTCTACTCCGCAACACATGAGCTGCAAAACATTTAGGAAATTTTAGAAAAATAAGGTAATTAAAAGTTTTACATTTTAGTCCCGGTTAGCGCATCCACCATATTTGTAAGTTGTGTATTGCCGATCTTGGTTAATATTGAAAACACAGTTTACCTTAGTTTGAGCTTTATCCCATGACATTTTATCTAAATCGTTCTGTGAATATTTCTCGATGGATTTCTTCAAAACGGTTTTTAAAGAATCGCCAAAATCGTTCTTGTAGACAGCAGCTGCTATTCCGATAGCCAGTTCGATAAAAAATATGATCATAAGGCAGACAGCAAACTAAAAATGGACGAAAATTTACCAATAAGTGAAATAGGAAGATATTTACTTACTGCAATGAGTAAGTTGTAAGATTTACGGATTGCTCCAAAACATCCTAAGAAGGCCACAATAAAAATAATTGTTGCCACAACAATTAAAACGATAGGAGGAATAAGTAAGTCATTTTCCACGAAATGCTGAAAGTCTCCGACGTCGGACAATATCAAAGCACCTGCGACAATTATGCCAATTCCTGAGATCTAAAATAACAACAACGAGGAATAATTATTTTCATTAAAAAAATTTACAAACAAAAATGTGAAGATGTGCAATAAAACCCAAAAAACTTTTAATCAGAGAAGTAATATGTAAATTAAAAAGAAAACTATTAAAATGGTGGCCGCTATATCAATAATAAATTACTTACTGCAAATATCAAGTTGAATATAAAGAGTATATATTTAACCGAGCCCATTTCACACGATTCCATTCTGAAATCAGCGATATATTACAAATTGTCACTAGAAGCACGTAAGAAATGGCAAGGAAAGTAACTCTCGATAAAAATCCACACTTTCTGCGTCAGAGTAGAGCAAAACAACGATATCGTTCTTTCGGAATTTTCTGTTGGCGTTTACAACACACAGTTTCTATAGCAGCCCTTAAATTAAAGCCGTAACCACCAATGAAACAAAGAATTATGTGGAGCATCAAAACAAATGCCCGTAATAAAAGTCAAGCTTTGCTAATTGCATAATATTATGTAGTTACAGCATTGTGATAGATTTCTTTCTACTCTTTTTCATAAAGTAAATTTAATATTTGTAATGATGTACTTATTTATCTAATTATTTTTTTCTATTTGTTTTCTGTGTTTGAGGTTTTTTTAACTATAAAAATTATAATTTAGGAGTCAGATTAAAAATATTGACTATAATAATAAAATAGAAACCATAGTAATATCTTTTGCATTTAATTTTTTAACATGACTACTATTACACCTTACAAATAAAGAAATCGATGACAGTAATTTGACGCATTCCAATAATAAGTTTGCGTGCATTACCTAAAAAAAAGGATAGCAGTTTTGAATATTTACATATGGTGGGTGAGGTGCCATTCACCTCACAAAACCTACTTTCCGGGTTGTTATTTATAACTTATATTCACGACATAAAAAGGAAGGAGGATAATTACCAACCATTGGTGGTTTTATCGATTAGAGTTAATCTCTACTAAAAATGGATAGAATTTGAAAACTATTAGGACAGAAAATTGTTCCGCAAAAATTTATTAAAATACATACATATTATTAAAGAGAACAAGTACAGGTTCAGCTGATTTGTTTATATGAGCTTTGAAAACTACAAAAAAACAATTCCAACTAAGTTTGTAGAAATCAGCTTGCTTTACTATGTGCTTATGAGGAAACGTTAACCTAAATATAGGCATAATAACGCAGTGTACACACTATAAAGCTCGTCTTAGCAAATATGCTTTGAACTCGTAAATTAATACATACTATATACATGCTAATTGATCCAATTTTCTCTTTTAATCCCTACTGTAAGATGAATTGGTGGTTGATTTTGATTTAGAAAGGTTTGGAGGTCTGGTCGATTTGGTTTTTGAATTTGTATGTTGCTCGAAGGACCATGTTTTGATTTCGATTGAAACACTCGCAAACTTATGCACTTGTATATTTCGATTAATTGCAGATAGTTCTTGAACGTTTCTTCTCCCGGTGGTTTCTACTTAATTTGAATAACCGAGTCTTGGTTTTAGATTAAATTTTTGTTTGAATAGAATGAATGCGAGTTCGAATGTCACTGGGTTGCGATCGTGAGCGGTGCCAGACAGGTAAACGGTTTTACGACCCTTTGGTTTTTCCCAAACTGGCAGACGCGACGGCCGCTGTAAATATTTCTCAACACCTACCTATTTAGGTTTTGAATCTTGCAGGTGTTGGAGGATTTTAGTTCCTCAGATTTTCGGATGTGCATGTTTTAGTTTCTCCGATTCTATTTCTAATTCTTCTGATATCTGCCGATTCTCATTTATCACTGACAATTTTTAATTTCTCTTCCTACTAATTTTACTCCACCCGATGCATACTATTGATTCTTCCTGACACAAACCGATTCCTTCAAATTGTCATTTCCTATTCCCCATTCTATACATATCACTTTTTTTTTGCCTTCACACTTTAATTTAATTTAAAAAGGTTTTCAAGTTCTCATGCTTTCCGTTTTCGGGTTCTCAGTTTGTCGATCTTTTTTCGTATTATCAATTTTGTTTAATGCATGGGTTGTTCTTATATCAAATTTTTAGGTTGTAGATATTTTATAAAATCTTCAAGTTCCCGAGTCTTAATTTCTTCTTCGACAGTTGGAACCTTTTTAATTTTCATAAAGGTGTCCTTGACTTTATATTAAATCTACGTATTTTCTATTCCAACTGATTTCCGCACTAGAAAATACATATTTGTTAGTTTTACTACTTTTATGCTTTCATTAAATATGCATTTTGTAATCCGCATTGTTTTAATACTTACTCTAAGGCATTTTACAAGCTACTTTTATCTGGAATACCAGTCTATATCTGGAATACAGTTTGAAACTAGTCTTACGGCAATAAGAATTTTAGAATTCGCATTTAAGGAGAGCATAAACATATACATAGTAGTATATTATATTTGTTTATCCCAATATCAGAGTGTACTGATAGTACTTCAAAAAACCAGTAGAGTATAAGAAAGTTTTATTTATGCGTGTATGTCACATTGAATTTATGACGTGATGATTAATATTCTTTTTAACAATTTATACAAACTTAAAGATACATCAAGAATCCATTCTAAAATTCTATACTGCCGCTATAATATGTGTAACGATATTTATAATTTTAGTGAGAATTTTCATACGGATATGGTTTATTATTACTCATAAGGATTCAGAAAACAATAAATTAATCTAAATTAACTTTATACGTAATTAAAACACAATAATTGTATCTTTTTTCTAAAATAAGTGATTGACGTCACTGATCAGTTTTTTACTGTAATAAATATTTACATACCATAAGATCCAATTTTCAAAAAATAAATATACATAAAAAGATGACAAATAAGTATTGGGTGTTCAATTAAAAAGCTCATCTAGAAGGCTGTCTTTTTCACAACAATTTTTTGTATGTCTACTTGCTGTGAAAAGAGTTGATTTAATGATTTAGCAAACAGCGAATGATTTTTTCATTTGAACACCCGATATTTACAAATATAATATCTATAAGATCAAATAATAAAAATATGGATTTTTCGTTGTATTATTTGTAAATGTTTTTCGTAATCTTGGAAGATAATTATGTCGATCAGATTATTCTTTGTTTTTAATTGAAGATGCCAGCCAGCAAGCCAGAATGATTCCAATTACCTAAAAAATATTTATTAGTTAGTTGTTCGTTTTTAGTACCACGTGACTATTTATTGTTGTATTTCTTTTAAATTGTTGATGATATCTTCTTAACATTACATTGGCACATCTGATTTCAAATTCAAATACCCCAAAGCAAGGTGAAAAAATTCAAAGCTCTCGGATCAACTATCATAATAAGATAATCAAGATTTGTTAAGTTGTGCCAATTATTCAGTGTTGCCAATCAACTTTACTTCTTTTAATATTAAATAGTCAACACAATATGAACAGACAACACTTTTAATTAGCACGGCAGACATTACTTTATCTAAAGGATCAAAACAAGGCAAGTTAACGAAAATAACAGTTGTAAAAACTAAACTGATCTCTCAAATCGATAGCGTCTTCACACGTACTTCTACAAAAGCGACGCCTATTCCAACTCCAATCAAGATTTTTGATGCGGATTCCGCTTTCTCTTGCAGCTGATAAAAGCATCCATGGACATATAAGATGTCATCTGCAGGAAGAGCCGAACGACAATGATGGTCTTCCGGTTCTGGAGCTCCTTCACGACTTGGATGACAACAGGAAAGAGGACGAGAATTTTCCGGCCAATCGGTTGGACCCTCGACACCACAACATTCCAACTGAAGAATGTAAACAAAAAATAGTTGAAGAACTTATTTGCATTGAAGAGATACCACCTTTATGTATATACAATTTAAATCTTAGCTTTACCTACCTTCTTTTGAATATTATTCCAAGCAATTTCGTCAGACTGGCTGTTCGGAAACCTTTGCATCGAACTCTTCATCAAATCCTTCATAGACATCTGGAAATCGTTCTTGTAAACTGCAGCAGCAATTCCCACAGCCAATTCGATGATCAGTATAATCAACAAGCAGAGCGCAAACTAAAAACCAATCTCGTTTCTCATACTTTCAACGCACATTTTAAGATTATATCCTTACGGCCATCAGCATGTAGTACGACTCCCGAATGGCACCGTAACATCCTAAAGAAGCTACAAAGAAAACTATACAACCGGCCACAATCAAAACTACTGGTGGTGCCAAAATCCGTCCTTCCATGAAATGATCAAATTCGCCGACATCCGAAAGAACTAGAGCACCAGCTACGATCAGACCGACACCGGAAATCTAAAGAAAAAAGATTTAAGATTGGTGTACCACCAAAAAGCTGCAATCTCACCGCAAAAATTAAATTAAAAGTGAAAAGAATGTATTTGATAACGCTCAATTCGCAGGACTGCATTGTCTGTGTTTTTACCGCAACGTTATTTAACTAAATGAGCCCTGGTCAACTTTTGGAATTGAAGGGAGCAATCTCATTGGGTGGTTTTTGTTTTGAGCGTTGATTGGCAAGGCAACGGATCATTTGAGTTGACCTTTTTCGCGCAAAGGTAGATGTTATCTAGATGATTTTTTCTGCTGTGATTCTTCGAAGTCTGCATTTTGTTAAAAGTTGATTTATTAGGCACTGACGAGTTTTTTTTTTACGAGCACGAAATCAAAATTTTGTAATTATTGCAATTTTCAAATTTTCAAGCAATTCGAGTCATTAAATCCGAATAAAAGAGTTGCTGTCACTTTTATTTTTAGTGCTGGAAATTAACGTTACATTCAAGCAACGTCAGTTGCGTGTTAAACAAAACAGAATTGTTGCATGCTTTAACCACCAAAAGGTCACAACCATAAAGTGCGGCGGTGTACTGACCCCTATCGATTCGCCACTACTTAGTATCATTTAAAAACTTCTTCAAAAAAAATTGGCCTCTAATTCTAAAATATATCAACTTCAACACAAGAAAAGAACATTATCTTTTCTTTTCATTGTATAGTATAGGATCGATAAAAGGAAAGCAAATAAGAAAATTTGGTCTAATTCGGTGTCTTTGTTCTCTTTATATCCACTTGATGTATGAGTTGAATTATTGATTTTGTAAACAAAGTGACTTGTAAGAAAAATAATTCTTTGAAATGCTAACGCACGTTGGAAATTTGTTACCACGAAGTTCAAGGATTTGTGGTTCTTAACTAAGGATTATTTAAAAGATACTCTAAATAGTAAATGATTAAAAATATACGGAAAATATTGGGAAAATATGAAAAACTGATATGGGATAATTGTGTGGACGGAGGACACAAAATGGAGGATGAAACAATTAAGTGTAATAAATAAAACTATTAAAAAATAAGATTTTATTTGACCCACTTAATTAAATTATATAAAAAAAGTACGTAGTAATTAAGCAAATTTCATCAAACATGCGACCAACAATAGCAAGGTGCCTCCAGTGGCTATTAGTCGTGAGGATGCAGAGCTTTCGGTTTCGTCTCTGTGAACAAAAATTCTATCATTATTTATATTTAATTCTCCCATGTTTTCAGTGCTCCGTACAAAACTAAGCATTTTTATTGCTATTTTTTGCTTTCTCATATTAGATCCAAAGCATAAAGTTTCTTTAGATGAAGTTAATTATAATAATAAAAGGTAAAAATAAAAAGTAGGTGGGTAAGCGTGCAATAGCAAAGTGTTATTATAAAAAAAAACTGTGCGGCAGTGAGCTTTTTACAAATGCAGGTCAAAGTTCTACTGCACAAATTAGTACCAAATCTGAATTCTTAAAGATTAAAATGTTACAAAAGCTACGAGAAAATCAAAATCATTATTAATAAATCTGGATTTATGTAAGTACGAACAGGCGCTCTTATTTTCAAAACTTTGAGGGCATACAAAAACAACGAAAACATAAAAATTTGGACTTGTAACTTTAATAAAAGCGAACATAAAAGGTACACAACAAAACGAGATTTTTTCACACACAAGCGTTTATTTACGCGATTCCGACGACTCCGCAAACGAGTCGTGATCCGGCATGTCCTGTTGTTTTGGAATCTTCAAAACCTCCTTTTCCCAGATCGTCTTCACCTTCATGGATGACCAAAGCGCGCCCGATTATGCAGTTTTCGCCTTCCAGATCGATGATTTTGTCAACGAAACTGATGTTTACAACTTGGTTATCTCCGGAATAAACGTTGCCCAAATCTCCAACGTGACGGTTTGTATCGTTGGGGGCTCCGTGGTCTTTCTGTAAATCACATCATTTGTGGTGACAACAGCCATCTCCATCTCTGCAATAAACCTAAGATAATAACTTTACCTTTGATGGGTTGAGATGTGGTCCAGCGGATACGCAATTTTCGCCCAAATCGCCTTTAGCATGGATGTGGAAACCGTGGTTGCCTTTAGGCAAACCGGTAATGGTGCCTTCAATTTTAATGCCCTCGCTGGTTTTGGTAAAAGTCACTTTTCCGTCGATGGTGTCCGTTTTCAAATATACAACGCCTTGTTGAATCTTTAAACGATTAATGGTCAGTACATAATTATAAAATTTCACAAAAGTGATTAACATCAGTTGCCAAATTATTAACTTACAGCTCCATATGCGTAGGTCAGAAGTGTTGCGACAACGACAAATTTCAGCATGGTGATGAATCTGAAAGGGATATTGTTGTTTATTTTTACCGAAGATACGTAATAAATTAATTGCGGACAACGTACGTGTTGGTGTTACCGAGCGTGGATGTAGAAAGTGAACTGGCGTTTATAAACAGTGTCTGGTAATTTAATGTATTTAAGTAACTTCGCAATATCTCAACGAGACAACCGGTTTTTATCTATACCACTTGTAACAATAATAAGAAGAACGGTACAATCATTGTGTTAGTCAATTTGTTTATATAATTTGCATACGGCAATTTTGAGTCGTATTTTAAAAATACCTTCAGTGAGAAAAGTCATATACGCCAAAAAAGATACAGATTTACAAACTAGTTCCAGGTCATTGTCAAGAAAGTTGCGAAATACCTATGTAATTCTAAAATGGTTCTAAGTTCTCTACTTTTGCAAGTTTCTTGCTCAAGTGTTTCAGACAGATTATTGTGGAAATAATTTTAAGATAAGCCTTCTTTTGTCGGAAGCTCTTTAACTAGAATGACAAGACAAAATGATTTACAGATACCAACATCGAATTTATAATAGTGTGTAAAACAATAATAATAAAGTAAATACATTTTTCTTCAATAATTATTAATGTGAAGTTGCAACGTATAAAGTTAATCATAATAGCAACAGTTGTAATTGCACATCACTTGCGGTTCAAAATTTCCCAACGTAATAAAAATGGAAAATTTTGCTTAAGAGTAATGATTAAATTTTACTAGGATGTATAATATGCAAAGATGTCGGAAAATATAAAAAAAGAGCAAACTAGTTTTTTTTCTAAACTGTCTTGAGTGAATTCGGTTCTGTCTCATTGTGTCATTTTTCATTTTGAAATTCGAACATTAAAAAAATTCTCCTTATTATATAGATGATCATAAAGTGCCGCACAAAATTCATAATTTAGTTATGTAATGTTTTTGCGGAAAACCCTCGAGCAGGTCGATTTTTGTTTTTAAATTGCCATCTTGGGCATAATTTTTGAACTCTGACACTGTCATCATTTTTTTTAAAGGGCAATCCCCAACTTTTCAATTCTCTATTCAACAATAGTAAAAAGTGACATACCTTGCATAACCTTTTTTTTAATTACATGTTTTACTCCAAAAATATTTTTTTTTATTCCTTGAAAAAATTAAAAAATAACAATAAATTTGGAAAGCAAATAACGAAAATTGATAAACCATTTAATAAAATTTAACGCAAGGGCTCAAATTGCCACCCGCCAACTATTTGACACATTCCTAGACGTGTATGAACACTTCGGGACTAATCTGCGCCGGATTCGGATTCGTAGTGAAATAGTATTTTTTCAAGGAATAAAATTTTTATTTTTTGTAGCAAAACTTGTATTTTTTTGTATCAATTTTTTACTATTGTTTAATAGAAAATGGAAGAGTTTATCTAAAACCCAAAAAAAAACTTGGGGGTTGCCATTTTAAAAATTGATTACAGTCCCACAGTTCAAAAACACATGACAAAATTTCTATGTCAAAAGATGGCAATTTGAAAACAAAAATCGACCAGTTCTAGCGTTTTTCGCAAAAACAATTCATAACTAAATTATGAAACTTTATGATCACTCTCTATAATCTACTGTTGAGTTGAGTGGATCGGTAACAGAATTATTTACGCACAACCAATTTACTTGATTGTAAAAGAAGAATTCTCAAACCTTATCAGAATAACATTAAACATCACGTACTGTGATTAAACTTCTGATAACATATTTGTGCCACACACTTTACAAAAAGACTTAATATATAAAGCATCAATATTAAATATCACTAACTATAATATCAATAAATGAAGAATTATTGATTTGTCAATTAAGGTGTGAAAGGTTGACCTGGTTTATAGAAAAATCATTAGCCAATTCATGTGTTTAATTTCTCACGTGATTCAATTTAATTAATCCTTCTAGTTGTATGTATACAATAATTATGGATCCTCTATTCGTGGTTGTGAGTAAATAAGTTTCTAATAAAATAAGAATTGAATATGAGATAAAAAAAAAAACTATGCAAACAATAACAATTGTTAGGATGACGGGAATGACACAATAATATCACCAACAATACGCCTCACACAATAACAATCTACAATAAATTTAGAATATATTCTTACATAAATTTGTTTATTATCTATTGCTCACTTATTATCTACGTTATTACTGGACGCCACAATTAAAGGTAATCATTTGCAAAAACAACTGTTATCTAACGAACAAGTATTTTTTTCTATTTCAATAACAAAACATTCCAGAAGGCTGCATCGAATAAACAGATCTATTTAAGTCGAAATATAAAACTCCCACATTTTGAGTAAAATTTCTTCGTTGCTGTCACACTCTTAATCAATGTAATTATTATCCAGTTCAAGGTTAATACAATTGATTTCTACATCTTATATAAGCGATGATTATACTATGGAAATGCAAATCTACATAATTAACACCTGGCAGTTCTTTTATGAATATCTACTATTTTTACCTTTGTTTCTGATTGTGGTAGCCACAGTCTGCACTATTGCGTCTCAGACCAACACTTTACTAAATGCAAAATAATAACACTGAGGAATTCCCTACCTTTTTAAACTGAATGATAAAGTGAACTTGCGATAGGCGTGTACACGGGTAAATGAAACAACAATGTGACTTTCATGTGTCTATTACACTCTTTTATGGGACCTTAAAATGACGCAGCCAAACTTTGTTTGTCACACCCCACCTGTCGTTTTGTGGCTGTGATTTTTTCATTTTTATGTAGTAGGTTGTTTTTTGTTATATTTACTTAGTTTTACTGTTTTTATTTTCAAAAATCAGATAGACAAAAATTGAAAATGACCAAAACTCTAGTTTATTTGAATTTGAAGAATTTACGTTTTTTTTTCATATTTAAAAAAAAGTGACAATCAACAAGGGAGATGCTCAAAATGACCCCACAGAAAGACAGAAATGATGATGATGGGGGTAGCTTTCTCCCGAAACATGTTCCAATTGTAATTTTACGTTTATTAAAGTTTGTGGAGTTCAACTTGAATATATTTAAATTTTAATATATTGTGTGTTGTATATTGTATGTACATATGCTGCCTTTACTACCTTTACTATAGCAACTTCAAAGATGAGTAATTATGACAATATTTATGTATTTCTTTTTTTTTTTTATCAACGACACTTCATTAAAATATTAAGTACAGTTCCTATAAATATAAATCAAGAAGGTTACCCAAATAAGCGAAGAAATGCAGCGTCCCAAATATTTCTTTGTTACAAAAGTTATATAATATGTACTTTAAAATGGATTTCATATGTTCAGTTGGAAATAGAGGATATATATCGAATTAAAAAATGGTAGAAATTTATAAGAATAGTTATAAATAAACAAATTAGACTGCATTGAATTTGGGGTTTATCACACCCCCCGTGTAACATTAAATTTGTTCACCTGTCGGACGCCGGGTTAATTGGGTCGTATCAAATTCGGCAGGAAAGATATGTACGAAATTATCTATTGTTTATTATCTTAATAATTTGTTGAACTTTACACACAATTTGATCTAAAAAGAGTTCAAGTACACAAAATTAACATGTACTTACTCAGTATTTCTGATTCTTATGAATTTTCGGACTTTCCCAATTTTTGCCTTTTATCCAGCATAGTGAAAAACCATTATAAGCAATAACATTAATTTACTACGCAAATTGGTGAATTGACTTTTATAGAAACAACTTATTGTTGTAAAACACACTTTTATTTATTGTAACAAAAAAGAAACGAACAATAATGAGCAAAACTATTACAGTATGTTGATATGTTTGTACGTAAGTGTTTATTTTCTTATGTATTTACTTCTAGGCGGCAGTAACGTAATGTATCGAAATCTTACATAAATAATATATTACGAAAAAGTTAGGAAACAGAAAAAAGGACAATTATTTTATATAAGCAATAATACCACAAGCTAATGGTTTTCCTGAATCGCCATTGACTAGGCTTTCAGCAGTACCACCTCTACCAAGATTGTCCGGATTTGTACTTATGACTATGGCGCGACCGACGATTCCTCTGCGACCCCCAGATAGAGACAGTAAAGGATCGACAATATTGAATTCAACGGAACCATCTTCTCCGACTTCTATGTTTCCTAAATCTCCGACGTGACGGATCGGATCAGCAGGACCTCCGTGGTGGAGCTGCGAAAATATCTCATGTTCTACGTTGGATGAATAATAATACTCATACCAAGTAAGGATTGAAATGAGGTCCTAGCTTCTCACACCCCTCCCGTATGTCTCCAGATTGGTGAATGTGCAATCCGTGTTTTCCCGGAGGTAAATCTGTCAAATTGCCTTTCACTAAAATAGCTCCAGTCGGTGGATGCCTTTGGAAAAATACAATCTCCCCTTTTGCTGCACCTTCGCCTTCCCCTTGGAGGACTGCAACAGCGCTTGCCGCTCGAAGGTCCTGTAACAGGAATTATAGACCAAGGTTGAGAAGACATTTTTCTTAGCCGAGTTATTTTATTGCCTAAGACGCGAAGCATCGCATACAATAATAGTGCTAGACTAAGAAAAGGCTTCCCAACCGTGGTTGATATACGTACTATTTTTTTCACTACTACCACATTTGTTTAACTTTTCTTTTTAACTAAGACATCCATGAAAAGTAAGTATCATATCAAATTAAATCAATACTTGTCATTTCTATTTCTGGTTACGATGTTGCGAGTGTGGTCCAGGTGGCAAATTTAACATTTCAATTTAATTGTTTTTATTATCTACTAGTAAGAGAAAAATCCATTAATGGGTAAGGTGAAGAAGACAATCAATTTCGCAAGCATCAAGCAGCTAGTAGTGAAAAAAATAATTGTAGAGTGAACAATGGTTATATTAGCGGAATAAAAAATTGACTCATTATTGTTAGACCAACAATTCTCAAAATTTTATTAAAAGAATTTTTCATCATTTTAATTACCTACACATACTTACATAACTGTACGGTTCCGCATAAACCTCATATAAATCACTCTGATAGTTCTCGACTGCTGGAAACATCTTGATAAAAAGCGGTCTGTTTCCAAGCCCAGGAACCTCATACAGGGCGTTTTGCACCCCTATAGCTTGCATCGCAGCATTCTGAACACTTGTAAACAACGCGAAACATAAGAGTATCATCGATTTTAACCACATGATGATGCGTCTTCATCGAACTATCGAATGAAGGAAAAATTATTAAAGCTATTTATAAATAGCAGGTAATTTTCATTGGCATGACACACGAATGGTATGCAACCTGTTGATGAACATCATCTCTTTCAAGTAAACAAGCAGAAGCAATGACCAACAATGCGAAGACTACAAGGTGAAGATACGCACACCCGCAATTAAAAATGCCTGGAAAACGAACGTGCAATGCGCTTCTTTGATAAATTACTATAAGAATCTATTAATTAGAAAAATTACGGGGTAATTCAGTTGCTATTACAACAATAGACGTCCTTGTGCTGAAGTTGTTAATATAATTCATATAATGGTACCATTTGCTTACTCTTCGTGTTGCTTTACATTATCGATTCCTTTTTCTGGTTTCATCATCTTTATTAAAATCATGACCATGCGATGATAACATTGCGATGTAATCACCAAGTGATTATGGCAAAAACAAGAGTTCCAAGGTTCTTCATAAACACATTCATACCTCCCAAAAACTAAGACAAAATATGACCGTGAAATTTGATGAATCATAGTGATGCAAACTAAAAAATGTTTATGAATAGAACATCGAAAAATCAAATAATTTTAATGACACATTTATGTTTTATCACATCTACATCCTCTGGAAGAATCTTCACTTTCTAAGCTGTCGAAACGAGCCACACATTTCTGGAAAATAACACTGCTGTCAGTAAGTTAACACCAAAACATAAAAGCAACAAATTCTTGGTAAAAGCCATCAACGGACATAGATTTTTCTTGTGATAACCCCATTTTCACCTTTAACCTTACTTAAAGTCTGCACGCAAACTTATTTTATAACGTACTTACCTTAAAATGATCAGCCGGTTCTCGTTTTCTTCTCGAGGTCGTAACGTAACGATTTCTGGACATTTGTAAGTTGTTCCTAACGCGACCCAATTCACATTCTTTAGTTTGCAAACTCAGCTGCAACCGGCAAATTTCTTCTTGTTGCCTTTTTATTTCTTCGTCTTTGGCGTGAGTTTTATCGATTTCTTCGTATAGAGCAGCGCTGAAGTGTAATTAATGTTTTTAAAAATCTTAAACTCGATCTAAACTATTATTTAGTACTTACATAAGATCTTCCAGCTCTTCAGTTAGATGTATGGGACAGTCTTCAGCGCATAAAACATTCGACTCGTTCTTCGAACTTAGAGCAACTCTCAAAGTGACAACTTCTTCTTGAAGTTCGATAACTTTTCTTTTTAATCTATCTTCGTCTTTGCGTAAAATCGAAACTTGCTTATCCTGCGTAATATAAAAATAAATACTCTCAATTCAAGTTGCGATCAAAATATTTGCAAATTAGAATTAATTGATATTTTATAGTAACTAGTATTACTAAAATACACAATTCAGAAGAAAGATCTCTTATACAGAAATAAAACGAAATCTTCCGCCTATCCAAATTAAAAATAATCGCGATTAATGTAGTGATACAAACCTTGCAAGCCACCTGAGCCTGCAGCCGCTTAATAACCGCATCCTTTTCATTATTCGCACTGTTCAGCTTCACCAAGCAAAAATTATGCTCCTCTGAAATCGTCTTCAAATTGTTACAATAATTTTGCAATTTGACCAGCTCCTCTATCAAATTCTTTTCTTGCGTTTTCAATGCTTCCACCTCGTCTCTCCTATTCAACTACATTAGATGTAAACGAAAACATCTATCATACTTTCGTATTACCTATTCTTATTGTTCTGTTGGTGGAAATTGAGTTTATCGACCATGCGTTTGTACTTGAATGCTAACTGGTCGTATTTTGACTGTAGAAGGTCGTTTCTCTTTGTACATTTACTTTTGCAGGTTTGCAACTCTAATTGAGTTATTGTTGCGTTTAGTTCCTCCATCTTCTTATTTTGAGCTTCAAGTTGACAAGTGTAGAGTTTATTCTGCGATTCAAATTCCGCTTTGTACTTGTCAGTGATCAATAATTTTTCCTGAGCATAGAAAGTAAAACATATGTTATAAGAGCAGAATGGAAATAGTGATAGAGATACATTAAAAACAAAACAGTTTTGACAAAATTTAAAATGTAAATTACATCAACACCACAATGGCCTACAATTTTGTCAAAAAATGGCACTAACGCCCGTTTCATTTTGTGCACCCCCAATTTTTACCTTACGAGACGCTTCTAATTGCACGGCGGTACTGTTTAGTTGTTCCTCCAACATTTCCACAGTCTCCATCAATTTTTTATTGTATTCAACATGTTTTCGCTCACTTTCTTTACACTCTTCGTAACTACTCATTAAGCGCGCATATTTTTCCCCCTGGTGTGTAATGGCTCTAAACAACTCATTCTTCGAACGTACCATTTCTTGATATTCATTGCTTTTCTCTTTGATGCATCTACATATTTTACTTCTGCTCTCTTCCATAATTTTCGACGTTTCTATAAATTCGTTGTACAAACAACTTAATTTATTTCCATATTCGTCTAAACTCAGCTTGGACGAAACAACTTCTTCTCCTTCACCGACACTTTGATTTTGCAACTGTTCTTGTAGTTTGTTGTTTTCCGATTTTAATGATTCGATCTCTTCCTCTTGATTCTGGCATTTACATTTTAGATCATTGTACTCCGATTCTAGCTTGCTATTATCATTGTAATTCCCTTTCTTTTGAGTAGAAATTAGTGCCAACTGTTCCTTGATCGCTTTTAAATCCTCTCTGAGCTGCTTACAGCAGTCTGAGTCTATTTCCCTTTTCTGAAAACCACGTCATGATAAATAGATAAAACCTTAATTCTGAATTTTACATTCTTGTTAGTAGTAATTTTGTTCTTAACGTTCGTTACTGCAATCTTCGTATCAGATGACGCCGCTTTCGAGGAACTAACAGATGTTTTTTTATTCGGAGATGACTTCACATGACTGGCACTTGAAGGTCTTTTCTGAATCTCTTTTTGTACATTTGCTTGGGAATTAACTGTTTCGTTTAGTATTTAAGTTGAGATTTTTACGCACCTTTGGGAAAAGTGGGGCTGCATCTGCAAGGCTGACAGGAGGGCTTATCTTGGCAGGCAGGCTTGGTATTTGTCATTTTCTGGTCGGATCGTTACTTGCACCTGCACGGGTGATCAACATAATACGCGGAATTTTGTAAGAGTAAATGGAACCTAATTTGCGTTTAATTTATTTTGACTTGACATATTCGCAATGTCAAAATAACATCAATGAATACAGAAAAATAAAAAATGCAGTTTTACAACACAACAGTAATTTGGATTTTTTGTAAACCCGAATTTATTAAACAATAATTTTCTTAACTAAAATAAATACTTCCTGCTGCAAATAAAGACAACGAAAACGACTTCCAAGTAGATAATTATTATCAGAGCCGGCCGCAACAATGTCCAATTGCTCAAGGAGTATTCAACATCTACGGTGGTAATGTAGTTATCAAATAACCGTCTCCCACTCAAAACAACGGTCGGTCTGCCAAAAATAACTAAATTTCCATCAAAATCGACGTCTCTGTTTAAATGCAGAATTTCGGGTTTGTTGATGTTTTTTATTAGGGCACCTTCCGGTAAAAGAATTCTAATAACCGCATCATCGATAACTCCTCCCTGTTGCAAAACGTAGTCGATCGCGCGTACTTTCAAAACGAACGATTGCTTTCGAACAAATAGATACTCATAAATTGGTACTTCGTATCGCAGTGTGTAAGCGGTCTTCCAACCCCCAAGTAAAGGGTACCTTGATTTGAATTTTAGTGCTAGAAATTCGATCACTTTAAAGATATGGGTTTGTGTGTTGTAACCAAGAATGTCAAACATCTGGACGTGTTCGGCTGAGGCAGGCAAGGCGGTATAGAACCAGCTTTTTAGAGACTTTTTGTTGTCGATCAACAACGGATTGAACGGACCTAACAACCGCGACCCTAAAAATCATTGATATAGAACTAAATGCTGTTGATATCAACCGAAATATTTACCGTTGTTTTGAAGAACCACTTTATCATGGATCACAATTTTTCCGAAATGGTTGACGTCAATGCTGCGGTCTAAATTCCGTATGACCAAAAAACATTCATTTCGAACAAATACGATCTCAAGTTGTGTCGAATCAAACTTAGGAATATCGTAAAACAGGAACGTAAAACTACTGTTCGTTTTTACGGTGGGACTGTGCGTCATATCTACAATTAATTCGTCCTTCAAGATATACTCCACTTTGCAAAAATGCGTTGGATATGCCGAAAAAAATCTCAAATCGCCTGTAAATTTCACCAATTGGTCTTCCACCATCCTGCGGTATTTCGTAACGGGTGCTATTTTCTCTGCAAAATTCATTTTACAAAGTAGCAAAAAAGTGTCGTTGTTCTGGACGACTTGATTCAAGAACACCTGAAAGTTGGAAGAGTCGAGTTTCTTGTAATGCAGTTTAACTTCTTGCACGTCATAGAAGTAGATGCTGTAGAGTCCCGGCGTGTTAACGGCATAGGTGTAGCTGCTTACTGGTTTAGGACCATTGTTTTCAAAGAGAACTGCGTTTTTCACCAAGACGAAATTTGTCTTCAGGTCGATTTTTGTAGAAACTTGCAAATTGGCAATGGTATTTGTGGCACTTGACTCAATAATGCCCAAAAATAGAAGAAAATATAAACGCGCTAACTTTAAATGATGCATGATTGACATCCTGACATATGGCAACTAGATGTGCAATCAACCATCTCAACTACCAATTATTATGTTATTAATTAAGTCAATCTAGGAATTGAATAAAAAATATACATCAAATTATATCTATCATTTCACTTTCTTCAAATATATACAAATTACTTTACAGATTTCAATTCAAACAAGTGCTATCTCAATTTGAACACAACTTTTTCTAAAGCGACCCTCAAGGCCAAAATCAACAAAACAAAATTCCGCTGGTACCACTCAATATTATAACGAACATGAACTTCCCAGTTCTGGTCAAGGAACTCCTTATAGAACTCACTCATTTCTTCTGCTGACAATTGTTGTCCTGTCCCTTTCCTTTTGATATAAGCTCGTCTCTCCTGTAAACACGCTTGTGTAAATAACATTTCTAAGTAACACTTTCCACATACTTCTGCAAAGCTTGCATTGTGATTTGTCCAAAATTCTTGATTCCACAACTGTGTTGTGTCCTGCATCAGTCTAAGTTGTTTCTGTAGACTTGTTTCATTAAGAAACTTTTTACGAATAATTGGACGAAGGTTTGAAAGTGGGCACGGAGCTCCGATAATATCGACATCGTCCTGCTCGGACATCACAATAACGGGATGCTCTTCACATTTTTCAACAAATATGACTTCGGGGGCTCCAATCTCTCCTCTTCTGCAAACAAATTTCCAGTTGTTGTTAGTCAGTCTACCTATTCATAAATTCGTCGTAGAAATTACCTTGTGGTTAAGGATTTACCGCTAACTTTCTGAAAATAATACAGTAATACATTTAAACATAACCTCAAAAGTTGTGGCACTTACAAAGTTTGATTTTACGCTTAAGAGCTGTCCCCTTAATTGGATGAAAGCGTTTCGACAGAGCATGATCTAAATTTCCACTAATGGCACATAAACTATATTTGCTTCGAATATAAAAATAATTTTCACAAATGTGCGAATATAGCAATAAATGGTCGTTGACAAAGAAGCGAAGTTAGCCGTAGACTCGTAGATGGGTTAAGAAAGTGAGTATGTCGAAAGATAAGATAAAATGTGGAACAAAACCGAATACTACACAATATAATATATTAATTCATTATAAGTTATATTAACTTAACAAATACAGCCCGATTCAGGAGATGCCATAGATGAAACGCAACCCACAGTACACTTCACTACATTGTGGTTTGTGGACTTCGCATGCCTCATATTATTTGCCTCATGACCTCCCCTTATAAAAATCTAAACAAATAACATTAATAATCTTAAGCGGAAATGGGCGACATCTCTTTGCTCCCTTCCATCAACTTCATACACACAACTTCAAAAATCTGCATGACCAAGTCCTGGTTGATCTTCTGGACTTGCAAAGAAGACACAAACAAATTAGCAGCATCCCGCAGCGTCTGCTCCCCGAGCAAGTACTTCAAACAATCTATAACAAACGAAAGTCGTGTTTGTTTGTTTACATGTCTTTCCTGCGGGAACCCAACCTGGAACTCCACTAAGCATGACAGTGACGAATTCCACCAGTTCCAGTGACAAGGTCTCAATTTTGCTCTCTGCAGGTATCTTCGCGTGGGCGCAACCATGACGCAGATAGAAGTTCGTCTGGGTCATCACAGTCTCTTCGATGTAGTTACCAAAGAGCAGCAACACCGATCTGATTACGGGTTCCTGGGTGAGCGACGTGTCCCTTGTGTCTGCGAGGAGTTCGCAGACGATGTCGCAGAGAGCTTTAGTCACGGGGAGTTTTACTTCGAAATCGTCCAGTTCGTCTGCAACGAGTGGTCAGAGAAGTTGGTACTGAAGGGAAGTCACCCACCTTCAAATTGGATGTTGGACTGGCGGAGCTTTTCGCTTCGTTCTAGAGAGCCTAGAGAGTCGATGGCTTCATAAGCTGTGTCCACAGTGCAGAAGATCTTGCGTTCACAGAGCAGTTTGTGCATTCGCGTGGAGAGGTCCGAGTCCTGGAATTTCAAGGTAAAACGACAGTCAACCAATACTCCATAACGCAACCCGAACAACTTACTGCAGAATTCGACTCCACAAACAGCCACTTTTCAGCCCCGTCGTACCTATCGCTCACCACATTCCCCGGTAGCGCCGTCTTGATAGTGTTGAGTGTGTTACTGATAACCCCCGTCGCTGTTTTGGCGCACAACTTGTAGAAGCTGGGAACCAAACCGTCGGTCTCATCCACATCTTCCGCCTCCAGATTCTTGTTGAAGAGGTCATCACCCGGCCTACACACAGCACACTTTACCAAAACCGGAAAGCTTACATTAAAACGGAAAGCTTACATAGGACTCAGAGCAGGAGTGGACAAATTCGACTCGGAGGACTTCTGCTCAAGCAGAGACCGCAGCTTCGCGATGCTGGTTGCCAAATCGGCAGTCTCCTCGTACTCGGGTTCGGGGCTGCCTTCTTCGTGGGTCTGGATCGACGGGATTTTAGTCAACGGCTCCAGTTTTACTTGTCCGTCGTCCGTGTCGTCAGTTTTCTCCTGGGATCTCACGTGCGTCATCTTGGTTATTTGCTTTTTGGTGGGAGGCTTGATCGCCTCCTCCGGGCTGTCCTGGAGGCCTGTGAGACGCAGGCCTTTTCGGATGCGTGTCCTGCCGAAATCCAGAAGGCCTTCTACCACTCCTGCTGCTTCGTCCTTTATGACGACACCAAATTTTTTAAATTTATTATGTCATACTTTTGCTACTCACTTGCAGATGCAGCCCACCGATGCGATGCAGCGCCGTGGACGTGGCCTGCGACATCGGCTTG
The DNA here is from genome assembly GCA_963583935.1 of Diaperis boleti. NCBI lineage: Eukaryota > Metazoa > Arthropoda > Insecta > Coleoptera > Tenebrionidae > Diaperis > Diaperis boleti. Next base: position 112,440 of record OY757242.1, read on the forward strand.
ACCACGCTGTTGACTGTACTCTCCTGTATCTCCTTGATGTTGTGAAAAGTGGCGTCGCTTATGGGCTTCATTGAAGTCTTCAGCCCCTCCAGGCTGGTCATTTGTTTCACTTCATCTAACAAGTTCTTGGCGGACGTCATCGGCGACAAATCTTTCTCATCAATAAGTGAGCCCTCCAGGTCTCTGTCAGAGTCCCCCAAACTGATAGTGTCCAAAATGTCTTGTCCTAGAGGGATGGAGCTCAAGTCCAGGGGATCATACCAGGTTTTACAGCTTCTGGGCTCATAGATCTTGACTTCCTCTGTTTTTATCTCAAAGTCTTTGTTGGCCACCGTTTCAGTTTCAGTCGTTTCATCGTTTGTTGTAACTAGACTTGCTTTGCTTCCAGACTTGGTGAGGTCACTGGGGGTGATGTCGCCCTTTTCGGTCATCTGCGTTATCTTGACTCTGTTGTAAGCTGCAAGATCTAGCTGGAGCTGCTTGCTCTTGGATGCACAAGTCACTAGGATACAGTAGTTGAGGAACTCTGGGTCCGATAACAGGTTCAGAATGTACAAGAGTACCTTTTTTGAGATTATGGACACCAGGATTTGGTAGGGAAGTGAGTTTCCCAGTTCCCAGTTGATGAAGTGGTTGAGTAAGTTGACGGTCAGCTGGTGAATGAAGTAGTTTTTCGCCCTCTTAGAGCTGCTACAACTGTGTGAGTACCTGGGAAAAAAAAGTTGCAATGTATATTACATGGACACCTGTAGTAATTCATTCATTACCGATATAGCTCGGTGATCTTTCCCAAGTACTTCTCCCGGCGTTTTAAACTTCGTCTGAACTCCTTCAGGTGCTTCAAGTATAGATTGAGGCTCCCATGTATGATGACTTCCTTGTCAAGACTCAGCTGCACATTCATAATTTTTGTTAAGATCTCTTCCAACAGGACACGACTCTCCTTGTTAAATGTTGGGTCTGAACTTATGTAGACAAACCATTTATAAATGAAGTACTTATCAATATCTTCAGTCAGCTGCTTCACTGACAAGTTATCAAATTTGTGCTCTTTGGTTTTGACACTGAACTTACAGAATTTCAGTATGTCAGTTGGCTTGTTCTGCTGCAAGAAGTTCTGTAAAGTCATGAAGGTGATCCAAGCACTGGCCAGGAAGACAGATAGTATGTAAGCAAGGAGAGACAAGTCATTTATTGGCAGCTTGAAGAACTTGTTACTGAGACATGTCAGGAGTAACAAGAGGGAGGATGCCAGCAGCAGTTTCCAATACAACACGATGTAATTGACAGCCTGCATTGTTTTAACAATGAGATGTTGTGGCTACATTGTCCTTGTTATCAGATATGGGTGTTAGAAGTGTTTTGTGACATGAGTAGGAATCACTCTATTTCTAAACTTGTTTGGTGAACATCGTTTAAAACTGGGTTAATTGTGAGATAGTGGAGATTTACGGCTGTTATTGTATATTCATTTCTTTGATAACTGTCATAACCGCAATCACCCAATTCAATTTGTCAACCCAACGATGTCTTGTTGTGTCAGATCTGTCAAATCAAACGATCTGACGTCACAACTGATCAGCTGATCACAACATCCGAGTCACCGATAGGGGTGAAGTTCGTACACGGTGAAGTTGGCGACTACCATCGCGTTTTCTAATTTTACTGCTACTTATGACCATAGTTCTTGTGTTTTTTGCACTCTACTTGTTCCAATAATTAATTTTTGCCCTCCAATTAAATTATGCTACAAAAAACATTAAATTCCCGGTTATTTATTGCTTTTTACTTTTTATAACACAAAGCTATCATCCTGCTAGATTGACGTGAAGCCAAGGGCCATAATTTCGAGAAAAACCTCAGTTTTATTTTCTTCTGCATAAAATTAGCCTTTAAATAGCCGTAAAATCCTGTTGTTTTTTTTATTTTTATCTAATATTATGTTATAATTTCTACGAAAACTATGGGAGCAATAAAATTAACTTTACTTTTAAATTAGCCTTTAAATAGCCTTAAATTATCATGAGGTTTGGTCCTGCTAGCTTTAACGACGTCTTTTGGAAAAGGTTTACTTTTTTGTGACTGATCTGTCAGAATTTGACAGATGTATTCAAAAACTAAAACTTTAGGGCTCCAAGAGGCCGTAGGAAATCACCTTTTTGGTAATCATCACCTAAAATAAAATTATAACCAAATTTTTGATTTTTTTTTGTGATCATCGCCTACAAAACGTGTCTCTAAATCCAAATTGTGTCCTCGGCTAACGCCTCGGCCTCAAACATAACAGATTCGGCCAAAAAAACATCACTTTTACGGTATCGATACACTATGCATTAGTGTGTACTGAGATAAAAGTGTGATACGTTTCCATGTACTTTTTTGAAAGGAATATCTAAAAAGCCCGCGATTTGATTGGAAATAGCCGCTTAAATAAAAAAATGACTTTGATTCTAAAAACTGCGACTCAAACATTCTAGTTTTAAAAATTTATATCGGCTGTTGACAAAATTAGAACGCAACGAGGTTCAAAAATCGGATTTGATATACAATACGCGAATATAATATTACCAATCTGACCCATGTTTTGACCTCTCTGATAATACGTGCATGTCAAGAAAATATTGCATGTCGTTTAGTCGTAGAGAAGGAGTAGACCAAGATGTTGCAAATTATGGTAATTTTGTTTTTGCTGCTAGAGGTACGATCAACCAATACTTTTATTTCATTAGTAAATGTTAAGCCGGGAATACATCACTGGCAAATGTTACCGTTCGTTCCCATTCGCAGCCTTTTGAACCATTGTCACCAGCTCCTAGATATTCTTTCAGGGTGACATGACACATTTGAACGAATCACCTGCTTTTGCACCATTCGCAGTATTTCCACTCATTCGAAGTTAATTAATTTGTGTCTGTGCCTCGTGAATATAGGCCACGAAGGTAGGTGCGGAGTGATTATAAATGATTTTCCATCAAATTAAATATGAAATTTCACCACCTTGATGATCAGTACGTTGACATATTTTCCAAAGTCAACTTGATGGAAAATCATTATATTTCGTAAATTTTCTGATAGGACTTCCATAACACCCTGTATAAAGCATTTACCCAAACAGTTCTTTTGTTCTTCAAACAAATCTTTCTTTTTCTCCTCGTCATTTTTGTAGTAAAATTCTGTTGACAATGATATACGCAGCACTGGCTATAGCTAACTGATTATCCATAATAATTCCACTAAAACAAAGAGCAAATGACTGAAATTATTGTCAAAACGTCCACACTCCAACGTTTCCAGACATCGTGCGTCGTATTTTGCTTTGATATTTTCAATTTTACCGGCAGCCTGCGGAAAGCTTTCGTTCGCCCCTCAATAAAATTCGCTGCGAATGCACGTCTACACTTGACAAGAAATCCTCGAGAATGCGAACGAACGGTAACATTTGCCAGATGTATTCCCGGCTTTACATAATGCATAAATTCTTCGCAACCATTTTAAATCTAAGCGTGTCAATGTAAGTTCATTTCATAAATGGTCCTTCGAACCGGATTTTGCCTCACCAAACTAACACTTTTTCAGAATGGGCAAGTTCGAGCGCTGACCGCCGGTGACCGTCACCAGATCGCTCTCACCTGCATTGAACAAACGGGAGTCCTGCGGACAGCAGTGGAGCAGGCAATTGCAGGACACATTCCAGAGCACGACGGCAAATATAAAGATTTCCTCGCCTGTAGTTACAAAAAGCAGGGCTTTCAAAGCGAAACCGGGGAAATCTTGATCGACAACCTGAAGGAGTTTCTGCAGCCGTTATACCGCTCTTCAGACCTATCAGGAATCGATTCCTGCACCGGGTCCAAAAAGAAGACCCACGCAGAAAACGCTTTCGACGCCATGCATTGCGTCATCACTTTCTTGAAGAAAATCGAGGAGCAATAATAAAATTTGTCGTCTATAATTTATTTAGTATTAATATAAAGAACAAAATTTAAGGTACACTTGTCTTGATGATGAAAAAAACGGCGTATCGCTGGTATGTATACATTTCACTTTGATAGAGGCACTGTGCAATGTATACAAAGGTGATGTACGAATGTAAAATAGGCTTTGGGGCCCTTAGACGATAAGTAATATCACTGGAAACACCTCTCACTAATGTTGTTCCTACTTGTCTTTACATATCAAAACTATCTGTACTGTGTGGGTCTATTACTTATGGTAATGAGGGTGCGCGAGGTTGGGCTTAACTGCAGCAGGAGGCTGGGTTGGGGTCTTTGCCTGATCGTTTCGTTATGTTGATTCGGGTGAACTCTTCGGCGATGGTCGGGTGGATGCCTACGGTGCTCATCAGGGCGTTCACTGTTAAGTTACACCTGAAAAGGGGAGTTTTACGGTTATTTCCGAGAACCAAGTAATTATGTAAATTATGTAAAGTAAATAAAACCACATATTATAAAAAATGCGGGAGAAAAAATAAGCGAGTACAGTAGAGATTAAAAGGAAAATGGAAACAAAATAAACAGTTAAATTAAGCAAATACAAGAAGACAAATTGAAACACCAACAAGAAAAAAATAAGATAAAAGGAACATTTTGTGTTTATGAATTTCTTTAGTAAATAGAGCCAAATTGCATTCTCGGGAAACCCATAATCTCAAATTCAATATTAGTTGGCCGTGATAAGTACCAGCCTACCTCAGATACATTTTGAGTTGCATAACTAATTTATTCGCTACAAAACTTTGTAACCCAGACTACTCACTTGATAGCCGCCGCAAATCCTTGGATCACTTCGCCCGCCTGCGGTCCGATGAAGTGCATCCCGAGGACCTTTTGGTCACCCTCTCTCTTCGCCACCACCTTCAGATAGCAATGGGCAATCGAGCGTTGAGGAATAAAGAACTCTGTGGGCTTGTAAAACGCGTGGTATACTTCTATATTGTCCTCCCCAAATCGCTCGATTGCCGTCTCTTCGCTGAGACCTACAGCGCCGTATTCCAGAGGACTGAATACTGTGGTAGCGACGTTGTCGTAGTCCATTTGGACAGTGCCGTTGCCGAAGAGTCGTCTGGACAACAGGCGGCCGGCGTGGATGGCCACTGGGGTCAGCTCCGGTTTTTTCTAAAAATAGCAAGTAAATAATTATATTGTCATGAATCTGGGAATTCTTAGATCTCAAACAAATGCCCTTTCAACATGGTATCTATATAACAACCCAATAACTCAAGACTTATGCAAATAAACAGACAAAAAAGCTCTGGATATAACTCTCCAAAGATAAGATATTTTAGTTCACGGTGCAACTTGTTTGTTTGGTTAGAACGGCAGTACGCCAAAGTTAATATTTTCCGATGCCGTGTCAGATAAATGCTTCCCCTTACTTACATATAAAATATCACCGACGGCAAAGATATGCTTCACGTTGGTCTGTTCGTTTACGGCGTCGATTTTCTCCCCGTCGCCGGCAACTGCCACTCCGGCTTTGTCGACGTGGACTTCTCGGGTGAGAGCCCTTCTTCCGATGGCGAAGAGGATGGTGTCGAAGGTGTCGCTGAACTCCTGGCCGGATTCGTTGGTCCACTTCACCAAGAGTTTCTCGTCGGGTTGCTTCTCCACTGATTTGGGGATACATCTGAAAAAAACACATCAATTATTATAATTATTTCAACAGTGTCGTGTAAATAGTTTAAAACAAACTGTCCATATCCACTATATAATTTTACTGATTCTTAACACTATTATTGTGAAAATGTTTAGTACTTACTTGTGAAGAAACTTGACGCCCTTCTCCACCATGGCGGCAGAGATGATCTGGGCCATCTGTTGGTCGAAGCCGCGAAGAACCACCGACCGCACCATCACCGTGGCATCGAAGCCCAGGCCTCGCAGAAACCCGGCACATTCTAAACCAATATCTATATAGAGAGTTAAGAAAAGCGTATTTTGCAAACAGGGGTAATAACTGTTGGAATGTGATTTTAAGGATACATCCTGCACCCACAACCATGGTCTTCCCGGGTGCCTTGTCCAAACTGAAAATGTCATCGCTAGTGATGCCATAGTCTTGAGCACCCGGTATGTTGGGGTAGCGCGGCCTTCCCCCCGTCGCTAGAAGAAAATACTTTGACGTGAGTGTGCGCTCCCCCTTGTTCGTTACCGTGTGGACGGTATAGGGATCCTTGAACACCCCCAATCCATTAATGTACTCTACTTTCCTGCAATCATTAATTATTTAACACCTGGTATAAAAGTCGTCAGCCTAATCTTACTTATCTCTAAGCTCTACTCTAGTCACCCAGTTGACGGACTTGATGTGGTTCTGCACAGCGTCCCTGAGCGACGTCCAGTCGTGCCTGATGTTCTCGGCTTGGGGGAACTGCCACCCGTAGCTTTTCGCGTCCTGATCAAAATTATTTGGTTATGCAAAAAAAAAAAAAGTTTCACAATTCTTACCTCGATGGCCTCGCCCAGCAAGGCTGCTTGGTGCATCAGCTTCTTGGGGATGCAACCGACGTTGACGCATGTACCCCCGAGCCCCCACTTCGTACCCAAGGGCGAGGGCGTGACGTAGTCCAAAACCGCTACTTTCGCGCCCAGTCCCGCCGCCTCCTTTGCAGCGGCGAGACCGCCGGATCCACCCCCGATAACGACGAGGTCGTACTCCGGACCGTCACCTGTAATAAGAAAGGAATGATAATTAATTAACAAAATTGCGTCTCAAAATTTTTATTTCCTAAAAGTTTATCTTAGTCCTTCCTGGACGCGAAAGGGTTAAAATAGTACTTTTATATTCTCAATAAAATAATATCCTGATGCCATTTAATTTGTGAAACAGTTATTGAGACGATACGAAGACATTGATGGCGTAATAATTAATTTCCGAAATAAACTTTCCTTGTTAAATTAGCACTGTTTTGAACCATTTTATTTCATATACAATCACAATTATTAACGTTTACTTTGATATCGATACCAAACAAACACTTTCTGGAATTTCCAGTAAATAAACTCGTTATCTCTTTTACATAAACCGCTTTTATCGCAATTACGTCTAGTATGTTTGTTTGTCTTTCGTTCAAATACAGTGAAAGCTCCATTGCACGGGCACTTCTCTTGTCCGCACATGTTTGCCGCTCCTAAGTTACTAACTATAGTTTCGTTAAGGCGAAACGCTCAGTTGCCTCAACTTTGGAACCGAATTACGGCTTTCATTGTTAGGCTATCTTAACGTATTGAGCATCAAAATTAGTAAAAAAAAAAACCTTCATCACGGCAAAACGTTGTTTGTTCAGAAAAAGAAATTATTGCCAAAATGAGAAGCCAAAAAATTTTTTTTTTAACAAACGTGTTGGTGCTTGATTTTTACTGATCTCTGTATTCGGTAAATGTAAGGTGTTTTTATAAATATTGAAAAATAAATTTGCAAATTGTCCCCAAAGTTCGCAAGTTTCAAGCAATGTTGGCGTGGTTCAAGGTAACACAGGCCCCGCCCCTCAGCGGCAGGCAGACCTGTCGACAGCTGACCGTATTATCTTTCGTGTGTGCCCAGCTCGTTCTTAAAAAGATAACAAAATAGTAAAGTAAACAAAAACGGGCCAGTCGCCTTAATAAAATAATCTCCCTGAAACGTACATTCCATTTACCGACCGCGGACAACAAATTGTTAGTATTTTTTATTTTAATCTCCTTTGAGCTGACGCGAAACTGTTCAGTGTATTCATCGTTTACCACTAGAATTTGCGGAATTTCCTGTACATATAGCGTAATATGAGATTTATTTTTCATGATATATTCGGATTTGGCAAAGTTCTGCCGCTGATACATTTTTTGAAACTTTTTATCCCACGGTGTAAGATTTTTGTACGAAGTAAGCGCGCAACCCGAAACGAACTCGACACAAAAATGCAATATATAAGTGGGGGGCCCTGTCGCAAGGGGGGCCCTTTTATAACGAAAACTATAAAACAAAATACAACGGTCTAATGTAGTTATATATGTACTTCAAATAACTACCAAATTAATTTGTACACTTTGATCAGACGATTTTTGGATTATGTAATCATATCGGCTCTAAACGTATTTTGTGTTGATTTCGACGGCTATTTTGGCAAAGTATACTCGCACTTTTGTTCCATAAAAGTTGTTTGTGATCAGATTCAGACTGAAAATAACAGATGAGACTAATTTAATGGGAGTCTGAGTGTTACCAATGGGATTCTGGTAATTTTATACAGTTTAGTTCACTTCGTCGCGCGTGGATTCCCCGCACAATTCTTTTTTTTTATTATCTAGAATAGCTTATTGTTCCAGGATATAGATTCGACCGTCGAGGTCCGCACAAGGGAGCTTTCACTGTAATTCCAATTGGAATTCAAAACAAAGCTCGCACGCAGGTGTCTCCCAGGTACAATTACAACATAAAAACCTACCGATTTGAAAATAAGCTCAAACGAGATCGTCCATTCCAAATAAGTGATCACGAGAAATCTAAATTCGTCTCACCGAGTTTATTTTCTAAAGATATAAAGAGATTTACGAGATGACTCGGCGGCCGACTCGTGCATATAAAACAGTAGTAACAGGTTTTAAATGCGGCACATTTGCTTTCTTGTCGAACGTAATATCCATAATTAAGTGCACAATAAACATTACACGAAAAAGCCTGATCGAAGCTAATGGGTCATTTGTGCGAGTTTTATATCAAATAATAGTTAAAAGCGAAAGATCTTAAGTGAATGTTAATTAATAGTGGAGTGTTAAAAGCTAGATCTGTAGATAAACTTTGACTTAAAAAAAGGGTATCTTTAAAACGCTAAAACAATATTGAATAAACGTCTCTGCAAATATTTGATTCAATATCTGTATGCAGCAAAAAAAGAGTGAAATAAAGTAAATTAAGTACACAACTGCAACAGACGTCCCAAGGCTGATTCATGGACTTCTTGGCATTGCATTTTTTTATTATTGGAATCAATCTTGATTGATATTCTTTCTCTAGGCGGATTTACTCATTCTAGAGAACCATACATAATTTATTATAAGCAGCATAAATTATTAAATCCTAATGTTCACTTATTTAAACTTACTAAACCATAACAAATAACACTCCTCGACAAAAAAATCCGGACACTTAACAAAAATTAGATTTATTTTTTTTTAATTTAGCTTACGATAGAAGCGCGATCCACGTTTCCTCCAATCAGTTTTACAGAAGTCAATTGGTATTAAATGGTTCTTTGGGTAAGAACAATTGTGGATTTTGTAAAAAGTAACACTTTGGGTCGTTTTTCAGCAATAGAGTAGAATCTGTTATGTAATGTAAATATGCGGGCCGGATATGGTGGTCGCCCCATTTTCAACCCTTTTAGATTTTATCGAGGCTTTTAAGGTGTATGGATGCATTTAAGGCCACGAATGGGCGGATTTTCCAACCATCGGGAATCAAGCTCCATTTCGACCACCGGACGCTTATTGTTCTGTGGAGTATATAAGATATAATTTGCGTATAGTACAGTAGTATTGTAAGAATTCACAAGAGTACCGGAGTGTACTCACGACGGCCACGTAAAGCCGTTCGTATAGAATTTAAGTTTCGTTTGTAAATAATAATCCATACATAAACGTAGTTAAAACAGACTACAAGTTAAATGTGTGTTCAATATATTTAAAATTCACTAGCATTCAACCCAGTGGTTAACAGAATCTATTGCTGCGAAACGATACAAAGTATAACTTTTTACAAAACCCACCATTGTTCTTGCCTAAAGGCACCTAGAACCATTTAAAATCAATCGAGTTCTGTAAAACTCATAACATAAATTAGCACAAACTGTTTTAAGTTTACAGAAAATTCAGTATAACTCCACACGTCACGTCTAAATAACCCAATCTACCGAGAGAACGTAACCATTGGGTCAAGGCCATTCTAACCCGGAAACCGTCATCGCTACCGGCAATGGGACCTTAGTCACCGCCGTAATCCGGTCGTGGCCCCACTCTATCTTATACAGATTTACAAATCAACGCCTAATCTACAGATAACGGTAATAAAAAGATAACAAGATAATACTCATTATTGTCCAGCATTGAGCGTTGAAGGTTAGGAAAAATGCACCATCATTCTCGACAGCAATCCAACTCTACACAATTCGCTTTGCTATCGCAACTTTCACCAACACTTACTGTAACGACGGAAATGAGCGAAATCGCTGTTCACATTTTGTAACAGCAGAAATCTCGAATTTTTCACTCTACAGACGCCACGGAATGTGACATCACGAAAACAAAACCGCAACGCCATAACACTGTTGACCGCGGCACCTTCGCGGCACACACCACTGCCAACACGAATTTCCAAGAGATTTCAACCGGAATTCACGACTATTATCAGTGATACGAGCCGAGCTGCGACATGAAGACGATTCTAGTAACCGGCTGCAACCGCGGAATAGGGTTAGGTCTGATCAGAGGTCTGGTGAGAGAGAAAATTCCCCCAAAGCACCTGATAGCAACCTGTAGAAGCCTGGACAAAGCACAGGTAAGGACCCACGATACCGTTACACCAAAATGTAAATGTGGACAGGTAAACACTCACCAATTGGGGCCATTGTTCGTGCAACAAGTTGTAACTAAAAACTGTAAAAACTTTTTGGTTTGTCTCCCGGATGTCTCGCTCTAGTCGCGGTTCTGCGGCCAAGTGGCTGGAATAATTGCACTACGGGAATTTAATTAACTGAAAACTGTCCGTGCGGTTAGTTTGATGTACGCGAGCGCAAATCCGACGGACAACTGACGGGGGCCATCTGTTGACGGCCTTATGAGTCATTTGACAACTGAGGACTTCTCCCACTGCCTGCTTCCTAGAAGACTGCAAGTCATTCTGGGATTCTAGAACATCTAGAATTCCTAGATGGGGCTCTTGAAATGATGTGCACATTTTGGGGGGACCAATTTGAGGTTTAACGGGGAATTAAAGATGGCGCCGTGACAGCCAAAATGGCACCAAATTCAAAAAGGGGGTTACTATTAACAATTTTGATTCGGTTTGTGTTTGCTAAAAGTTGCCAAGTCATGAGCTGTTCTTAGTAAGACGTCATTGATTGCAATCGCTAAATGTGCACAATGCCCCCCCATCAATATACGCGTGATGTCAGTTGATGCAATAATTGCGATGCAGCTTTAAATAAATACTTTCGAGAAGGCTTATTTTATGCAGTAAAACAGGCAACAACAAGACTACATGTTTTGCTCACCTATCTGAACCTCTTCTTGTTCAAGTGCATCGCTCCGACTAGTGCAGCAAACAAACTTCATTTTAGAAGAAGAAAACAAGAAGTACAACAACACAAGTTAACAAAAGAATCGCATGTAGGCCACATCTAATTCCTTCCTTATCTCGACAAAAAAATGCTGGTTCTAAATTAGGCCGTATTTCTCTGTGTCATACCCCTTTTAATCTCTCTCACGTTTCGATAAGCCGATAATGGAACTGTGTAAATCAATTAAACTAATTGCCAGAATTAGTATTGTCGGGTCCCGTAGATAACCGCTTTTATATGCATGCAATTTAAAAGCTAATTTTCACCATATGCTCCACAAACAGGTCCTAAGATGAAGAATAAGGAATAAGGAATAAAATAAGGAAACCATTGAATTCAAAAAGACCAAAGAAATGTACCAAAACAAAAATCCAAAGAATTCAAGGATATCAATGAAACACATTAAACGGAAACAAATAGGAAGAAACAAAATAATCAGAAAATACAGAAGAAGTCAAAAGGCTGGAAGTACTATAGAGAAACCAAAAGCAAAGAAATCTAAGAACTGAAAGACAAAATAAATGGAAGTGCCGAATAGAAGATACCATTTTGATTATATTTGGAAAAATGACTTGAAATTTCTTCTTTAATGATCTTATGAGGTACGTTGCTTAATGGAGTGGCACATGTTCAAATCACCCTGTATAAATATACGAGAACCGTTTGAAAACTGTCGGGTCGAAGTCTCAAAGATGCTGCAATAAATAAGTATTCATAATAATCATTAAAAGATATATTTGAATTTCAGGATCTGCAACAACTGGCCTCTGAAAACAAGAACCTTCACGTGTTGGAACTGGGTAAAGCTCATTGTTTGTATACAGATTAAGATTATGGAAATGAATGCAAAAACCACTATCTAGTTTTATAAGACAACTGATTGTTTAATTATCTACTAACGGGGCAACAAAAACGTTTGCATTCCTCTCCGTAATACCCTGTATAATCGACCATATTTAAACGATTGGACAAATCCCTTCAGACGTCCGAAACTACGACCAATTCGAAGCCTTTGCCACAAAGGTGGCGAGCATTGTCGGGAAAGACGGTCTCAACGTTCTCTTCAACAATGCCGGAGTGTCTTCCAAATTCACCAGAGTTCAGCTAGTCAAAACAGAACAGATGCTGGAAGCATTCAAGGTCAACAGTATCGCGCCCGTTCTTCTGACTAAAGTTGGTACTGAAACTGATTCACGAGCGACAATGAATTAAACTAGGCAACCCAAAATATTCACTTGACATTTGTGTAGTGTGTATTTTAGGTTGTTTGGAGTCATGGATTCAGACAACTGCATGTAACGTTTTAGGCCCTACTTCCGTTGTTGAAGCAAGCTGCAAATAACAATAGTGGGAAGCCCCTGGGAGCGGCAAGGGCACTCGTTGTGAACACCACCTCTGTGTTGGGATCCATTACCCTGAATACTGACGGAGGGTTTTATCCCTACAGGTGTTCTAAGGTTTGGGACAATTATCATTAATTTGATAAGATGAATTTGATCAAGACGCAACCCAAAAGCCTTACATATGTATTGTGGGTTGCGTTTTGTATTCAGTCGGACCCATTCTATGGTGATAATGGCACCAGATATGATACAAAGACTATCAAAGTACACCTGATACACATGATACCTACGGACGTCATCGCTCCGATAATTCGTACAAATTATTGTCCATTTTTAACATAAAAATTATAAAGGGGAGCAAGTGGAAATAACATTTAAAATTAGTTACAGACTTTTGACAATTCTTTTTTGTTTTGCCTGAACTGGGGTAGATTGTAGAATCTGAACTGTTTGCCTTGAGAAAATCTTTGTATCATGCCAGACACTACTTAATTATATTACTAAATAAAAATTAAGTATAATAGAAGTCACCAGATACATTTACATATTAAACATGATTTTAAAAAATATCATTGGATTTAAACCCAGCATTGCCCTATTATACCTAACCGCCCGACTTTCCAGGCTGCCCTCAACATGGCCACCAAATCCCTAAGTGTGGACCTAAAGAAAGATGGGATCCTGGTGATGGGACTGCACCCAGGATGGGTCAAAACGGACATGGGTGGTACCAACGCCCCCTTGGACGTTGACACCAGTGTGTCTGGAATTATGGAATTTATCAAGGTGGCTGGGGAAACCCACAGTGGAGGGTTCTATCAATACGATGGGGAGCAACTGGCCTGGTAGTGCTTGCTGCTAACAAAGTTATCAATTAGAATAAGAAAAATAAAACTTCTATTACCAAAAATCTCTCCACTAATATTTACCACCTAATCGCCATAATCTCAATATTGACGCAACTTGCGTAACATCAGCTGTTGAATAGATAAGTGTTAATCACGAATAGTACGAAAATTTCCTAGACGTTCACACCTACAATGAGTGACAAGTGTACATCGAGATGCCCCGTGTCTGACCCCTCTAATCTCTTCACCTACGCAAACGGTAGTGCACTTGAAGGCGTTTTGGGGGGTATTTGGGTAGACGAATTTATAAATAGTAATGGGAAGTTCATTAGTCAGTGCTAAACTTCCATTCGCGTGGGTGAAGACGAATTCACGATTTTCGCACATAACCTCAATGTGATATGTTCTATTGAGTACTGATTCAGGTGAGTGCCGAGTGGGGCCCAAGACTAGGAGACACATTTTGAACAGCACATAACCTCATTGTTGGGCAATACATTATACATATGACGGACTAACTTTCTTTGTTTGTGTTTGTATCTTTTTGGATAAGAATTGGGTCAGTGTGATTAGGGCTGGAACTCTTTTAGAAACAAAAAGTGCAGCGGTATCCGATTTATGCAACCAACAATATACCCTTGGTGCATGGCTGCACACGTTCAATTCTTTCTCTAGATTTTTTGTGGAATAGTAGATAGATCAGTTATCACTCGCTGTCTGAGTTTGATAATCGCACTTTACGCAACTTGAATTACGAACCGGATTTTCTACGAAACGTTATCACATTTGCGACATACTTTCAAACAAATCCTTTTTAATATAAAATGCTTCAATAAAGGGTATTTTTAGTAATTTTTTTTTTTCATTTTAATACTGACCGATTGACTTGCATTGGTCCAAAAGGACAATTTATTACTGCAACCACGTTTGATTCATAAAACCGTCAAAGTGGCGAGTAATTTGGGCTAATGTTTGCAGGACGGCTGTTCTATACTTTTTAATAATCGACTAGTTAATTATAAGAGTTTAAACAGTTTTAACGACCATAATGGTATTAGTGAGACAGTTGCGATAAGAAATGAGGCGATAAGAAAAAGAACCGCGCACTGTGTCGCATAACTCTCACATGAGATTTATTTTAACAGTAAATTTATTAAAAGTTCGTAATGAATACTTATAATCTTACAGAATTGCAAATCGTTCCGTATCCCTGTTATGCCTTCGAAGTAGCCACCCCGACTCCAAATCATGGATTTCGTGATCGGCGGTATGGCCGCCGCCGGCGCCAGCGTCTTCAGCAACCCTTTCGACGTCCTGAAAACCCGCCTCCAACTCCAGGGCGAGCTGCAAGGTCGCGGCCAACATACCGTTTATTACCGCAACACTCTCCACGCCGCCTACGTAGTGGCAAAGAACGAGGGCATCCGCGGCCTCCAGAAGGGCCTCGGAACTGCCCTCATAATGCACAGCGTCCGAAACAGCGTCCGTCTCGGTACCTACCAGACCCTCAGCAACCGCGGCCTCATCTGCGACAGCGAGGGAAAGACACTCTTCTTCAGAAGTGTGATAGCCAGTGCGTTTAGTGGGGTGACGGGCGCCTTCTTCGGAAGTCCATTCTTCCTTATCAAAACACAGTTACAGTCCCAGGCCGCCGAAACGATAGCGGTGGGGCACCAGCACGGACATTCAGGGTTGGCACATGCTCTGAAGACGATCTATGTGAAGCATGGGGTGAGTTGGGGCGACCTTTCGTAAGTGGAGATGACAGGGGATGTTTTAGATACAAGGGTTGTGGAGGGGTGCTAGTGGGACCATGCTGAGGGCGGTGGCCGGGTCGTCGGCGCAGCTCAGCACTTTTGCGGTGGTGAAGGACTCGCTGAAGGAGTATGAGGTGTTTCGGAATTCCACGGTGTTGACTGCGTTCGCGGCTAGTATAGTCGGAGGGGTGTTTCAGTGTGCGTGCGTGACGCCCTTCGACCTGGTGTCGACGCGGTTGTACAATCAGGGTGAGTTGCATAGGTGTCTAACTTTGTAGCCACCCGCCCACATCTATACTAGACTGTAAATCGTTTCATTATTATTTTCAGCAATTGACGCCCACGGCAATGGACTCTTGTACAAAGGAATCGGCGACTGTTTCGTCAAAACCTACGACTCGGAAGGCTTCAGGGGGCTTTACAAAGGCGTGGGGGCCAACTACATGCGACTCGCCCCGCATGGAGCTTTCTGTCTAGTGTTTTGGGACATTTTAAAGGATCTGCAGGGAAAATATTTGTAATAAAACAGTATTGTAAGATAAAAAAATATTTATTTTAATAAGAATTGCATAAGAGTGTGTGAAGTTTTTGTTGACTATTTATAAGAGGAATCTTACTAAAATTAGTTTCCTAATAATTTTTATGTTTAAATAAAAAAACAAACACCAACTTATTGAACTCTTTATTTATCTTTAATTAGAATGATTTAAGTTTATTTCTTTGGTCCTCTCAGTCTAAGAGTTCCTCAGCTCATTTTTTTTTAAATACTGGTAGTCATCTTGTTACGGCAGTTAATGGTAAAAAGTAATATACTTTATAGGACTGCTTCATTTTTGTCTGAAATTTTTTGCTTCGTTTTTATTATATATACACTTCACTCATTGAAAAATTAGAAACACACAACGAAAAATATTGTTCACATTAATTAATTCCAACCAGAATGTAATTGTTTTTTGATATAAATAATTAGAAAGCTAAAATACAGATTTAAATCGAAACAAATTTTAATAAATAACGCAATTTACTAGGCAAGATACAAATATGGTGGAGGCGCCGGGTATAATTTTGAATTTGCGTTTATGTTTTTCTATAATTTTATAATTTCTGACTCAACTTCTTGACCACTCAATCTTCTCAAGTTTTCCAGTTCTTTAATTTCCCATTTCTCAAGTCCAAATTGTTTCTACTCTCCCAATAATTATTATCAGTCAATTATTGTTTTTCGTATGACAATTTATTATCGTGCCTTGCTTTTCAGTTTCATTTTTTAGTTCATATTAATAGTTTTTATTTAAAACAGTACAAAAACTCAGTAATTCTCACTTTTTTAAACAACATTTAATAAAATTAATTTATGTACACTTAACTATTCACAGAGTCACTATCAGCTCTTATCGAACTTGTCCGACTGTTTACACAAATCCACGAACACTCCCTTCCCTCTACTGGCGATATCGGTGTAGCTCTTCTTACCCTTGGGGCACAATTTATTAGAGAACGACGCGTCCCTTTTTCTGAAACAAATTTATACACAGAACTCAAGCATTGTACCACCGAGATCTTAGTTACCCCCTTCCAGGCAGGGTCATTTGGTCCACGGACACGCTCTCCACATAGAGGTGGTCGTTGCACCAAAACAGACATATAGTTTTTGGTTCCAGAACGTTGAGCTCGTACTCCCAGCTCAATTCCACCTTCTTAATGTTGCCCCCCAAATCCGCGGGGTGCGAGACGACGCTGGTGAACGTGGTTCCGTGCTCCAGCTTGGTCTCTCCCGATGGGGTCAAGTCCACGTGGATCACCCCCGCCGAACTGTGGAGGGAGGCTTTTATAAAGCCTTGGACCCAGGATTCGGCCATTCTGGGCTTCGCTAATTCTACTCTCACTCGGTACAGTCTTCCTGTGAGGTTCAAGTTTAACACTAACGATACTGGAAGCAACAATTACTTACTGCAAAAGGGGAATTCCCTCCCCGTCGTTAAATAATACTTGTTTCCGATCAAGTCCGACAGTTTGTTCGAATCGGAAATCTCGTTATTTTCAATTCCGGGACTAGCGTTAGCGTGGTAGCCCATGACGGCGCAGTTGGTGGAGCCTGGCTTACACGTGAAGCATTTACCAGACATGAACTGCTCGAAACTGGAGCACTGGTGCCCTAGAACACTCAAGTCAAATAATTCTGCTCTGGTGAAAGGTGCCAACTGTTGGTACCTATGTAGGGACACTGTGTGTTTATGCTATCTATAAATAATTTTATGGCTCTGACATGGTTGCAGGCAACTAGGACTCTCGAAGCTTCTTCTAGACCATCCCTGAAAAACCAAGTGCTGACACGACTGTAAAAGTAACAGAAGGTACACAAACCTGATGAGAGTCAGCGGAACTAGAGGAGTTTGGGTAATATCACATCCAGGTTGCTCCTTGCCATTATTAGGGTAAAAGTCCAAATGTCCACAAGCCTGTGACATACCGTATCCTACAACACAAAAGTCGATTAAATCGAAACTCGTAAAATCGGTCGCCTAAAACGAGAACAAACGCGCGTTTCATACAATTTCAAGCTTTCTTCTGATTTTTGCAACATACGGTGCTTCTGATTGCGTGGGAAACTTTCTAAAGCTACAACAGAAATAATGACTGCTAAAAATGCTTTGATACTTGATATTTGGACGATTGTCGTTTCTAGTTCGGGTCTATTTATTTCAAGTAGCTCCCGGAACTAATGCCATGAAAGTGTGGAAGGTGGTCTCACCGAGAAAGATGATGCCTTTCCCGTCCGTGTGAATGACGTCGACGAATTCGGCGTCGGTCGGGTCCAGTCTTACGTGCGGGGGCATCCCCTAGAATTGAATTGCTGCTTTTACAACGTTGCATATGTGACATTTTAACTGGTGGTTGAGTGCTTGCTGCTTTAATAAAAAAGACAAGAAAGTCGATTATGCGATCCAGCTTTCTCACAATCTATACAGTTGTGAAGCATAATTTCATTACATCACTCTGTAAAGAGAATTAGGCTTTCCTGGTGTTACATGGTAAATGAAAATAAACTGCTTTTAATAAAGAAAATGCAGCCCCTAGAAATCGTCGACCAATTGGGTTCGTTTTGAAGGTAATAATTGAACACTCACCTGAAAGAAGGGCTCCGCCGGATCCAACCCCGTGATCCTGCCCAATTTCGGGATCATCGATCCGGCGTACCCTGCAGTGTGGGCCCCTAAGGAGTGCCCGATAATGTGAATATCACTAGCGTCTGTATCATACTTTTTCTACAAGTAAAAATTTTAACATCATCTCGGCAAGCATTGCACTTACCATCAAGAACATGATCAAGTGTGCAATCTCCATCCCCACCAGCCTCGTATTGGCCGTGGCTTGCGTATAAAGTGGTAAACTACCCCCCGCCCAGTCAACCACGATGACGTTCATGTCGTCAGCTTTGATGAGCTCGTCCTTCATGTCCCTCACCTAAAACTCCTAAAATTAGAGTATGTACTGTACGTATTGGTGGTCAAATTAAGACTAAGTACTTATTTTGAACCCAAGCACACATGACTTTACCCAATTAGACAAGGGGGTGTCTATGAAGCCGTGCACGATGAACTTGGTGCTCTTGTTGGGGTCGAAGTGCGATTCCTCGATCGTGGTCTCGTCTTCGACGGTGAGGAATTCGCCCTGAAGAAACGCAATACCAGAAATGAATGTTAATTGGGTAATTACGCAAAGATGAGTTTATATTAAAAATGAAGAGTAACGAAAGTGAAAGGTGGCCACTGTACTCTCTGAAAGGTTTGAGAAAAGTAGGAAGTAACCGCGCGGCGTCTTTGACAATCACACATTGTTTTACTGATTGCTATTGCTTCGTGTTTTACAGCTTAAAAATTGTTTTTATAGCGTGAAAAGTCGCTTCAAGGTCGGAAATGATGTTTGTGGTTGATCGAAATGACTGTTATCTATGTCTCCTTACTCATTAGATGGTAATGAATGACTGTGATTAATAATAATTATCATGAATTTTAATTCTTTTGTTTTCAATTTCGTAGCTTTTGTGTCCGTCTTTATTTTTTCCACGTTCACTGGTTTTCCACTGGAGTCCAAATTCTCAGCTTCTCAGTTTCTCAGTTCTTAGTTCCTCAGTTTCTCAGTTTAGAGATATCGGCAGACGTCTTCCTTTCATTTTTACTCACGTAATTAAAGGTTCTAAAATATACAGAAATGACATAAAGTCACTAAAAACAATTCTTACACGAAATATAGTTTAACAGGTAAGAATAATAAAAGTAACGGTGCCAATGAAAAGTGAAAAGAAATTTCAACAAGCAAACTGAAAACGGTTGAGAAATGGTGGATGCGCCATGCCAATACATTTTTAAAATACTGTTTATATGACATTAACTTTAAGTTATTCCCAGATTTCGAAATCCCAAAATATTCAAGTTTAAAAAAAATAATTTTAAGTCATTTCAACTCATTTGCATTGCATCAACTTTTTGCCCACTTTCAGACAAAAATACTTGTTTTGTCGTCAATGAGTGTCAAATAATACATATACAGAGTATTATGGAAGTCCTAGTAGAAAATGTAACCACAAGTAGAACTCGTCAAAATAAACATTTTTTTATCCATAATTTTTTTCACAAAGCTCTCCCTTACGGAGTTAAAATTAAGAATAGTTTCACCCCTAAAACCAATACCCGCCTATGGACCCACGTTCATTGATTGTCAGGAATGCACAAAAACTTTACCCGATAAACGAACATAACACCCTGTACACTGTTTTATAATTTTATTTATAAGTTATTTTCCTTTTTTGTGTAATTTTTGAATGGTCGTACGTCCTATCCGGCAAATTTAATTGTCTTAATATTGTAACCGCTTTATGTGTATGTAGTTGGTTTATGGATTTGTACAATGGGGATTAACTACACGTACCTTAAGTTTTCAAAAAAACAAATTTTAGATTTTACATCCATCAACCACTCACCTCGTTGGGATTATCCCTCGTGTACAGAATGAACCTGGTATTGATGACACTCCTGGGCAGCGGGAACAAGTTGATCGGCCTCAAGATCAAGTGGTACCAGCTCCTGGTGATGTTCAGGCACCCCAACTCGTCGTAGCACCTCGTCTCGTTCTCGACTATCGTTCAAAGAAAGTGCGTACAATCAGGCGCCACACTAAAAAACCGTGAAAGCAGTACTCACAAGGCAACCACGGCAAATTCACTTCGATCTTGTCCGACCTGGCCCAGTCCAGGATGCCCGAATCTGCCGCACGCACCGCGAAGAGCAACACGCAGCACCATTGAACCCATCTCGGTACCATCTTCCTGGTACCAAGGCATCGATCTCGAAGTAGCGTCCAACTCCTGCGAGAGAAGATGGTTAATTGCGGTTTCAACGATGTTTTGATCTTGAACTGGTACCGTCGGGGGAAAGAGTGGGGGCGGCTAACGATCTTCAAATTTGTAACCTTTCCCAAGTGTTTTTTAAGTTGCACAAGATGACGGAGCCGGTTACGTAACGAAGAAATTCGGTGAAAAGCTTTCACTAGCACAGTTTCGTGGGATTTCGGGGGGAATTGATCCAGTTTCGATACGTATGGTCTGATTTATTTGTTTGTTTCGGTGGATTTTTTCCAAGTGGAGCCAAGAGAGAGAGTGACGGTGGTGGAAGGAAGTTGGAAAAGGAATCATAATAGGGATTAGATAACTGTGATTCATTTCGTGTTGTTGTTTTTCTGGTGCTTATCTCAAAGTGAAGTTACTCACTTTTGAACCTGTTGAACCCGTTGGATCTTGCAGAAGTTATATCAATTGGAGCAAAACTACAATTTGATGCTTTACTTATCCAGTTTCGATTGATTGTAAAATTGTAATTGTATATTGTAAAGGTAGATTTATCAGCTTGAAACTGTTATGTCAAAGTCGGTCAATGCTAGCTTCTAAGTGCACTTTTGTGTTGAAACCTGTAATTTCTTCTAATTACTCACTGCAAGTGAACATATCGAGTAATTGTAATAGAATTCAGCATCGAAGGTGTAATAAATATTAATTTTAACATTAGTAGCATTACAGCATTGTTTTACATAGGCTTTTACCTACTTCCATAAATTGAGAAATCTTAATTTATCATAGTTAAATAGTTTCCTAGACCGCTAAATTGATGATGGTTTATAATTCTAGTTTCATAACTTCGTACTTTTATAGTCACATATGTACAGCTCTCTAATTTTTTATTATTTACTTTCATACACGATTACGTAGTTTTATAATTCCATCATTGCTTTTCAAGTCATTGTTTGGTAGTTTGTATCGGAATAAATGTGAAAATTAATGAAAACATACATTTCAGAGAATGTATTGGCGAAAAGAATGTTAGTTATCAATAAGCAGTTGGAGGAGACGATAATCTTCAAGAAGGCCATTTCTTTTCAACAGGATGAAGCTCCTCCTCATTTTGTTGCAGATGTCCAATGTTTTCCCGATGAACGTTTTCCAGACCGCTGGATAGTTCGCCGAGGTGCAATCGATTGGCCAGCTAGGTCACCCGATTTAACGCCAGTGGACCAATAATATCCTTGGAATATAGGAAAAGAAAGAAGATCTTTATATAGGGAGACCAAAAAAGAGATGGAAAGATCAACTCCATGACATTAAGAGAAATGAAATCCTAATAACGTAACGAATTAGATAGATATTCTGTGCTAGATGAGAAACGACAACAGGCTGCAGACAAAGCAAGATTTTTATCCAAAATCCTTGCTTTAAAAGAGCCAAATCGTGTCTGCATTTGTCAAGGGACAGACTCCGCCTTTTGGTGGGCATCTGGACCGGACACTGCAGGCTAAATAAACACCTCCACGTGATGGGGGTGGTAACAGACCCAGGAGGACGAGACTGTCGAACCTATCCTACGGGAATGTCCGGCTCTCGCCTCGACCAGAAAGTCCATAGTGGGCCAATTTGAGGTGTACTTCGCCTGGAACCATCCTAGCTTTTTTCGACAATGTCGGATGGCTGGATGAGAGACAGGAATGAGGAACACGAGGGGTGACACAATGGGCCCGGTGTGGTCTAAGTGTCGGTCAGGGCATCAAATTCCCTCACACCCCTCAAGACCTGATCTAGATAGATATTCAAGACGAAGAAGAAGAAGACCTAGCGGTAAAAAAAATTACTTTTTTTTGGATTCCAGATTTCGGTGCTCTAATCTTTCCCGTTTCAGAATTCCTTTCCAAATTCTCCACTTTTCTTTTTTTAGTACCTACCGTGTTTCCGGTTTTTTAATTTTCAATTTTTGGACCTATCAAATCACTATTTATCTTTATTTTATTAGTTTCCTCGATTCTTATGCGTTAATTTTTTTCTCCGTCCTTCTGTTTCCCAAATCATTGATTTATTAGTTTTTGGACTACTCATTATCTCATTTTCTATTTTTTTTTTTTTTTTTGTTATTTTCTAAACCTCCTGACTTCAATGTTGGTATAAATTTTACAGTTTGGTTAGCAGAAACTTACTGGTGAGAAATCAAATAAGAAAAAAAATGTTCTATTAAAAGTCCTAGAAAATCAGTGACACGGTCATGTTGCCATGACTGATTACTTGAAATTTTAGGCTTAATAATGAGACCTACCAATTTAAAATTAATTACACTTTAATGACCACTGTGTCGCAACTTGATTGCCCTCATCACAATTAAAAAAATATCCGAAAATCGCACAAATTGCCGTCACAAAATGCAGCTTTTATAAATCTAGGTCAAATCGACCAAAACAACCCGCATCGTGGTGCAACTGGATGGAAAATTTAGCGAAAAATCCGTTTAGACACGTTGACCATGGTTTCATTTCCAACCCGACCATGACAATTGTAGTTTATCAAAAAACTTCTTCACCTGCTTGAACCTAATCGACTAAATAATAACTTAATGACATTATTGATGTTTTTCTTTCGGTTTTCGCAATGCTGATGATGTTCGTCTTAAGGTGAATGCACACATAAAACTTGACCTCCGTAATTGTTGTGATGGTTAGTTTCACAATTTTTCGTAGATAATCATCGGGTTTGAACGGTGGAATGAAAATTACCAACAGCTAACGGCGAAATTTATGATAATGTCTTGGAAACGCTTTCTTCCGAAAATTGGTGTAGCGCCATGTGGTGCTCAAAAAATTTCTCGACCGTTTTAAAGTAATAAAATCGTTGTAATCCCAATCAACATTCTTTGAGTTATTTCAAAAGTGTCAGATCTAATGGACGGTTCTTTAGAAACTTTTTTGGACTTAAACCCATTACAACCAATCTCACACTTTCTACTAAATAGATTAAAATTATTGTTTTCCCATATCCGAACTGCATGTTGAACTATCACCACGCGAAAACGCAGAAACCTTGGACAACATTACGAAACCATGCAGAACCGCAACGAGCACGTTGTACCTAATTGACCAGGACTTGCCACAGATCGATGTAAACAATGACAGGAAACTAGATAAAAGAAGCACCGACGCAACGAGTTAAATATTACAAAGCAACGGAAGTGGCACGAAATTTCAAAATTGACGAAGAATGGAAGAAAATCGCTTTGCGGACACGCAAAGGGCGAAGTTCTAAAAATCAATATTAGCACCGTACAATCTAGTTCAGTAGGAAAGTGTAATTAAATGCTTAAAGTAGATCGAACCCATTTCTCTTTCTTTGCTGCAGACTAAGTAGATGTCAATCAAGTTTAAGCAAAGCAGTTTTTAGACCTAGAAAATGGATTTTAACAACTTTAGACCCAATAAAAAAAAACAGATTCTGAAGCTGAATTTTAGATTGTTAAAACAAACAACTTACTTTCTACAATGTTTTCGGTTCTGCAGGTGGTAAAAGTAATTCTGACAAAATCGTTAAAAGTAATAAAGATTTGCTTACGAAGCAGAAATCAAAGGAAATTAAGGAGGAAAGAAACTTAGAGACTAGAGGAGAAAGGAAATAGGACAGTAGGGAACTTCAAAATTGGAACTAAATAAGTGTAGGTAAGGATTTAAAGAAATAATACAATTATAAACTTTAAGTTTATAGAAAATTTAAGAACAAGAAAATAACTATCACGAAGAAGAGTAAAGGAAGGAAAAACTACTACTAATGTCAAGAACAAGTACAATTAATAAAACGGAGTGAATGACTGGTTTTGGTGCGGTTCGCACTAACTCAGACTACATTGAGAGATAGCTAGTAGATGTAACATAGCAAATTCTATCACCAACTCATAAAACAGAATCTGTATCGACAATACTAGGTTGACGACAAAATTTGATTTGATTATTTTACAGAGCAATTTTCAAGCAAGATTCTTACAGTATTGACTTGACTTGAAAAACAGGTCGATCCCATTAGCACCCAACGGTGCTATCAGGAACCAACAAGACATCTGCAAATAACACTCATCGTGTTTACTGTGTCATTCGTAATCACGGGTAAACTGGTTGCTTAACATTTTTTGCATCATTGAGCATTGAACGCAACGAAAATCGCCACGGAGCTTTCGTCGTCGTGGAAAAAAGATGTCAGCGTTTGGAACGACTTTTGCTTTCGATGGAGGTGGCCATTCCTGGCAAGGACGTGACTGCCAAGTATGGGACAATGAGTTGTTTAAAAAATTGGTCAGGTAGAGGTCCGCAGCGCGCTCAGGATGGGCTTGTATACCGTGCAGCATATTGGACATTTTTTCTTGTAGAATTTTACTTCAGTTTGTTTTTGAATGATTCACTTCTGAATAGTAAAAAATTTAAAAAATGTCACAATGTAATTAGTTAATACTTAGTCCAAATGTGACAATCTCATACGTACAAGCTCTTTTTCAAAAGTTGGCATTTTGATTTCAAAAATCACATTTTTGAATTTGAAAACTGTTTAAAACCAAGCTCAATATTTGGATTTGGTTTACGGTGTACCATTCAGCCATCATGTCTTAATAATTATCTCTTCCAATCTACAATGCTCTTAATCTTGCACCTTGTTGCGTAGATGAATTACGTACTCCTCATCATCAACTTATCCATTCTGATTTCAATCATCATCAAAGTTAGATAATAATACACCTACATCACACTCATTTACATTTGCGTCTCTCGAATACAAACAGCTTTTTATGAAGCCAGTTTAGCAAACCACTACTTCACCCGTTCCATCGGCAAAATAAAAGTATCGCCGTCAGCCCTGACCCATATCCCCAGCAGACCTTCTCCGACACTTTCACGCACTTCCAGATTCCGGAGCGCGCGAATTCCGTCCGGAACCAGCAGCGCCGAATTCTTCTGTCCTTTACGTAACCGGTTGACCGATTTTCCTACAAAAATCATTAAAACACGAGGAAGCGTGACGCAACGGCGGATTTTGACTGCACCGGCTTGCAGAAAGTCGTTACGTAACGAGTTGTTTTGCGCATTCCGAAGAAATTGTGCAAGTTGTTTTGGGTGGTTTACGTTGTCGTCGGGATTGTAGTGGGTCTAGACCACGCCGTTCACCTATGATTTTCGAAAGGGAGGGCCGTTCACGATCCGATTGTCGCGGCGGCGACATTCGTCTCAATTGGGTTGAGAGATAAGGAGAGAAATTAGAAGAGTGTACCTTGGGTGAGAGCACTTTTACCTAGCTCGAAGAATGCGCCTTGAGCTGCTGGAAGAAATGAAATAAGAGGAAAATGCACGTGCGTTCTAAAGTAACGGCGCTCTGGAGCGTTAGATTACAGTAGAATGTTCAGATAATAATTGAGACATCACTCAGGTCGATCGGTCAACAACAGATTATCTTAAATGACAATTAACAACGCCGTTTACCATGATGGCCTTCGATGACTAAGTGATATTTTACTTTGCTGTTTTTTTTTTTTTTTTGGTTGTGGTCTGCAAGCTACGACTTAGACAAACAATCAGATTGTTCAACATTATTTTATAATTACATATAAATTTTATCTTGTTGTAATATATAGTCAGAAAATATTAATAGCAAATTTTCTAATTTAAAAGTCTCAGAGTTTTAAAAATCTCGAATAAGTGAAAAACCTGAAAACCTGAGAAACTCAAAACAAGACAAAAACCCAAAATTTAAAAGTTTGTAAATCTGAAAATTTCAGTTCGAGAACCTGAACTCTGCAGGGTGTTATGAAGTCTAGCAAAAAATTTAATAAAAAAAGAAAATAGAATAATTTAAGCTATAAAACCAATACCCGCCTATGGACTCCGTTCCTTGATAAAACGGAGGATGCACAAAAAAGTTAGCCGATAAACAAATCGAAATAAAAACTGTTTAAATGGAAACAACATATACTAACATGCCACAATATGCATACGTTGAAAGAGGTTAGTATGTAATAATAAACTCTCTAACTTACATAGGGATGCAGTCCTTGTTCGTGTAACGTGCGGTAAACAATAAAAGTTGACACACCGACACTTAAAGCACATCAAATACTTCAAAATTGCAGGTTCAATTTCCAAAACGCGATTACATCTGGAACGTCTAAAATCTGGAGTTGGAGAAGAAAATTTGCCATAATCAATCACTGTGTTCTCACAAAAGGACCTCGGGATTCGAAAAACGTTCTGCACATACTCTTCTTCACCATAGAAAAAACATTTTCGTGGAAATTGCAATGAATAAATTCTTAGTATTTTCTTAAGAATCGAGCGCAAGCCACAACATAGCGACCGGCGCGACACAACTGATATATAAAATTTACTATCAACGACAAATTTTTTATCCCAAAAAAGTTAGAAGGTGTTTACCTCGTTCGACAAAAACTTTTCGATGCGTTCAAGTTCCCTGATCTAGTCATAGGCGGAGGGTAAAATAAAGGGCCAGAAAAATGTTCAAAAAAATTGGGGATTTCAGCAAACTGGTAAATAGAAAAATGTTTATTTTGACGAGGTTCACTTGTGGTTAAATTTTCTGATAGGACTAAAATTTTACTTAGTTGTTGTGTGCCTCTTCTACCTTATAGTGTAGAAAAATCTGAGACAAAATTTAGGACGTAATCGAAATCGGAAACAGGTCTCAGAATACGAACGAGAATAGAAACAGGGGTATAAATTGATAGATTGAAATAAAAGAATTTAGAATCGAATTCACATAGAAATTGATGGCAAAATAGGAATAGCAATATCAAATAGGAACTTAAACTGGAATTGGATTTGTATCAACTTTTAGAAGATAATATTTTTCTTTTTTCTAAAGCAACAAAAACGATTGTAGTAGTAGTAGTAGTGTTGTACCCCACGCTTGAGCGTTTTGGATTTTCGTTTCACTGACATTTCTAGAGGCTAAAGAAGTTTCACTTCAAAAATAATAATCGTCATATGATACATCAACCAAGAAGTGTTTAATCAACACATGAAACATGATTTGAGATATCTATTCTCTGATTTCCTATCAGGTTGATTGCTGATTGGCGTTTCTTGAACCTGAAATCTAGAAAAACCGGAGATCTTAGGCACCCTGAGAACATAAGGAACCTCAGAACAAATTCGACGATGTGACAAACCAGAAAATTTGAGTGATAGAGAAGCCCGAAATGGTGAATGCGCCGGTCATTTTTTTTATTGTGGTTCCGTCATCTATTCTGCTTCTGATTCCGTTTATGTTCCTCTTCTTATTCCCTTTCCTATCAACTACTATCAATATTATCTATTGCTGTTCATCTTCTGAGGACTATCTCTATGCCTTGACAACCTCAAAACTTGAAAGTCTGACAACCTAAAATCCAGATTACCGACGAACCTATAAACCTGAGAATCTGCAAACTAGGCGACTAGAGAACCTGATCTGAAAACATTAAAACCTGAGAATCAGAAACTTTAAGGGCGTGAGAGGCTCAAACATTTTTGTTTACGTGGGACGTCCGAAATCTGGAGTTGGAGAAGAAAATTTGCCATAATCAACGTGTTCTCACAAACTCAGCTGACTTTGGAATTTGGGGATTTAAAAAACGTTCCATGTACAGACAAGCGGCGGGCCTCGTGTGCATTACCTAACACTTCCCCGTACAACTGCACCATAGAAAAACAACGAACAAATTGTTAGTATATTTGTTTAAGAATCCAGCACAGGCATAAGCGCGACACTCAACGATAACTAAAATTTACTATCGAAACGACCAATTTTTTTGTCCCAAAAAAAGTTAGGAGCTGTCTACACCGATCGCACAAAAACTTTCTCGTTCGTTCAAGTGCATGAACTCATAGGCGGTGGGTGAAATAAGGGATTAGAAAAATGTTCAAAAAACATGTATTTCGACGAGTTCTACTTGTGGTTAAATTTTCTGCTAGGACTCCCATAACACCCTGCAGAGTAAGTATAAATAAATGCTGAAAAGTTGAGCAATTTAATGCCTGAAAACCTATACACATACCTATACATTTTTTACTATACCAATTGTATTAAACTGGGTCGAATACAGCATCTATAACGCAACAATTGGTAATTTTTCACCCATCATCGACTGGACAGAATTATCACACGTACGCATGACCATTCAAATTTGAATTTTATTTTGTTACAAAATCCTTGCACAACATTGTTGCATTCGAAGCAATAAAAACATGATCGAATAAAAGCCATAACCGTGACGCAGAATCGTTAATTTATTCAGTAAAAGTGCTCGTTGGAACTCTTTCGACAACCGATCGAAGTTTTTTGGGCCCAAAATTGGTATCTAAACACCGAATTCTCATTTCAACGAAGGATTTCTATGTTTAAGGTGTGTTCTGACGTGTTCATTGAGCGATTTTACAATGTGTAATTATAGGTGCTTACGAATGAATATTTATTGTTTTGGTGAGTTCTTTTTAAGAAATTGTTATTCGACAGGTGCTGGGCAGAGACCCATTATGTATAATTATAATTATGATGGTGTGCTAAACTTTTTTTGTAATTTAATGACTGAAAACGTACGCTTAATAGGTATTTAAAATTTATGTATTTTTGACATAAATAAGGACATTTAATTGACTAAAAATAACATCAGGTCAGGTATGATATAATAGTTATTTACAAAACTAGTTAGGAAAAGACTGATATTGTTTGACGAGGAGCAATGTTTGCCAAAATACAAAACGTAGGAGTTTCATAACTGGTTCTTGTACAGTTCACACAGAAATAACCTTAACCGAAAGGATATTTTTTACTTTCTTCCTTCCGTTTGCGTACGGAAATTTGAATACCCGTGCATGCTCTGATAAAGAAAAGAAAATGATGGATCAAGAGGCTTCCGGTGTTCGTAAACACCGCGATATATAGCAATTAGAACTTTCTTGTGAATGATAGTTCCGGCCATCGTTACTGTTTATAGAGAACACTAGACGTTTACATTCTTCATCTAAGTTTAAGTTCTG
This sequence comes from Diaperis boleti, assembly GCA_963583935.1. Classification (NCBI taxonomy): domain Eukaryota; kingdom Metazoa; phylum Arthropoda; class Insecta; order Coleoptera; family Tenebrionidae; genus Diaperis; species Diaperis boleti. Next base: position 142,072 of record OY757242.1, read on the forward strand.
TTAAATTTCAGAAGTACCAATTATGGGCTTAGCTCGGTCGTTTCAAGAATTACATAACGACAATAATGAGGTATTAAATGCTACCAGAAGGGTAAACAAATTATTGATACAAGTACATACATAATAGCATCAAATTAACACTGTTTGTACCTGTTTGTTTTCTTTCTAATTATTAGTTTCCATGCTTTGTTTCTCCGCTTTACATATTGTCAGTTATGCCGTACTGAAATGTGAACGTGCCAATCATTTACATATTCATGTATTTATTACCGCTTATGAATAATAGATGGATATTCAAGGCATATTTTCGATCTTCAACAAAAATTTTATAGAGAAAGTCGTGACTTGACAAATACGTACTTGTAATTAAGTCCACTTTTAATTTGTTGTATTTTCTTGTAACATTTGTTAATTTCGATCATTTCCACACTTTTTCCTTATTTTTGTTATATGTCGTTCCTAATATTTCTTATTAGGGTTATCTTCTTTTACTTTATAATTCTATTTGATTTGAACTAAACTTGTTCTAGAATATATGTGTACAACAATGGCATAAAATTCTTCATTTTTAATTCTAGTATTAAAAATACTTTTATCCAACACTTGTTTATTATGTAGTCATAATAACGCCGGTTTTGAGTGGATTATGAGGTCTATCATACGACACACATGACTTATGAAAAAATAAGTCAACGGTTTTCTAATTTGTCATAGCAACCAGTTCATAAGCCAACAGATTTGAACGTCAGAATTTTTTTGGGTTTTGATGAAGGTTCAAGAACTGTTACAGGAGGGGGTGTTGGATAAACCTATGTATTACACACCTGTCTTAACAGCAAATAAGTGACTCAAGAAAAATTATTAAACATTTCTTTCGTGACTTATTTGCCTTATAAGACACTAATATAATAAATAGCTATTATATTATAGTTCAACACTAGGAATTTTCAAATTTAAACACTCTGTCATGCAATAATAAAATGTCAGAAAAACGTCACACTATTTTTATGGCTTTTACGCTATTTAAAGACTTGCCGGGTTTGTGTCGAACTATAAAACGTTGTATTACACTCGTTTCTGTGTAAATTGGATGCATAAGTTTTCAAAACCAAAAACATGTGATTTGGTAATCAAAATGCCAATTTGACCTTTGAGATTGTGACAGATTTGTACTAAGGGACCGTCCACTAATACATGAGACTTTTTTAATTTTCTTTTGATGGGCTCAAATAAAATGGGACTGACGAGATGTAAATAATAATAATAATACTTATTTGTGTTTTATTTAGACTTCTTTGTACTGTAATCCCGCATCGGACCGCAAAACCCAACGGTACTCAACAGCACTCACCTCTGATTCTTCGCCTCCTTTCGATTCGCGAAGCACACTGCACCTCTGCGTTCCGAGCGTTACATAACGCACTCACAACCGTCCAAGTACCACCGAAGGCGTACTCACTCTACACGCAGACTAGAAACATTGTTTAAAAACATTTACTTTCTCCACCACTTGAGCGCGCCGCATAAAAATCGCTCCGAGTGATGGCCGGCCGCTTTCTAATCTCCCCATCTCTCGTATTTGATTCCGATTACGCAACCGCGGGCCAGGGGGGCTCTCGTGTGTGGAAGATGAGCACGCGAAGACTTTGCCAATCGGGTAAATTCAGGAAGTCCTCGGAGTTCCTGAAGACGATCACGACGGTGAAAGTGGAGAGCGTGTGCGGAACCGGGAGGCTGACCGGAAGCCGCGATGGTGATCGTGACCGTGATGGAAGAATGTTTGCAAACAATGCCGTACTCGTGGTGGGAAGAGGGAGGGACACGTTTTGGAAGGTTGTTGTTGTTGTTGTTTTGACATCGAAGAGTAAGCCCAGTAGTAAGATTTTTTTTTTAAATTGGTCCTTCGAGTCGAATTAACGGAGACATAAAGGCGTAGTTTTAATACTTAAATAACATTTATTGAAAAAAATTGAATACAAATAACTAAGGATAAATTAGTCTGGGCTCCAATAAGCTGGACCACGGGCATTGCAATTTACTAGTGTCTTCAACTGGCGGATCATCTGCATCCAAAGAGAACTTGCCAGTAGGAAGAGAGCACTGCTGGTGTCCATCTGTAAAAAACAAACATCTATTCATTCATTAAAAAATATTTAAGCACATACACAGAATTTCAAAGCTGATTTCTTGGTTCTCCGACTTGTAACCTACGACTTTACCAACGATGGTAGAGGAGATCTCTGGAGTGTAGTTCTCGGACACCCGCAACATCTAGAAACTGTTTTAAAAACATGAAAACATGCAATCTAGTCTTACTTTAAACGCTATGACGTCGCCCATCTTTGGCTGGGAATTGTGAGTAATGGGCTGTTTTGCTATACACTCCTCTATCTCTTTACTGTCGTAACTACAATTTTCTAAATTTATGATGCCGGTGCCGTTGGCTTCAGTCTCTACTTCTTCATGTTGTTCAGTCTTCACACTGTTGTCAAGAACGATAACGTTCTCGTTAGTTTTAACTTCTTCGGTTTGCTCAGGTTTCGGTTGAGCTTCATCTTCAAACCTTAGATGATTGGGGTTTTGAACAATCAATGCTCTGGGAATAAAACTGTATACGGGTTGCTCAGAAATTTCAGTATTGGAGCCGATTGTTGATTTAGTCCGTCTCCGGCGGGTCCTTTTGCGTTTCCTTTTGTTTACATTGTGGTCTGTATCGTTCATGCTGCTGCAAGCGACACTGGAGGTGTCTAATTCCGACTGATCCATCAGTTCCTCATTATTTTGAGTCTCTACTTCCGGTTTCACTATTTCCTTTTCGCCGTTCGAAATTATTATAGTTTTGACTATGTTAACACGTTTTTGGGGTCCCGTCGGCGTGAAGTTCTTCAACTCAAAACTGTTGACCAGAGACTTTACACTGAGGTTCTTGTTCTCAGAGTCATCACTTCTACTGCTATCTAGAGAGCCGCGACCGGAGTCTTTTATCCCGTCCGCGGTTAATTGTGGAGATTTTAGTCTGCGACGTTTCGTGACATTTACACATGGTGGTGTTTCCTGGGGGTCGGTGTCTGCGATCCGCTTTTTCTTCTTTTTCGATTTGATTTTTGGGACTTCTACTTCCGTGGTTTCTTCAGCGCTTTGGATCAACTTTTTGTCCTCTTCAGTATCGAGTCGCTTCTTTTTCTTCTTCTTCTTTTTCTCGACTGTGACTTCCTCTTTGTTTGCTTCGACTTGGTCTGCAGCTGTGGGCACAGCCCTATTTTGGTAGGTAAAGAACAAGTTAGATCAAAATATTCAACGCTGTACCGTGACTTGAACAGTCATTCAAGTCAAATGGAATTTTGAGACAATTATGCTACAGTATGAAATAAAAAAAATACAAACTCTTCAGACCTAGTTTCCTTGAGCTTCCCGGACATCAAATTAATTTTTACTTTTTCTGCGGGCCTCAGTTTTTAAACTATAAATAAATTAAACTATCCAATAAAAATCCTGTGTTAAATTTTCAATATATTCGTTACTTAGCAGCCACAAGGAAGTAGAGCGAAAAAAAAATAGTCAACGTCGGCTATGCAAGAAAAGTCAAAATGAAATGTCAAATTTAACACGGGCAACTATGACTAATTTTGTTTTCGGTCTCTCTGTATTTATGGAGCTGCCACGATTACTACGTCAGATACGGGACTAGCTAACTAGGCTTCTAGACAATCAAGTCATCTTAGCTGATTAACTCTGTAGAACTCACCACACGACGTCGTCGTATTGGAGAATCTGAATGTCCTCCGTCGGGGGCAGAAACTGGTTGTCGCATTTCAAGTAAAAGTCCTGAATTTTGAACACCCCAGCGATGTGCTCTTCCACATCCCTGATACATTTCATTTTTTTGTTCACGAAAATTTTCGCGAACGATCTGTGGTCGTGGAAGAACATGCTCAAATTTACAGTAATTCTCATTTTTACTCAAAAACAGACACAATAATAATTACACACAATAATTTACACAAACTCCTTGAAAAAAAAAAAGTTGGGTTAGTGGGGTTAGTTTTAGAAAGCCGGTGCGCGACATGCGCGCCAGCTGGTGTTTATCGGATCTGCGACATAGAGAAAATGTCCATCGAAAACAACCAATGAGGAATAAGCATACTGAACACGTGGTGGAGTCAAGTCATAGTATTTAATGGGTATTTAACACGTATGTCCGCAACCCTTTCAGGAACATGCGTTACCTAACCTCACAAATTATTTTGTAATTTTGCGTAAATTAAAATGGAAAACTACAAAAAGGGGAAAAACGTGGAGGAGCCTCTCGACCGGAACAAAATTTCCATCCCCAACCTCCCGCCGAACTTCCTCTGGATGCAGGCAAGTACCCACTCTTTATTGAGCAAGGGAGTGAAGACGGTTTTGTAGGTGAGAGGAGGCAGCAAAATTCGTCTCCTTTTAACTCACGCCTTGAAGGAGCTTCCCAGCGCTAAGTCCGTCGTATGGACCGGCTTCGGCCAGTCCGTTGGTAAAGCTGTGACTTGTGCAGAACTGATGAAGAGGGAATTCCAGAACAAATTGTACCAAATAACAAGACTGTGTTATAGACTGTATGTTTGTGTAGACCCTGGTGGCAAGTGTTGTTGATTTTGTTGTAGGGTGGAAGAGTACTGGGACCCTCTCATTCCGGAGTTGGACCAGTTAGTGGTTAAAAGGAATCAGCCAATGATTCATATTTTCTTATCTTTGGAACCATTAGATGGTCAGCAATTAGGGTACCTTTGCATTTACATAAAATTGAGTGCCTTGTCATAATATGAGTTTTTTTTTAGTTTTCAAGCCCCAGGATCCACAGTACCCTTTGATAGAGTAGTAAATGGAAAAAGTGAAAACAAGAAGAAATTTCAAAGAACTCCAGGACACAGAAAGGCCCAAAGTAGTACGGACAAAAATTTAAAATAAAATATCATTACAAAACTCTTTATTAATCCACCATGAACCGTCAAAACTACCAAGTATTCTCTGTAAAATTGTTTGGTGGCGGTGGGGGAGGGCCTCTTGGCGGGAAGGGCGGCCGTCCGGGCCCTCCGAAGTTCGCCGGGGGCCTCCAATTAGGCGGTCGTCCGCCAGGGGGCGGTGGCGGCGGGAACGGGTTAAACGGCGGCGCGGCTGACGTAGACGGAGCCGAACCAGGGGGGCCCGGAGGCGGCGGCGGCAATCCCGCACTCGCTCCTTGCCACGGCGGCGGTATCATCCTCGGCGCTCCACCAGCGGCCGGCGGCAAGGGTGGTCTGGGTGCCCCCACACCCGCACTGGTTGGTGGCGGTGGTGGAGCTCCTGGTGGGAGCGGAGGCTGCGACGGGGGTAACGGTGGCGGGGGAATGCCCGACGGGAAGGAGCTCGGGGGCGGGACGGGCGGAGGAGGCGGAGGCTGCATCGAGGCGGGAGTTGGAGGAGGGGGAGGCATCATGCCCGCTAGAATGACGGGTGGTGGTGGCGGTGCCAGGGTCATGCCTGGGGGCATCAGGCCGATGGGCGGCGCGTCGGCAAAGAGCTGATGGGGTCGGTCCGCTTGCGAGAGTGGGTTCTGGGCGGCGAGAAGACGCTCGGCGGCGGAACCGTGCCGCTCCCCTTTGGAGTCTTTTTTAAAGGCGTAGGAGACGGAGATGGGGCGGTTGCAGAGGTACTGGCCGTTCATGGCCTCGATGGAGGCATCAGAGGCCTCAAAACTAGCGAAGTTGATGAAGGCGAAACCTTTGGAGTTGCCTGTGTCTGGATCTCTCATTATCTGTATAATTTAACAATTGAAATTGAGAAAGTTAGTTGGGGGTGGTTACCTTTGGTGTTTGGAGTATCACCCCAAATGCCGAAAACGTGTCATATAGCAGCTTCTCGTCCACTTCTGGGTCCAAATTCCCAATGAAAATGTTAGCCCCAACATCTAGGTTCTTCTGATGGGCTGAAGCTTTGTTTACACGTATGGGCTTCCCATATAGCTTTATCATGTTCATTATTTTGATGGCATAGTCAGCGTCTTCCTCTCCCATGAATTCTACAAAGCCATAGCCCTGGTGCATCATTGTCACTCTGTCTTTGGGCATGTGCACATTCACTACAAAAAATATGTTAAAAGTCTTCATGTAACTTAAATGGGAGTTTACCCAAAGGACCGGACTGCACAAACAGTTCCCATAGTAAAGACTCTGTGACTTTATCATCTAAACCTCCAACGTAAATCGTGGCATCTGCAATGGGGTTATTGATTACAGGGGTTTGAGGTTATGTGGTAAACTTACCTCGGTTTCGCTCGGCGATGGGGCCGTTTGCCATTTTTTGACCAGTTTAAGCAGAAATCAACCTAATTGTGAGTACCTGTATAAAAATTACGAAAAAAATTAAATTGTGCCGGCAAACGCGTCTCAACATAATATTTTTTGACATCAAGGATGTCAAGGTCTAGCATGTCAGACGTCAACTGGCTTGTCAAGCTTAAAAAGAAGCGGGAAATTCTTTCAATTAACGATAGTTTATTTACTCAACATTTTATAAAGTTTGGACCAAAAACATCGAGAGTACAGAATTGAGTCTACAGGCCCTCTTCAGGTCGGGCACACCCATGTAAAGGCACAAGGCCATAATGGCCATAACCACATAACCTCACTTTTCTGTTTACAAACAAGCTTGCACCCAACTTTCTAAAACTGTCCGTGCTAATAAACCATCCAAAATTAAGTGCACCGAGATGTCCTACTTGGGATCTCCGTACTCCAACTCGTACAACCAGGACTTCGAGTACGAAGAAGATAATTTCGATGATGAAGACGATCGAGAAAACGAGGACCCCCACGATGATAGCGATGAAGGTAACTCATTTGTCCATTTAGTTTTAGTCTAACCCTAATTCTGTGGGTGTAGACACGGAAGACGCAAGCGAGACCGACACTGGGCGCCACGAAGAGCCTCTTGAGATCAAGGAACAGATGTACCAGGACAAACTGGCTAGTCTGAAGAAGAAGTTGCAGCAGCTTAACGACGGTACTCATTATGAGTACAACAAGAAAGTGAAGAAGCTGGAGAGTCAGTGGAGGGAACGATTGAGGATCAACACTCTGTATAAAGACTATAAGATTGAGTGTGTCGAGAGGGACTACATTGCTGAGAAGAAGGCAGCAGTGAAGGAGTTTGAAGACAAGAAGATAGATTTGAGGGAGAACTTGATCTCAGATTTGGAGGATAAGAAGAAGACCATTGAGGCTGAGAGGTAATCATATAATTATACAGCGTTGTCCTTTTTGTCCTTATTCTTCAAACTCTTGTAATGTATAGATGAAATTGTCAAAAAATTGAATTTTGGGTGACAAATTTGACCCATGTGTATATTTGGTTGTATACAAGGTTCTTAAATCACAGTAGTCACTATGATTGTCTTTATAACTGGTAGATACTCCATGGAACTAACAGGAGACTCAATGGAAGTGAAGCCAGTCATGACCAGAAAGCTTAGGAGGAGACCCAATGATCCCGTCCCAGTTCCAGAAAAACGAAGAAAAGCTCCCACTGCCCAAATTACTTATTTACTAGAAGAAAAGGAGATTGAAAATGATTTGAAGATTATAAACAGGGGGAAGGTTTTGACCCCCGTGAGGAAACCAAGTACCGGTTGTTACCTATCGTCTTTTCTAGTCTATATCGTTTGTAATTTGTAATTTCCTCTTTGTAGATGACAACAACTCTTTGAGTCCCGGACACCTCCAGAGCCCGCTGAGTATTTCGTCGGGTTTCAACGACGTGCCATTGATTGAGACGAGGATTGAAGACGGTAAGCTGTTATATGAGAAGCGTTGGTTCCATAGAGGACAGAGCGTTTTTGTGGAAGGAAGAGATTTGCCAAAGTTTCCAGCTAATATCTCCGCTATCGGTAACGATATGGTGAGTACTACTTCCTGTGGGAAACTCCAATTTGGGGGGTATTTTGGTACAATTACCGTCACGTATATATTTGTTGAAGATCTGGGTCAAGCGGTCCGACGGCAACAAAGTCAAGATTTACCTGTCGAACCTGGCGAGGGGCAAAATATCAATAAAAAGGCGAGCATCTTAAGTTATATTAGAATAGACAAAATAAAGCATTTATTACTTCAGGGAAAGACTAAGACTCTTTACTATCACTGTCACTGGACCCTCGCCTCTCTGGCATCATTATTATCACATCTGGACTATCATTGTTACTTCCACCCCCTTGACTACTTCCCTCCTGTGCTTCACCCCTGCTCTGAACATCTTCATCGCTGTTCTCTAATGTCGGTGCAGCCGCAACTTCAACGGGAAGCTCACAGCGAACTTGGGGGTTACTCGGAGGCACGTACCGCACCACCAAGTCGCTCTGCCACCACCTGTACCACATCCTGGAATGTATCCTAATAACTGAATACACCCACAAATAGTACCCGATCAGCATCATCCCTATCATCACGAGCAAAGAAATGGAAGTCCAAGTTGAAGCAGATCCCACAATAGACCCATTCTGTCTGTAGTACTCAGAAGAAAATAGACAAGCATAGGTTATCACTATAGCCACTGGGGTAATCACTGCACAGGCAGCGATGTCGCCCCGGACACCTCCGGTGATCCCCCTGGGGGTTCCCCGCGTGTGCAGCCACTGCCAGATCGACCGCCTGGGCGTGAATCTGGGGTGACGCTCAATTCGGAACTGGAGGTGACACAACTCGCAGCAGTTCGTGTTTGACTCGCCGAGCCATCGCTCCAGGCAGCTGCGATGAACGAAGCCTACGGTTCCCTGCAATGTGGCGGTTTAGTGGGGGCCCGATGGGGGCGGGTTGAGACCTTGCACAGACAGGGGGTAACGAGAGCCTCGTCGTTGGCGTTTTCGTAGCAGATACGGCATTGTACGGAGGGTTTCAGATCGATGGAAGCCGGATGGGGGGCCACTGTCGGTTCTACCATTTGATTATGTAAGGGTAATTGTCAGAGTGACGTTCAAATGAGAAAACTTTGAGGTTACGTACGACATATTGTTGAAATGAGGGATTGGGGTGTGCATCATGAGTTTTACTGAACATGTCTGAACGCAAAAATGCGAAACGTTGAGGCGTTGATTCCCGCTGCAAATACAAATATACGAATTGGACGATTTGTAAACATAGCTAGGCAACCAACAATTCACACATCGGTGTGAAGCAGCACTTAGCAAAGCCATCAAATTTCTCTCCACACGCACCCGTTACAGACGCACGCCACACTCCCTCTCTCTCTCTCTGTCGCGTCTAACCACAGCAGCGACGTTAGTGTGAGCTTCCCCCAACGCAGTTGTGACGTTTACTTTTTAGTTGTGCTTCCACTCAAGTTGTTATTGTTTTATTTGCCTTAATTAATGTTATCTTTCGCTTTTGCGTTCAGATTCAGATCATCCAGATACTCCGTCGCCGTGAGTGTGGGTGCAGCTGGGAAGATGTCGTGTTCACAGAGTGCGTGTTAAAAATAGCCCCCACGTCATTACCTAATGAATAACACCATCAACAACCCGTTAGTACCATGACCACAATGTGATAACGAACACTAAACTAAGACTGAAAAGAGGTTGTTAACATGAGTGACACCGAAGAGCACGAGTTGGACCCGCGGATACAAATTGAGTTGGAGAAGTTAAATACCACCACAGATGAGATCAACAGATTGGAGATCGAGTACGATGTAAGGACAGCGTTTGGGGGTTGAATTAGGTTGAGTGAGTGTGTTTTCCCTCAGGAAGCCAACACTACGTTCCGAATGCTACTGGGGGAGTCCACGAGGAGGCTCAAGGTGCTCTCTAAGAAGCTGGGCTCCTGCATCGAAAGGGCGAGGCCCTATTACGATGCTCTGGAGGTGGCGCGACATGCCCAGCAGGAGTGTCAGAAAGCGGCTGTGCAGTTCCAGAGGGCCAACGGTGAGTCCCTTGAATCATTGCAGTTGCATTGAGAACAACAGATTTACCTGGTTGTTTGCTATTTATATCTGTTACCTTGAGTATGCAAACCCATAATATAAATTTATAGCCATGTGATAGCCATATTGCAATAATTTGTACAGAGGCTATCGTGACTGCCCTTGAAGTTTAATCAGATGCATTCCCACAACCCTGGCGGTTGGCTATTTTCAACCCCAAAACCCCCTGCTTTTCACCTTTAAGGTTAGGTATTTACTACCAGTTTGATTTACCCTATGAAATTTCCAAACTTCTGTGTTGGTCGAAACCGGTCGACAGTTTCTGGTAAGATGAACAGACACACCTTCCCCCAACCAATGAAACTGTTCAATCAACGGAGAAGTGTGTGCCGCGAAAGTAGCCGTTAGGCGGTCCAACGAAAATAGTGGTAGTTTGTTTTGTTTTTATATCCAATTTACTGGTGTTAATTGAGGTTGAAAACCAGTCGACAGTTTGAGAACTTTGTATTAGGTTTGGGATGTTCTTGTAATTTCGTTTCTCGGCGGTGCCTTTGCCCGTGGACTACCTGTTTAGACTCTCCGTTGTCAAAGAGATTATCAGGTCTATATTCTTTTTACACCTTTCTACATTCTTATGGCAAATTTGCCAAAAACAGGATTATGCTGCTGAGCATTAATATGTATTACCAAAACCGGTCCACAGTTTGTGACAGAGTGGATGGACGATTTTGACATTCAAAACTTACTGGATGAATCACTTCTGAAGACACTATACATAATTATATTGACTGGAGATAATCGACCGAAGGGGCATAGTAACTAATTAGACCAAATTGACTATGTATTTTTGAAAATCTTTTGGCTGTCATAATTATAAAGACCACTTGTTATTGATGTGAATATTTAAATTTTGCTTTATAATTTTTATAGTGTCTTATTTTCTCAGAGATCCACGCAGCAGCAAAAGAGACCGTAGCCTTAGCCGAGCAACGATTCCTGAGCAATCAGCACGAATGGCAGTTTGACAACGCGTGGCAGGAGATGCTCAATCACGCCACCATTAAGGTAAACCACAATAATTTTCAATGTATAGATGAACGTTTGCGACGTATTCGTGCATAGTTTCGGCGTCTTCAATTAACATAAAACGAAGGCTATTCATTGTTAACGCTTCAAATGTTATGGAGTTCACTGCCGAGCGCAAATCACGGAACAAAAACTTGTCGGAACGTTTATGTTCCTAATCGAAGAAATCTGGGTATCTCATCTTTATTATTATTGTTTGGTTAGCATCTCTAGCCTTGGAATGTGTTGAACTGTGACCTACTGAATGCAATTTGGAGGGTTTAACGAGTCGTTAAGCTGTTCGGCTGGAGAAGTATTGTAATTATTAGGAAATGGTGCTGTCTGTGCGTTTTCACACGTGTGACCCCGTTGCGAATGTAAATAAAATAAATTCGAATGTGGGTTATTTTGCAATGAAAATTGCGAAATGCCACATCCTTATTTGAATATTTTGTTGCGGTTCGTTGTGGGGACAATGAGCGGGGCCTCGATGGTGTGACCAATTTTGTTTCAGTACTGTAAAACGTACTTTTGACAAGTGTTCTGAAGATCTATTGTAACGCAAGTTCATCTTAAATGCAAAAAAATGCAAGCTGATGTCAACGCGAGTCCTTTTTGAAACTATTTTCGATTTGCTCTTATTTACTGATCTGGGACATAGTTTTATCCAAAAATATACAATGTGAATTCTAATTCATCGGTTTCTAAACTACGAGATCGCTGAAAGTCGACCGGTTTCGTTCTGATGTCATTTTGGTTGAAATATGGAAATAAAATGCAACTGCAATTAATGCAAGAAAGAATGTTCGAACAGAACGGAGTAGGAAGTGACAAAGCCGCGAAAGGTCAAAATTTTAACTTCCTTATAGTTCATTACGTGATGCTTATAAATTCTTAATACGTAATTTAAGTTTTGTACAGCCAAAAAAGCGTAAAACAAAACAGAAAAATCGGCCAAGTGCGAGTCGGATTCGCACACGAAGGATTCCGTACCACTGTACAATATTTGGATCATGTTAAGCAATAATGGTTTAAGCCACATCATTATAATTTTGAGATAATTGCCGTTAAAGTTCGTTTAATTAATTTAATGTCTTGCAGTTTGCGTTTGTGGCTTGACAATACATCGCCCAGATGTCACAGGTTTCTATTTATGGCTTAAATCATTTTTGCTAAATGCATAGAAGCTTAAAAACAACCCATAAAGTTGGTTAACATTTTTTTTTTCAATTGTGGGTTAACTCATTATTGCTTAACACCATCCATTTAATACTACATACCTAATTTTTGACATTCACGGCTAACACTGACAATTCGGAAAAGTCTGTGGTATGAATTATGTGTTGCCTATTTAAAATTTAGCAGGCGTTAACGAATAAAATGAAAGCCATGTATTTAATTTTTAACTTTATTATTTGCTGTTATAGCGGCCATAGTAGCACAAATTCTGTGAAAATTTCAGGTGTCTACCTATTACGGTTCGCAAGTTACAGCCCTTTGACAGACGGACGTACATCGGAGCCTTAGTAATAGGGCCCCGTTGGCACCCACAACGACGAGATAATAAAATAATAAATCACGATCCGACATTTCGGGATAGCCGCAACACCTTTACGGTTTCACAATGACTAAAGAGTGTAACCTCTTGCATCATAGTTTTTTTTGCCACTAATCCACTGTACCACATCTGTAGTCCAGTTGTTGTGTCACAATTTATTGAACTAATTTGCAGATCTGGATTGGCTTTCTACAAAAAAAAGAAGCCGACATTCTTACAACACGCCTTTACAGTGAAAGCAGTTAACACCACTATTAATAATTATGTTATTAAAGATGCATAGGCAATTACCAGACAAAGCGGTCGTACATCTAGATAAAAAAGGGAGCAACGGCACATTCCATTCAGGAACGAATCTTTTGTTTCCTGAATGGATGAGTTTTAGATAAGTTGACATTGTTTTTCTAACAATGTAATCTAATCAGTATCGTTTAGCGGTGATTTATGACTGCTTAAAGATGAGTAGGTAGTGAACTTGGTGACATGAAGTTTGCACCATAAGCGGATCGTTAATGTTTTCAAAATATTTCAATATTCGTAACTCCGTAGGCGCGTGTGAAAATATTCGCTATTACGAGAGTTGGAAGTCCGTTCTCACATAATTTCAGGAATCGCTATTTTAAACCCATCACAATGCAAGTCCCACGACTAATTGCCTTTAATTAGTAGAATATGCACCAGTAGTTGATGTTATCTGGAGAACAACAAAATTGCACTTTGTTCTCACCTAATTTCCATGTCTTGCGTCATTTAACACTCGCACTTTCTTTCGTCGTTATGTAATCCCCTTATCAGGTTCTTATCAGGGTCTAACGGCCTCAAATTGGGCTGTGTTAAGATCTAATGAGAAAATTATAGGACTTTGTACGTCATAGCTGTGACTAGACACTCTTGATGAAGGTGCTAATGAAATTAGCTCTTCTCAATAATGCATAAGTTATTCATGTATACAGCACCTGATCCGAAAAATTGTAAACAGTTAATTCATGAATAAGCAAAATGGGGCTTGAGAAACGTCGGGTGAATTATTTAGGTGCTGTAGTTCCGCTATTCGGATCGATATTTATTGTTATGTCGGCTCGTTTTTTATTTTTATCAGCGAGCGTAAAAAACGATGGAATACATCTACTTAGTTTATTTACGAGGAGGGACGTCTCGGGTTGGGACGTGATAATGATAAACAAGGTCATTGGTGGATTGCTCGAACACTAAACTTAACTAAACACCGAAGAAAATTGAGTGCTGTCGAATCAATCATTACTCTTTGCTGTGTCATCGGAGGGGGTGCCAATTATGTATCCAATGTTCTAATATACCCACTTTCAAAAAACCCACAAAATCAACATTTTTCAAAACCAACTGTGATAATTATTGTTTTGTGTGTGTGTTTTCAGAGCTTGATTTAAAATAATTATTTGAATGTGGTTTTTAAAGTGGTGGATGAGTAATTTGCTACCATAAGTGAACGTCGTAGGTAGCAATGTCTCGCGTGCATAGGGTACAAGCGCCGATCTGGCAGTGGACGTCCCAGAGCTATCAAATTTCGCTAAGATTGACATCGCCGAGAAATCTCGAATCGTTTAAAAGAACACGTTCGGCTGGAGCGCATTGGATAGTTGCTATGGGTTGATCCAAACCGATGGCCACGATTTATCGCAGAATCAATTCGTTCAGATTTTACTCTTATACCGTCCTTGATATCGCCTTCTTCTGACTGATTCTCAACGAGCCACCAGACACCAATTTTAGTGCGTTTAGGTTTAGGAATGGAGTTAAATTTTGTTCTCCAATAAGTCTAAAATAAATTATATCTTTCATGGTGTTACTCCATGGGAGTATACATCTATTTATAAAGATTATATAAAATTGCACAAGGGTAGTTACCCGAGCACCGAAATTCCAGCAACCTTTTCCTGACCCTCCACCTGAACGCTGTGGAAATTCACTCTGCGCTAACTTGCAGGTGATGGAGGCCGAAAACCAAAAAGCCGAAAGCGGCCGCGAGCACCAACGCCGCGCCACCGTCTTCAAAAGCGCCGAGGATTCGGTCAAACAGTTCGAAGGCCGTCTTCAGAAGTCCATCGTCAAATCCCGCCCCTACTTCGACGAGAAGTCTCTCTGCCAAAGCCAGCTCAACACCCAGAAGGAGCGTATCGAGACGATAAAACGCGACATAGTCAAAGCCAAAACCTCTTACTCGCAGACGCTCAAGCAATTGGAACAGATCTCCAACGAGATCCACATGAAGCGCGGCAGCGCCACCGAGGAACTGCTGCGGGGGCCCCGAGAGCCGGGCGTGGGAGCCGAATTGGAGGAGCTGGTTTCCAAACACTCGAGTCTGTCCGACTTCAATCTGGAGAGCTGCGGATCGTTGAGCGAAGGAGAGGACGATTTAGCGGTGCGGCCCGTGGACGGGGGCGAGGGGGAGAGCCGCGACGGGGTGTGGGAGTCGGAACTGCAGCACGCGGTGGAGAAGATGGACCACTTGATGCTGATGAAGGAGTGCGCGGAGGAGTACGGGTCGGGGGCGACTTAGAACTGTTTTGTTATGGTTGCTAATTTTTATACTAAAACTCTTTGGAGATATTGGCTGGAGCCTATTTAACAGCGCTCGCTCGGTTGATATTTTAACGTTATGTGATAATGTATTTGATCTTGTTACTAGTGAGGATGGGCGTAGCGCATGTATTTTGAGAGCTGATTTAATAAAGCAATTTTTATGGAAGAAAGTGAGTTTAGAAGGTCAATGATATAAGTAGATAGTAATATCAACTAAACCTCCCGTTAACATAATCAATAGTTTTATTTACAATGTCAACCTAAAATGTACAAATTTCGACGTCAAACGAGCTTCGTTTTAATCCCAATTAGTGGTAAACAACAATTGCAGCTAAGTACGAACAGATCCATCTTAAATTAACTAAGTATAATAACAAGTACGATGTAGTACGATGCTCGCGGCAATGTAGAGCGTGGCACTAGTGAATAAGGCACGGTTTAGTATTTATTAATGTAACGATTAGTCTGTAAGTCGTTTAAAATTACGGAGACATATTCAACTACACATTCACACATTGACAATAAGTTAAAAAGTCTTTTGGCGCGCGGAGGCAGTGGAGTAGCTACCGGGGAATCACAGAGCTTCGTCGCCGTGGTGATAACCGTTGCGGTTGAGGGGTTGCCGTTCGGGGGCGCTGGAGGGCCGGTTCCGCTTGAAGAAACCGAGCTGAAAACCAGGTCAAGGTCAGTGTAAAAGTCTGATGTCGATCGTCGGTGCTCACCTTGTAAAGAAGGAAGATGAGGAGCAGCAGGATTATCGTCCCCGCCACGGCGGAGAGTACGACTACCCACAGGGGTACGGTTTCAGACTTGATCTCCTCGGGAGTTTCCACTACCGTCTCCACTTCCTCCTCGACGAACTCGCCGTCCTCGATGGAGAGCAGGTGAGGCACTTTGTGGACGCGGGCGAGCATCATGGAGGAGAACTGCATGGAGTTCTCCAGCTCCATCTACGCATAAAACCGTTCCTGTTTTAGGGCACCGAAGTATCGTTTGTATGTCAATGAACTTACGTTTCTTAGAACCTTGGCATTGAGCCGTCCCCGCAACGCGATGGTCAAGGGCTTCCCATGCTGGAGGTTCTCGATGGTGCAGCGCATATACACGCACCCCAGATTCTTACAAGGGTACTTCTCCTTGACTTTGGCTATGGACGGATGGTCGTCACCCACGATCTGTCGCTTCTTCCTACCGTGGTGCCAGTTCTTCGAACTGGGAGATGACGTGGGGACGTTATCGCCGACATTGTTGTACACCGGAGCCACCTGGTGGGTCTCGGACCAGTGACCTTGACTGCCTCCTCCCAGTGTGCCCAGATCGAGGACCCCGGCCGTGAAGCCGCGTCCCTGGGCTAACCCGCCAGCGCTGTTGTCCGCAATGCGGTTCCTGGAGTCCGCGTATTTCCCGTAGGTGTGGGGGTCGCGATCCGATTGCTGCCGGGAGGCGGGTGTCTGCGAGTACACCCTGGAGTCGTCGTAGTCCTCCTCGTCGTAGATGTCTTCCTCGTAACTGTCGCCGTAGGCTTGCGACGAAGCGTTGGTTTTTTGGCCGTACCGGTCGTTGTAGTTGTAGTCCTGTCTTCCGCCGGCCTGTTGGTGGTGGGTCTGTGTCTGCTGAGTGTTGTGTGATTGGGAGTAGACGTCGGTGAAGGTGGCGCCGGCCGGAACCTCTTTGCAGTCGACGCTTTCGCGTCGGCCGTCGACCGTCTTGAAACACTGCTGCACGAAGGTGCGGTCCTCGGTTTGGAAGCGGGAGTCGGAATTACAGTCCACGTCTTGCCATTGGCCGTTGACTAGCTTGAGGCATCTGCGAAGGATCTGTTGGTGGGATTCGAAGGAGGGCCGCGGTTGGGGCGGTCGGACCTGGACGGTGTGGATTCGGGGCAGGCGGCTGCAGTCGGCACTGTGCCAGTTGCCGCGACTGTCGGTCTCCAAGCAGAAGTATCTGAAATTAAATTGTATAGGAGTGATTTAAACCTTCTGGTCAGGTCGGTCTCAATAATAAAATGAAGTTCTTATAGTATTGTCGTACCGAATATTTCCTTCTTGCTGAATGGCTGCCCTCCTCATTAAAACGAAGATGTTAATTCCCGCCAAAGAGAAGTTGGGCCCACAGTCGATCTGCTGCAGACTCTTAAAGCACCGACACAGGAAGTCCTGGTTCTCGACCCTTTCCAAGCGGTAGTTCCCGGTTAGTTGCGCCACCACCTCCTGTCCACCTTGCAGCACTTGCACCACGTCGAACTCGTAGCTTTGGGGGAGTGTGTAGACCCCCGTCTGGTTCCAATAATGGGTCGCGTTCGACTTCCAGAAACTAGTCACTACTTGCGTCTTGATGCGAATGGGGGGCACCGCGCCGCACCCCACGTATCGTAAGTTTCCTCTCTCGTCCGGTTCCAAGCACGTATATCGAATCCGTTCGTCCTGTTGGACTCCGGTTCTCTCTAGTAATCCGGCGATGTTGAGTCTCGCCAAGGAAAAGTCTTGTCCGCAGTCGACTTCTCGTTCTTGTTTGAAACACCGATAGATGAAGGTCCTCCCGTCGAGGGTCTGATATCGGTAGATTCCACCTTCGAGTTGCTGCCTGATCTGTTCGTCGCCTTGGAAAACTTGGACGCGGCTAAAATGGGACTTCTGTCCGATGTAGTAGACACCCGTGTCGTTCCAATAGTGGGTGTCGTTCTGGCCCCAGGAAGTCTTGATTATCTCGGTTTTCACCTGTATTTTTGGCAGGTTGCGGCACTCGGCGCGGTGGAGGAGTCCTTGGGCGTCCGACTCCAAACAAGCGTAACGTATACCCTCCTGTTGAGCCCCCGATTGCTCCAGAACCCAGGGGAGGTTCACAGAGGAAAAGGAGAAGTTCTTGCCGCAATCGATCTCTTCCTCGCGGCCGTTGCGCCTTCGGAAGCAGCGGTAAACGAAGTCGTTGCCGCGTATCTTCTGGTGTTCGTAGCGGCTACCTGTGGAGATCGTTGATTACAGTCAGGATGTCACTGAGACTATTTGTTTTAAAGAAGAGTATGATTGTAACATAAATAATTGTGAAATTAACCCGGCGCATCCACCATTTCAAAACCCCAAAATTACCTTGCAATCGGTCGGTCTGCATCTGGTCCGCGCTGAAGATCTGTACGGTAGTCTTGCTTTCCTCCTGTCGGATGCTTACAGGTATCCTGGGCGTTCCCTGGCACCTCACCCTCTTCCAGTCACTCCCTTCTTGCTCCAGACACCAATACCGAACGTCTCCCTCCTCTTGGTACTGCGCGCTCGCCGCTTGCAGCAATCCGGGACTCACCCTCAACGTGTCCTCAAAGCCACTCCCACACGCCACTTCGCTCTCCAGCCCGTTAACCCTCCTCAAGCAACGATAGACGTAGTCTTTTCCCCCCACCTTCAGATGTCTGTAATTCCCGCTTTCGACGTTTCCTGCGTCCGCTTGGAAGAGCTGCACGCGGGTCGACTCCTGCCAACTTGTCGTTGTTGTTTTGTTTTGGTGTCGGACATCGTAGGCCTTGGAGCTGTCTCCCGACTTGTCGACTTCCTTGTTGAGTTTGTCGTCGCTTTTGACGATGGTGCCGCCGATTGTGGATTCGACTTTGGGGGACGACGTGGAGGTCTGTTTCGCGGTGGTTGTGTCGGCGGCGACGTTGATGTCGTACAGCTCCCAGATGCTTTTTCTGCGTAGAGATAGCTGGAAACGGTCGGATTTATTTGTGTGTTCTGCCAAATTGGAAGGGGCGTTGGGTTACCTCGAAGTCCCTGTAGTTGGCGGGGATGGGGCCGCACTTCAAATTCAGGTTCTCCGTGAAGGAGAAATGGGGAGGATCGACTAGGTACAGAAAGTCTTCCCCTAAAACAAACCAAAGAGTTCTTCTATATACCGGGTGTCCCAGAAATAACTACATTAATTTTAACCAGTAGTAGAACTTCAGTGTCAACGGCTGAACGGATCTGGATGAAATTTGACACAGAGACAGATTATTATAGTCTGTAATAGCTACTTTTTATCCCGGAAAAATACACGGTTCCTATGGGATAGCGTAACAATTGTATCCTACAGGAACCGTGTATTTAAAAGGAATTTCGTTAAAGTTCGTGAAATAGACTTTTGGCGCTTTTTTCTCAAGAACAAAAATAAAAACAAAATTTAAAACGACGTAATTGAAAAAAGATATAATAACAAATTTTGAAAATTGACTTAAGTAGCGTCTACTTTTCACAGGATTCCGATAACGTTTATCGTTAAGTAGTAAGAATTTGGTTCTCACGCTCTACCACTAGATGGCGCTTTGAGCATTAAGTTTCACGTGAACGCAGTCGCGGGCAAAAGCTAGTGATAATCTATTGTTATCATACCGGTCGCAGTCATCGAAGGCCACACGAAGAAGATCTCCGTCGCCTTGATGGTGGTCTTCCCTTCGTTTTTAAGTTCGTACACGTGGATCACTTGGGGCCCTATCACCTCTTCGGACAGCCGATTCCTCGACGAAGTCCACGCTGTTTGGTTGGAAATATCGTCGGCGTAGAGAGTCGACGAAGGGCTGAATGACACGTTCGGAGGAATAGATCGCCTGCAAACATCACCACCACCATCAAGAAACCATCAACTGGTTTTCGCCGAAAAACTCACCCGTGTATCTCTTGTATGACATCATAAAGAATCGATATCTCCACTGTCTGCTTGTTGTTGGACCTCGTTTCGATCGGCTCTTCGTTCGTGCTGTTGGCGGAAACGTCGAAATGCAGCTTGGAAGGCAGCTCCTTGGAGTAGTCGGGTTGGAAGAACAGCTGGAAGTGAACGATCTTGTTGTACGGCACGGGGTTGCCGATGTCACACTTGATGGTGTTGTTCTCGCCGGAGCTGCAGAGGACGTGGGTGACGACTTGGACATCCGCACTTCGCGAGTAGAAGAAACCGTCCGGGTAGTTTACTTCCACGACGGCTTCGAAGGCGTCTTCGCCGCTGTTGGAGACGGTGAGGTCTAGATAGAAGTCCGCGCCGGAGTCAAGAGAGTATTGCCGCACGCTCCTAAAATATTTTTTAAGTTGTGAACTTTCACAAGACAGTAACTTACGGCTCGACCCTCAAGTCCAAGTTCGGGATGCAGACGTTATCCGAGCCGCAATTCTTCTGGATGCTGATGGAGTCCTTTTTGGACGGGGGCGAATTCAGGTCCAGCACTGGGATCAAAGTGGCTCTGGGGTTTCTGGGGAGCTGGTGGAGGAAGGAGGGGGCCAAGTCCACGTCGTCTTTCAGCCAGTATTTTGCTTCGACGACCAAGGAGGTGAGCTTATCACGGATGTCGCTCTAAAACCAGGTAATTTGTTTCGAAAATCAAAATAATTATTAACCGGAAAGACTTACTCTCACGTATACATCTATGGGCTGGGTACACTTTTCCGCCGTGCCCCGCAGAAGCGTGACGGTGGAGTTCTTCCGGCTCTGGCCTTCGTCGTCAACGAAACCCATCCTGGGATTGATCAGCTTCTTTGTGTCCAAGTTGTACTCGACTCCAAGATCTGAAAATGGTAAGTTGAAGATTTAATGTGAAAGGGGTAGTTTAGGCAGTACTTAGAGAGCTGGGGATGCCCTTGCCGGAGTACTTGCTGCAGAATTGGATCTGAGCAGTGGAGGCGTCGCTGCCGGTGCTCTTCAGCCTGTAGTTAGGGTTAGCGATGTTCACCGTTCTTGACAGGAACTTGACCGAAGCCTCGACTTTTATTACAGGTCTTGACCTGAAGAAGAAGGCCTTGTTGGACGAGTAAGCCCCTACAGCCATATCCGGGTACTGGTTGCCATCCAGGTCCAACCCTCCGGTTATGGAGAACCCGAAGGTTGTTAGTGCCCCCGTGGGACCCGGAATTACGTCCTCTGCCAAGATGACCTGAGAGGCCTTCTTACGTACTCCTTTCACAGAACCGTGATAAATATACACAGCCCCTCGATTGTCCTTACCCTCGTACGGAGCCCCAACAGCGAAATCTGCAAATTGATTTGTCCAAACTTCTCTTTAGTTAGAGAGACAGTTACCTCCAAACCCATCCTGGTTGATGTCCCCCAAAGAGGCCAGCGCCTGCCCGAACCTGGACTTGGAATTCAACCCGTCGAGGACGTCAGTATAGGCAAACCTCCCTTTCTCGCTCTGGTGGTAAATAACGTACACCCTCCCGACGTCGTACTGGTCCTTGTTGTTCTGCACCGTGTACATGGGGGCCCCTACGACGAGGTCCAGCTTGTCATCCCCGTCGACGTCCACTGCGGCCAAGGCGTAACCGTAGTACGACCCTATTTGGTCGCTGGTGAAGTGGTGCAAGAAGTTGGTCAAGTTCCAGGTAAAGAGCAACACTTTGCCCTTGAGGTCGTTCCCTCGTGGCATACCCACAGCGATGCCCTCCTCCCCGTTGCCCAGGAAGTCCCCGGTGATGGTCGAGTAACCCATGTAGGAGTCGTCGTCTTTTTCGGTACCCTCGACGGTGGAGAACACGGCCGGACGAGTCTCCAAACTTTGCTGGTGCACTTGCCCTGAAAAGAAGCTCGAGGGTGAACAATGGGCTGTGATGGGAGGGGGTGGTTAATGGTTTATTGGGTGTTACCTTGATGGGTTAACATGGCCGACACCTTTAATGGGGCGGTACGACGATACCCTGGATGACGCCCGGCTGTTAATGGCGAGGGGGAACGTGGATGTCCAATATGCTAAAGCGACATCGAAAGTGAGCTACCATATTTAAGCTAAGTAAGCTGAGCGAAGTGAGTTGAAGCGCAACCCAAAATACACCCGTGTATTTTGAGCATATTGCTTTGCTTTGCAGATAAGCGCATCCCTCCATCCACGTTCCTCACCAGACTGACCAACATTAAAACGATTAATATGTTACAAAAGCTGTGAGGGAAGCCCCACCTGGCCGGCGATTCCACCTGTAAAACAAAAGGACTGTCCCTAGCGACTCGATGATTGATGAACATGATGATGATGCCCCCCCCTTGTCTCACATTGTTAATGCACCAGCTGCCCTCGACGATTATTTCACAATAATCCTCGAAGCACACCTTTATTAATTGAAATTAATCTGGATTTAGCGTAATTAGTAGCGACTCTCACTCTCCTGCACCGACTGACTGGCTACATAACAATATAATTAATCTTGTTATTTGGTTTTGTGAGATGAGTGTATGTCGCTGAGCTGAGGCTTTTTGTATAAGTTTGTTTTTTTTTTTGTTTTTTTTTTTTGTTTTTTTTTTTTTGTTTTCAATACCTTCATGGCCGTACGTCGCGGAGAATAACGACGGTTTATAGTCAAAGGTGGCATGAGCATCGACGGAATACATTTGTCCTGAAACACACCAATATATCGAAATGTAAAAGGGCTGTTCTGCGTTCGTTTTTCGAACAGTTAAAACTAAAACTTGCGGCGCTATTTGACTAGAAGCCTGGAAAACAATAAGAAGCAGACGAAAACTGGACGAGATGTCCGGGTGCACAAACGGGGACCGAGTGCCCATCATTCATTAACTAATGACCGTTTGTGCAACCGGGCATGAACACACATTTCAGAGGTAAGTAGGAAGCTTTACCTTGCCAATACCAACTGCCTGGTGAACCGATGAAGAGACGGTCTCCGACCTGGAACAGAAAGAGTGACGGTAATTAATGTCGGGAGGCATTCTTCGGAGTACGGAAACGCGAGTTTTCATTGCGGCATAAAATTAGATATGTTAATGGAATCACTAAACTGTGAGAGGAAGAAATGTAGAAATTGAGGGGAATTCTTTTTTAAAAGTCCGGAACCGGAGCAACTAAAAATTAATAAGACAAGAAAATTTTATAAGTGTGCTTACAGACTAAAATACAATAACACTTAAAATTAGCATAAATTAAAAAATCAATTATGTGACTACAGATCAATATACAAACGTAGCTTGTAAAATAAATGTAAGCTTTTGCACGTGAACACTTCGAAAGACATTAAATGCATATATTCAGTGGTTTTCATGTGAACAATGCGATCATCGAACTACAGAATTTTCTATTGTATTGATCTATTGTTGCACACTTTAGTGTCGCACTGTATATAGTAACTTCTGATCGAGAACGTTCTTGATTTTTTTTTTAGATAGAGTGTGATCAATTCATTAATCAAATTTATGCATCAAATGTTCTATGTAGAAGTGCATGCCTTCGTAACGTAACAGTCTACTAGATAAAAATTGATCACCCTGTATTTCTCCATATGGAAAAATATTGAACGACATCATTACAACCACGTTTACTACCTCACATCCAAGGGTGTTATTTAAAAGCACTCTCTTTGAGTGCTCCCGATAAAAACCCTAATTACTCACGAACAATTAGTCAGCAGTTGGGCGACCGCACCGAAAAAGGCATCGCGTCCGCGCCTCCCACATCACTCGCCGCATTATCGATACGGAGAGAGAGCGATTCGTAAGTTCCACATTTCTCGGCGATCAGTATTCCGCTCTTATATGTCCACGGTCGAAGACAATAGAGGCGCCGGCCGAGTTTTTGCACGCACCACTCACATACTCTGTCATATGCGTGAAAAAAGTGATGGACTGCACGGCGACAATCAAAGCAAATTGCGCTGAGATGCC
This sequence comes from Diaperis boleti, assembly GCA_963583935.1. NCBI lineage: Eukaryota > Metazoa > Arthropoda > Insecta > Coleoptera > Tenebrionidae > Diaperis > Diaperis boleti. The sequence continues at coordinate 165,791 of OY757242.1, forward strand.
GGTGGTATTGCCGGATAATTGCGATTTTATTGGGTGGGTTTGTTGCGGTCGTGACAGCTCTTGTTTCTGGATGGACAAATAGAGAGCTTAATGGCTTTCTGCATATTACGTTGGATAATTTTATAGGCGTGTGGTGCCGGTTTTTAGGTGCATCGTTTCGTTTTATTGTTGAGATATCCTTGTTGGGGCTTTTTGGATTGTGGTATGCTGGGATGGTTTGCACGTTCACTGTATGTACTCCTACAGCATTTCTCCTGTTTTGTAGCTTTTGAAATATGAAAGAGGAAATCAGAATGCAATCAAATTAATTGCAATTGACATCACGTTGAATATCACGCTGTTCAAATAGCTTTTTCCTTAATTTGAACCTCTCGACTTCTTGTCATCCTCGAGACCTTCATTGTGCAACCGAAGTCCTCATCGGTGTTTATCCAAGAACATGTATAGGTACACTTCTGTTTTCCTACCTCAAGTACTCGTTGTTAAAGCAACATATTGGATTTAACCTCATCGAAACCTACACCCACAAAAAGCCTGTTTGCTTTACAAACACCACTTCGGGCATTAAGCAAAAATTCTCCTCCTTAATCCGCTTCCCGCAGACACCGAGAAAACATTTCCACCTCTCGAATAAACGTCCGTCTCATCTAATTACGCCGATTGTAACGAATTTATCGTTTAATCAGTGTTATGACAAGATAATTCTGTCTTAATCTAAGTACATTTAACATGATTGAGACTTCCCGTTTTTTCCTCTCTACCGTCGAGAAACCTAATTAAGATTCCATCTCCGATCCCATTAAACGGTATCGGACAAAAATGGGATTAGATTCTCGTATGGAAAATGCATTTTTCCGTTATTTCGAAACGCGCTAACGATGGGACTGATCGGCGTGTTGCAATAATCGTAATTTACATTGCAGGTCTATAACTGTTACGTGAGTATTACATGGTTAGTGCTAAAATCCCGAGATTCAGAAATTGCCCATTGAACGGCCGTAAGTGCTGCTTTTATGCGCTGGGAAGAGTTACTTCTGGTGCTATAAACGTTAACAGTCGGCTTTCAACAGGACCGTAATGACAATAAACAGGCGAATTTACTACCGGTAATGCGTGTGTCCGATCATCGGCCCGTTAAAAAAATACAAAAGCAGTCAAAAGGGAACCTGCAATATATTATATTTCTTCGCATTCCCATCACTCTTGCAGAAATTCCCAGAAGAAACTATGTACAAGCTGTTACATTGAAAATGCATTTTTCCGTTATCTCTGACGTTCCTCATCGTTATCGTGTAATAACCATAATGTGGCCGGTTGGGTGGAGCAGCTCTAGATTTACGGAATCGCTTTAACGATCCGAGCACTCCTGCGTTCGTGACATTCTCTAAAAGCTTTACACGAGTAACAATTAGGTTAGTGCTGAATCTTCAATATCAGGAATTGCGTCGTCGAGGATGCTTCGCTAATGGCGAGAGGTAGGTATTTTGTGGGAATTTATTTCCGCGGGCGCGGAGCTTCTTTTACCTTTTGAAACCGAACTGGAACAGTTTTAATAACTTGGTAAGATACACGTTTAGAATCGTTGAAAGTTTTTCATTTCATTCCGTTTCTTACCTAGCATTCAAATCTCCGATCAAATACCTACTAATAATATGCTTTCCCATTTCTTCATACACTACACTAGTTCTCTCTTCTTCTCTCATTCAATCTGTATAATGAATTGGGGAGTAGATTTGTGTTACTCGAAGGACCATATGTTTTGGATTTGTATTGAAACACTCGCGAACTTAATGAACTTGTTGTGCCCTTGCCTTGCTTCGATTTTGACTCTAGTGGCGGGCGTGAGCGCCGCCAGTCAGGTAGAGGTTTTACGACCCTTTGGGTTTCCCAACTGGCCGACGCGACGGCCGTTGCAAGTATTTCTCAACACAATCTTTATATTGTCCATATATTTTCACTTTTTACCTTCTTCATTTTTTATTGGTTGTACAGATTTTCTTTTTGTTCTCTTTCTTGTTCCCATATTTAGCATTTACTCGATTTGTTTTATTTCTCTCAGGTTACGAAATATAAATGAGAAATAAGAAAAAAAGAACAAAAATTAACAAAAATTGCAAAATTGTGAAAACGTATAGTACAAAATTTGGAACAGCACCCTCTTCGATAAATCTAAAAATCGTTAATAAAATACTGTATGTAAAACATAATGATGTGTAGTGACCAGTAAAGTGTTCGCTATTCACTGGTATAATAAGACATGTTTATATTCCCCACTAACAGTACGTACAACCAAAGGTGAAATTGTTACATTGGGCAGATACATCATCGCAGAGGTTAAGAGCCGACAGTGCATGCGTTCGCCTTTAACTTATGGAAATTTGATTCTATGCAAATCAGTCGATGTTACTAGAGCGAATGCGTATCATATACAAACGTTTTTACGGCCCCGCCGAACATGCTGTTGTCCTTTTTGGTTGCTGCCGTGATCAGACTGTTTTCGTTTCAAAATTGTTAGTTCTTGTTTTGCCAAATCGAACAATCACACTCTGATGAGAAATAAATGTAGTCCAGACGGCTGTGAAATTAATTATAACTACAAAAATGTGTTCATAAAAAGTGTTACAAAATGATTTTCCATCTAGTTAACTACTTAATTTTTTTACATGTAAATTTTTCTGTGGCGCTCTATTCTTTTTGAATTTGCTAATTGTTTTTATTAAAATTAAATTATTAATTAACACCCTTTAACTATAAGCTATATTTCGTAACACCTTGTATATGTTTCTCACTCAATCGTTATAAATTGTATAGCACTCGTAACTATTTTTTTTTCACCTGGTGTCATTGACACAATCGACTGCAAAAAAAAAAAAACACCACCATCTTACCTTGTTAATGGCCGCGCTGAACCCGGCCTGACACGACCCTTGTCGATGGTAACCCCATTGATCTGCAACCGAAAAAATCCATTTCAACTGATTAATTCTCAAGTGGCTCGCTGATGACCGCAACTGGATAAATACAGAGTCTGGACAGTGATGTTCAGAACGTCGAATCCCATCATGTGAACATCGGGGGCGCTATTAAAAAATACGTACACGAAAAAAGATTCGGGCGAAATTATTTATGGGCACGAGGCGGTAGCGACGGGACGCCCATTGTTCCGTAATTGGACATAAATAACCGCGGTTTGGTGGATGTCGCGATGAGCCCTTCATGAATGGTATTAGGAGTAGTTAATCACTTAAATGGTTTGTTTGGGTGTCTAATTTTAGAGGAATGTTATAATAGCGAGGGCGTAGCACCGTGGGGAGGGCAGTTTGTGTCTATATCAGTCAAGTTGGTCCATCGTGCCGGATTACGACCAGCTTATTCTCATTTTTTGTTTCAGCGCTACTGTCATAAATAAATATTTATGCGACAACGTTTCTACATTCATTTATACGTAAATTAAAAAATGCCGCCGACGACAGGTCTGGGAAAAAATGCCAGATATTATCTCGAGACGCTTTTTGTCAAGGACGCAATTTCCATATATTTCGGTCACGTCCCGTCGAAATTTGTTTGGGTCGCTCGATTAGTCCTACGTGATTCAAATACATAGTGAATGTGGTCCACATAAGCAAAATTAATGAAAGATGTCTTTTCTGTACCAGTGCCATCAAAAACTGCGCTAATCAAACCAGTTCGGACTAATTTGAAGCGACCAACAATTGGCCGATAATTTGTAGGATTTGACACGCTTCGCTTAGGCTAATTGGTTGCATGTGGCGTTGTGCGTAAACAAACAGGATGGCTCGATTTCCTTGACAAATGTTGAGACTTCAGGAAGTAGTGCTTGCTTGGGATTGCGACGAGACGTTTCGGGTTACTGGTTTTATGCGCTTGGGGTAAATTGGCTCTCGCGGTGGTCCCCTTCAGCTGAACACCGGTGGAACAATGGCGATTTATTTTGACTAGAAGATGTGTTAGACAGAAAGATAAAGAAACAACGGGAAAGTTTTCAGGTTTAGGTTACACATAAGGCGGCCAAAGTACCAGCCTTTGGACTAGTTGTAAATATTTTTAAGAAACATAAAATATTAGAGGAGGGAATAAGCGAGATAAAATTGCAGGTGAAGTCTTGAAACGGTGTAAAAGATTAAAGCGATTAAAAAACCTCTAATTACAACCACATTCATTTTGTTTTTTTTTTTCCTTCCAAACCCCAAATTGGACGATTAAATCCAGGCGCCGCTCGTTTATCACAATCAAACAGTATGACGGTTGCGAGGACGGTTGTCGATAAAGCGGATATCCCGCATGTTTACAGCCTCCATAACGCACTTCATTATAGGTAAATCCCCAACTAAACCAAAAGAAACAAGCACTGAGCTTCTATTCAGAGACGTGTCGAAACGCTTGTTTATCGTCGTTTCACGCTTTCGTAGAATTAATTAATAAATAAAGTGCGGTGTGCACGTGCCCTTAGACTAAAGCATCTGGTTGGCACATGACTGACAGGAACCATGGAAAGCATTAAAATTCGACTTCCGGATTTTGGCGTTTCGTCAATCTTAACAGGTGATGACACAGAATGACGACAGTACTGGGTGAATCACAGCGGTTTGGTAAACACCACCCACGCATTTTGGTGATTTGGGGGTGATTAATGCATATGATGTCATGGTGTGGTAATGGTAACATTACAATTTAAAAGAGACTTACTTTTTGGGGAGATTTTGAATTCTTTTTTATCTCTCAACAGAAGTCTGGAAGAGTGGGGCTTGTGGAAAAACTCAAGGATTGAGCAAATAGTAAATCGAACAACATCCTGTAGCAACTAAAAAGGAAGATATCACATTTCACAAAGAACTCAAATTATAATCCGATCATAAAGAACGCTAATCACGCCGGTCAACACTTGAACCATCTAATTAAATCAGATTCAAGCATCTTCCTAAAGGAATGTCCGAACCACGAAAACGACTCAATCCAAACATCTCGACATTTCCATCTCGCTTAGCATAAATTATAGTTCTTCGTTATTTGTGGAAGGGCAGTGGCACCAACCGCGGCACGGTTCAACGACTATGCACCCCGATGTTTATTTTCTTCGTAGTCTAAATATGAGCTTCTGGTTATTAACTAGAGGGAATGATGTTTGTATCCCCAAATTAGCGTAAAAAAGAACGCGACGACAGACAAATGGGCTTCCACTTCTTGTTTTTTTCCCCTCGTCCTTAGCGATGATGAATTCGGGTTTGCACACGAGGAAGCCTTTGTAATTACGATTCTAAGGTGTTGTGTTTCGGCCGAGTTTATGGTTACTATTTGTGTCATAAAAATGTCAACTGAGGGGCTGGAAGCGGGGAGCATTAGCATTTTTTAGTGCGTTTCCTGGAATGGGGCCCGGATCTTTTTAGTTTTTACAGTCGTGGGGCTGCGGAGGAAGTTGTAAATTCGTGGTTGATTGGCGAATTTAAATTTGTCGGTGCTTTGATGGTAACTTAAGAACGGTTTTGTCCTTTCATTTATCTGAGTAGAATAATTTTTATTTGGAGGGCAGATGAGAGCATTCACTCCTAGTACCCAGAATTTTTATTTCTATATTTTTGGTTTTGTACAAAACGATGTTTCTACAAAATGAAAAGCTAAAGCTCTTTCTTGAATACTTTTCGAATTGTCTTTGTCATAAAGTGAAAAAAATAGAACGCGGTCAGTTAATAAATGTTTTACAAATTGGTGGATGCGCTTCTAAGAAAAACTTTTTTTCGTTGACCGAACGATTTTACATGAATGCATTAATTAATTCATAGAAAATGTTTTTGCCTTTACGGGATTAGAACCCGTATCCTGCAGATTTTGAATCCGCGCTTCTCACCACACACCCATTTGCGTGTGTCAGTTTGGTATGCAATTGGGCTACTTATCTTAGTCGCTACACATGATTGCAGACTTTTCGCTGACAACAAACTGAAACATGCATTATACACTACTGCAGACGGTAGTAATTCAGAATTTTCTAGCTCCATTTAAAAACTTGCTCAAATTAGCAGCACTTTCACAATGGCGAACTTTTCTTTATATGGCGATTTCATTTATTTTCAGAGACAACTATGTTTATGGCATAAGTGACAATAATTTCATGAATTGAAATTTTAGAAACGTTTTTTTGTTCCCAGATTAAAAAGGTTTCGGACAACGAAAAAATATTGTGATCAATTAATGGGCGATTAATAATCTCGACAAATAAAGGCACTCGCTCCCTACGGTCATTGGCAATTTTTGTATTGTTTTTTGTAGCTAAATCATAGAAAATATAGTGCGATCAGTGTTGTTAGACAATTACATAATAAAGGTTTTTCAAAATTTTAGAAAATGAAGATATCTGAGGTTCTTTATTTGACAGATTTTGAATTATTTTTGTCATGAAATTATAGAAAAAGAACGTGAACAATATCGTTGGACAAATTTTAAAAATGGTGGATGCGCGACTCAAAACGATGGTTCTAGAAAAAATATTCAAGGCTCTTTATTCGATAATTTTATCATTAAATTATATAAACGACATAGATATATTTAAATTTTAATTTAAATTAAATTATATCATGTGTTCATTTAAAAAAGTCATCAAGTCGTCTATGAAATTAATAATGTAGTATGTATTGCTGGCTGCAGACTTTCAACTTGTAGATGAAACAATAAATCACATGCGTTTTTCAATTCGTCTTCGTCTCTCAAAAAATCACAAGCAACTTGAAGAGTTTTTTAAAGAACACCTTATATAAAATAGAGCGTGTCAGTGTTGTTGGACAATTACACTGAGTTTCAAATAAAGTGCTCCACTTTGAAGGACGACTAGACGCAGAATGCTCAAATTTTGTGGATTTAGTTATTGGTGCGCATATGGAGCAACAAATAATTAAAATTTGAAACAAAAAACAAAACTTTCGATGCAAGTAATTTTAATAACATGTAACATCGTCATGTACACATTACTGCAGTCGTTGACGTAAGTCCAGTCCAGACATTTTCTATTGGTAATAAGTCCAGAAATCTGGGAGCTGAAGATAAAAGGTGCATTATTTTTTTAAAAAAATATTGCCACATGAGATCTAGCGTTATCTGGTTGAAAAATTGTTCTTTGAAGGTGGTGCATTTTATTTGAAACTCAGTGTAATAAACCTTTTTCAATTTGGTGGGGGCGTTCCTTAAAAAAAAAAATAAACAAAAATTTGAATTTGAAATTATTTCTTTGTACAGAGTGATCGTAAAGTTCCGCAAAAAATTTTTGTTATGTTCTCTGTTTTTGCGACAATCGCTCGAATAGGTCGATTTTTGTTTTTAAATTAATGTTTTGAACACTTCGTTCAATCACTTTGGGACTAATTCACCACGGATTCATAGTGAAATAATATTTTTTCAAGGAATAAAAATTTATTTTTTTGATAATTGAAAGTACATACATCTAAAACCCAAAAAAAAGATGGGGGTCGATATTTAAAAAAATTGACGACGGTGTTCATAACTAAATTATGAATTTTGTGTGGAACTTCATGATCACTCTGTATATAAAATTCCGGGATGCGTGTGTTCATAATTCTTCTCCTCGTAAACGGCTTGACTGATTTTGATGAAAGTTTTTGTGTGTTTGAGTAGATCCCTGGATGGTTCTTAGCTACAGTTGGACCCGGTAGGTGGAGCTGTTGTCGAGATCCAAGAATTTTTTGACAGAATCTTGATGATTTTTTTAATATTAATTTATTGGATCACCAGGATGCTTGGACCAGGTAGGTGGCGCGGTTGTCAGGATCCAGAAATTTTTGTTGTCAATTTATAATTTATCGTAATATTTGTATGATAACTGCTGATAGGAACAACATAATAATTTGGTGGATACCCGGGATAGAAACAATTCAATTGAATATTTTCACTTTAAAATAATAGGGAGAAGAATCTGAAAAACCGCATTCCGGCAAAAATTAAAATAAAATTGGAGCGTTCGTTTGAAATTTTTTTCAAAATGGTGGATGCGTTACTAAAATCAAATTACAAACTCTGTAATCACACGAATGGTTGTAATATGCTCTAGCCTACGTATTAGATACAAAATTTTATTTACAACTGCCCAAAACTGAAAAAATTTAAAAGTTTCACATTGTTATGGAAGATGTTCAAAATTGCCTATTTTTCATTATTACACTCTGGTGGAGTAATGGGGGTTTATTACTCAACTAAAATTGCGTCAAATACTGAGAGTGGTATAATGAGATCATTATACAGCAGTTGTAGATCAGATTTATTTATCCCGACTGGGATAGAAGCATCATTACAGCAACAAGTGTGAAAATTGCAGATGTCGAGGCCGTTAGACCGAGTCATCTGTAATCACAAAAGTTGCTGTAATTTACTCTGACGTAGAACTACATTTCCAGTTAATATATCGTGTGTACTATATTGTTTTACAACTTACAAGTTCTACAGGGCGAGTATTCGTTGAAATCGGCAAAGAATCCATTAGAGGTGTAGCAGGTCCCAACAGGATCTCGTCGGGTATTTCCGTTTGGAAACCAGGTGTATCGAGGGGCACAAGCCTGAAAATAAATAGATTAGAGAAAAAAATACATAATTTCAAAAATTCTAAAAAATTAACGAATGTAAAGAATGAAATAATAAAAATGAAAAACCGAAAAGGAAAACAATTGGGAATTTCTTCACAGTGTATTAATCAATAAGAATAACGATATACAAACATTGTTAGTTTGAATTCGATCAACATTCCTCATACATTTTAGAGTAATTAGTGTGTTTTAGGTCTTCCTCATTTAGAAACACCCCAAATACCAACCCGACGTCGTAGTTTGATCGATTAATTGTCGAACACTTTTTACGACTATGTCTCCTCGGCATTAAACCTGTAACGGGCTTAACTCCAAAGATAAAAACGTTTTATTGTCCCAATGTGTCGAAACAATCCAACCACATTGCGAAAAGATTCATTGTAAATCCGGAACTGTAAATAATACCGGAGTACTTTTGGTTTTAGGTACATTTTTTCGAATCTTCAACACCTGCAACTACAGACTCTCCACCACCTAAGTCATGTTTATGAAGACCCTTGTCATTTCATCCTCCTTTCTTCAATTGTAGCACCGCCTGAATATCCCTGATGAACCGCACCAACGCGTTTCCATTCTCATGGACCACAATACTGGACTATCAATAACTGACGTCCGAAGAAAGAATGCGCTTAATTCTTGAACGAGCACAGCGCCGACTCCGGTGGTGTTAAATCTAATAATTGTTGAATTAATGATGGGTTGGGCCCTCCGTCTGATTGACGAGAAACGGGAACGCCGATGCTATTTCTGGTCGGCGTGTCCACGGACCCAGAAATAGAATGAGTGACTTGGCGGATTCGCGTTGATTCATGCCGAAACCGAAATGATGGAGAGAGAAGTGACCCAATTAGAAGAAGGCACGTCGAAAGGTTGGCGCAGGCTGCTTTGTTTAGTGGAGAAGTTAAAAATATGTTTTGGTGTCGACGAACTTGGAGAGAAAAATCTGCACGACGATTAGTGTAATAACAGTGATCTTCTATAACAAGATGGATAATGAAGTAGACATTGTGCTATTCGGCACGTGTGCCTGATGCACCCCATACAAAACAACACGAGAAAAGCACGTAAATAGTCGCAACTTCCTGTGCGACTCTGCACTTGTAAAATCCTCGATCTCGACCAAATTAGAACATACCATAAGCGCAGAATTCCGTGCAGTCTTGCATATAAATAACAGGACTCGCTCAAGTTTCCTTATTCCACCAGACACATATCGTCCCATCTACAACCAGATACAAATAGGCGATCGCTACAAGCCATGGGCGTACCGATACCCACATAGATAAAGTCGGGGAAAATTTGTGCGAAAAGCGTGCGGTTTACGGTTATGTGCGCGCCGAACGGTGCTTACCGGTGGTAATCGCCGAGTTATGATGATGGTTTGCGTTGCGTTTCGACACCAACGTTGTCGTCGTGTAATCCGAATCCGAGGAGCACTCGATCTGATGAACTGCATCCATAAATTTATCGGTCATCTAAGAACCCGTTCGGAGAAATTCAAAAAATCTTCTCTACAATAAAAGTCACCGCGAAGATGGATCGTCGAAATTCGCCGGCGAGTTCGATCGCATTGTTTTACAAATAGGGCCTTCGAATCGGCGTGTCGATGTCGACTTTTTGAAGCATGCCCAAATCGATCCGGAGATTTATTCGCGTCGGCATCCGACGATTGGTAGATTTTCTTTCCTTCGTATTTGTTGGACGTGTCTTGACAATGTTTACAAATCTCTGCCGTGTTTTACATACAATAAAGACCAAACGGTCGCCGCCGCATAAACGGACAGCGAATTTTTCACCGCCGGGAAAAATCGGCGGGCATCTCCGACCAGACGGGAGACTCCCGAGAAATTTGTCCTACTGTTGCACAACATCATCCTGCATGAACCTTCCAATTTACCCAGCTCCCAAGATATAATCTCTATGAAAATAAATGAAGAGACATCAAACAAACCCACGAGCTAGAACAGAGAAATGAATAAGCCCTGACAGTCGAGATTACCATCGCCATTGGTTCATTTAACCGATCAATTTCATTAATCTGTTAATTTCGGCTTATCAATCAATGTGCTCGCGTACGTTCCAACACTTTAAAGCTCCACTTTATTGTGAGTCCTTAATCTTAATGTGGATCTGATGCAACCGGAACAGACTTAAAAATAAACGTACGTTTACATGCCGTTTTCGAAACGCACCGACGAGTTACTACCTCGTTTCGATTTCAATTTTGAGCGGGGATGACCTCGGAAGTGTTACCGATAAGCGGATAAAAAATAATAAGTTCATATTTCTCAGGTCGCTCAGTGCATCCTCCGGCTTATCTTCGGTCGGCGGTCACGTGGAGCACCTCTCCGGTCAACGATCATTATGTAAATAACAATTTATATGTCCAGTCATTGCCTGAACCACCGTAAGGTTCGTGTTTTTGAGGCGATTTCCATTTTAAGTCGCCGACTTACAGGACGATTAAGATAGGGCATCTGCATTGTGAGGATATGAGGCGTTGCGCAAGACGCCAGAAAGAAAGGAGCTGCGGCACGCGAGAAACGCGATATTAAAAGTGGAATTCCACGGGGAGGATTATTTAGATGTTTTGATTAGAGCGTGGTAAAAGTTGAGGTTGCGGTGATGAAGTGGTTGTGACGGATGAAGCGGATCGTTTTACACGATAATGCATCGTCTGCGTTGATTTTGACAAAGAAAAGATGGTCCCTATAAAAAGAGGACAAAATGTAGCAAATGGACAGAAATGACACTAGGCATTGGACACAGAGACATCGAAAAAGACAGTTAAAAAAACTTAGAAATAGAAAATAGATGTAAAACAAGAGACGGAAAAGAATAATTCAAGATTCCAAAGTGAAACCATTGAAACAAGAATTTGTAAAGATATAACATTAAATTAAAGAAAAAAGAAATTAAATGCAATAGCCATCACAAGAAAGTCATTATGAGAAAAAGTGTTTGAATTTAAAAAAATAAGAGTAGGTTTAAAGATAGAAAAAAAAATCTAAAAGAAGTCAAAACTAAAACTAATTTTATTTGTTTTTGGTGAAAGCACTTATGGGAAAATAAGTAATATCTTCCACGTCTTATTATCTATCCGTATTAAATTAACTTCTTCTCCTTATCTTCTGGTTTAAAACAGTAGTTTCGCTTCTGGATTTCCCCACGGTTCCATATTGGCGCCCACGCCTTTTTGCGGTCACCGTGTTCATAAGCTCCACGCACTCCGCAGCCACCATAAATCGTCCCCGGAATGGACTGGGCGAATTAGACCTTAGCGCTAAAGTGCGCCTTCGGTCGACGGCTCCACTTCTTCACGTGTCAACCGGAGCTGTGTAAGGAATTAATTCAGGATAAGGCGGTTGTGTAAATGCCTTCTTCAGATTTCCGCCGCCTGCCGCGGACCATGTCGCAAAAAGAGAAAAATTTCGACCCGTCGACCTTTGCCTGTCGTGGTAGCGGAGCGGCTACCAAAGAGCCGATTCGTTGACCTCTTCGAAAAACGGGATCCGGGGGGTTTCGCTGCTGTTGGCGAAATTATCGGACCACTTGAGATCCAGGACTCCAAAAAGAAAGCGATGAATTTGGTGATGGTGATACTGGTATTTGAATTTTATATTATTCAATGTTGTAAATTTTATCAAGCCCATTTTCGTTAATAACCCCTGCCCTTTGAATTACATTTTAATTAACCCCTTGCCAAGACCAACAGACCGTATCGGCACTGATGATTTGGTCCCCAGATCAAAAATAGATTAAGGAGTGTAGCCGTCGTAAAGATGGGCAACCCCACAAAGCTGTGGCGGTTTCAAAAACGTTGTTGACCTTTGAGTTGCCGCCACCATTTTTCGCTTCACGGAATCGGAAAACGATAAAACGAACAATTCGGTGGCGGTCTCCTTTGATGCGAAATTCGGTCGAGAATACCCGACATCTGGGACTGATCCGATCGAAATGTATTATGTATCAATGCTGGCGTCGTCGGTACACTAGTAAATACTTCCTGATATAAAAACACGTCGAATTAATGAAAGAATGGTTCATTATGGTAAAAAACACATGTTGCAGCATAACCCGTCGTGGTTTGTTTGTTGATGCCATATGTTTCCTCGTTTTTATAAAGAAGTAGAGGCTTGATCCGGTTCATAGAGATTTTTATTCGGTGTGACGACAGCGCGGTGTCAGAAAAACATATTTTCTTTGGATGGGAGTCGCAGCCGGCAAACCCCAGCGGCTCTCCGAATCGTGAAGCAGCTCATGCGTTAATCTCCCCAACAATTATTCATAAATCCCCGGCCGTTTATTTTACGAACGATTCCGAGAAATTACATGTAAGAGTGATGATGACAGTCAAAGCAACGAAAACGCTATTACTCCAGAGGTTATCGTCAAACCTGACCCCCGCCGCAAGAATGCTTTTCGATGCCGATGGCTCTTTTTTGTGATGCACTTTTTATTAATTCGCCTTATAAAACTTGTCGGAAGACGCCGATAATAAATATCCGCATTTACATACTAAATTCAAATTTACCCCATTAGTGGCTTGAATGTGATCAATTGCGCTTTTCGCAATCATAACTAATAACGTGATTGGCTTAAAATCCATATTTAGCGCCTCGATGGACGGGTTACTTTGTGCTTTTGCCGCCCGATAACAAATCACTGAGCTTCACCGGCTTTGATAAATACCCGGTGTAATACAGTCGTTTTTTACGTCTCTCCTCGTTTGTAAAGCGCAATCAGTGGTCACTAAATTACGGTGGCCGGAGTGGTAATGATTTGTTTGTGGTGGTAAATCAGTGGCACCAGCTTTGAAAAGTTCTTTGAACACAAAGTGGAGCACCTGCTGTCATATGAGTTAAGGTTTATACCTGATAGTGGAAAGTTTGGAAAAAACTGCAAAATCCGTCGATCCTCGAAGTCGATCTAATAAATCGTCCGCAAGGCAGAAATTCTTCTAATTAAGTAAATAAATAATACGTAATCATCGACTTCCTTGGAGTGCCCCGAGCCTTCAACCATGCGGAATTCCAAAAGTCCAAATTTGGCTACGACATTCGGAGAAAAATGCCCCCTGTCACGATGAAAAATTTCGTTACCTCTCGGAGCTTTCACCATTTCCGTCGATTAATTCCCCGTCAGACGTCCCATTCTTCCCACGCCATGCGAATCTCCTGCGATCTATTATCTCCACCACGACGCACATCATCCTTCGATTTAGTTGTCAGAAGTTAATGTGTTTTTTGTCCGCGGCGCAAGAATAGACGACGGACGCGCTGTCCATTATGTACACTTATTCATCACCGTTTTCATCAGTGGCCCGTTTCATCATCACCATCGTCGACTTTACACGAGATAATTATGTAATTTTCCTGCCGGCATCCCGTCAATTTACCGCGGCCATAAACATGGGCGGAACGGGGCGTTTCACCACGAGGAGGTCAACGGAACGAAGGGTCAGAATGTGTGATTTTCGTAAGACGACTCCGAGGGATCTCGAGACAGAAATGTAAGAAGCAACAAAGGAGGAAGAACGTAATGGAAGAGGTATCGCTCTTCTCAGCCATGGTTTCGATGGTCCACCTTTATTTCGATTCTAAGTAAATATTAAAAAATGCCAAGTCAAATATAGAGTAGATCTAGTAGTTTCAATTTATTTTTCAGTTTCTTAGCTTTTCAGAGTATCAGGTCTTTTAATTTTCAGGTTTTCAGATTTACAATTCTATTCCTGTTTCTCTCTCTTCCTATCTATGCTACTTTTTAGACACAGAGAATCAAAACAAAGTCTCTCATAGCGTTGGTCTTCTAGAGTTTTGAAGTGATAAGAACACGCTCCAGTTTTTAAAATACTGACAGATTTGGATTCAAACGATTCCAAAAAGCGCAGAAATGACTGTAAATATGCGTCGTCGAATGCTTCCAAGATATTTTTTAAGCTTGTCGATTTTTTAAGCTTTTGAGGATTGAACTTCCATTAACTATTGAAAAAAATCTCATAATCACGAATATTTAGTTATGGAAAATAAAAGAAAACTAAGAGAAAAAAAAGGAAAGAGAGTATACATAGAAGATGATCTGACAAAGAAGGAAAGAGATATACAGACGGAATTAGGAGCGACAAAAAGAACAGCGGGTGAAAGTGGGTTATAAATAGATATGGATACAGCAAATTTTTAAATAAGAACACAAGAAAAAGACGACAGGACAGAAAAGGGAAAACGAATACGGAGAGGAATAAGGGAGAAAAGAATAGTATTCTGGAACGTAGCGGGAATAAAAAACAAAGCGAATGAGCTTTGGGAGTATTTGGGAGAATTTGACGTAGTGGGGATGGTAGAAACTTGGGTGGAAGAAAAGGAGTGGGATAAATTGGAAATGAGAATGCCGGAAGAGTTTAAGTGGAAGTGTCAACATGCAGAGAGGGAACGCAAGAAAGGGAAATGGGGGTGAAAGAGGACTGGAAGACGAAAATGGAACTGAACAAAAGAAGAAAGAGGGATTATGGAAAGAACGGTGAAAAGTAAAGAGAAGGAACTTTGGTGATTGGGGGGATTTAATGCAAGAATTGGGGGAAAAGGAAGACTGATGGAAGAGGAACAAGCAACAATAGAAGGAAGATCAACAAAAGGTGGAACAGAAAACGCAGAAGGGAGAGTACTGATTAGCTTAGTAGAAGAAAGAGGGTGGGACATGTTTAATGGGAACTGCACAGGACATGAGTGTATGAGTGTATGAGTGCATGAGGAACTGAACAAAAGAAGAAAGAGGGATTATGGAAAGAACGGTGAAAAGTAAAGAGAAGGAACTTTGGTGATTGGGGGGATTTAATGCAAGAATTGGGGGAAAAGGAAGACTGATGGAAGAGGAACAAGCAACAATAGAAGGAAGATCAACAAAAGGTGGAACAGAAAACGCAGAAGGGAGAGTACTGATTAGCTTAGTAGAAGAAAGAGGGTGGGACATGTTTAATGGGAACTGCACAGGACATGAGTGTATTCCGTATATTGGACCAAGAGGGGAGACAGTTGTTGATTATGTTATGGTGAACGAAGAAGTATGGGATGAAGCAAGGTGGGAAAAAGAACGGAGTCGAACCATATGCCTTTGGAAGTGAAGACAAAAGGAAGAGAGGAAGATAAAGGAAGTGTGAATGAGGTTAGAAGAAAAATTCTGAAGAATATTTGGACGGAAGAAGGAAAAGAAAATTATAGAGCAAGACTCAGGGAGGCAAAATACGAAGAAGCAAAGATAAATGAAAAGGTGAGGAAACTGAGCCATAACGTAAGAAACACAACAGAAAAAAGAGATAGAGATAAGAGAGAAGATGGTGCTGTGGAAGAACGAGTGGTGGGATAAAGAATGCAGGGAAAGGAAGCAGAAAGCAAGAAGGAAACTAAGAAATTGGAAAAAAGAAAAAGCAAGTAAGGAAGAGTACAAGAGAGCACGCAAGAGATACAAATTAGTATGCAAAGAGAAGAAGTAAAAGAAACGGTTGGAAGAAGAACTAAAGATGAAGGGTATAGAGACGGAAGAAGAGGTAAGGAGATACATAAATAGGGAAAGAAATAAAGATACTATGGAGGAATGAAGAGAGTACTTCAGTGAGCTGCTGGGGGGTGATGAAAATAGACAAGAAAAGGAAAAGAGACAACAAAGAGTGGAAGAAATAGAAGAGATAACAAGAGAAGAATTAGAGCAACAACTAAGAAAGCTGAAAAGGAAAAAGGCACCGGGTATGGGTATGGGGAATAGGAGCGAGAAAATTTGGACATGATTTTAAAAGGATATAGTCTGGTAAAAAGCGTGATGATGTATGGAGCGAAAATATGGGGATGGAGAGAGCAAGAAGGGTTGGAAGGGGTGCAAGGAAAATATTTGAAATGTGTGCTAGGAGTAGAGAGCGAGCCACCGGGGTATATAGTGATGGAGGAAACAAAGAGAGATGGAATAAGAAAAGAAGCATGGAAATAGCAATAAGATTTGAGGAGAGAATGATAGAGAGAGGAGAGTGCAGAATTTTGAAAGTGTTTGAAAGAAAAAAGGAAAGGGGGTATGGAAAGAGTGGGAGGCATATTTCGAAAGAAACGGGTATGAGAGTGAATAAATATTGGAGTGCGGATAGGAATAGAGTATGCATGGAGAAAAAAAGGAGACGATAGAGCATTTGTTGAAAGAATGCGTAGAATTGAGAGAGATGAGAGAAGAGAAGAAATTTTGAATGGACGAAGAAGGTTGAGTGGAGAAGAGGGACAATATGTTAAAAATCTGCTAGTTATTGTGTTGAATTATTGATTTATTTTATTTATTATATTATATTTTATTTTATTGATCGGACTCTAAAGGTAATAAATATACATGCTACTACTAATGCCGGTTTCTAAACCGCATTTCCGGTTTCTGAATTCTGAACCATTTAACTTTGCAACTTGAGGAACCCGAAATCTAGAAAAACCTCAGATCTTAAGACACCCTGAGAACATGAGGAACCCAAAAACCGTGTGAATTGAACAAATTCGACAATGTGAGAAACCTGAGAATTTGACAGAGAAGGCCGAAATGGTGGATGCGCCGGTCAATTTTTTCATTGTGGTTCCATCTACTATTCTGCTTCTGATTCCTCTTTCTATTCCTTTTCCTATATTATCTATTGCTGTCCATCTTCTTGAAAGTCTGAGAACCTAAAATACAGATTTCTGACGAACCTACAAACCTGAGAATCTGAAAACTAGGCAGCTATAGAACCTGATCTGAAAGCATTACAATCCGAGAAACTTTAACAGCCTGAGAGGCTCAAACATTTTAAACCTCAATTTTGGAGTTTAGAAATCTACCGATTTTCAAATTTTTATGCTAAATCTGGAAATTTCAGAACCTCGACAGAGTGAGATCCAAAACGACCCAGGAGGCGAAACGAGAAGAACAGGAAATCACATGCGGAATAAGACACGAAGGAAGAAAAGAAGAAGCACGATTCCATCAAAGAAATTACATAGAATGTAGAACAGTTACCGGCCAAGACCAAAAACCTTTCACCCGATCCGAAGACGAGCGCACCGCATCCTTCCTCTCCGAACAATTATCTCGATAGAAAAAACCATCTCGGTGGACGTTGACCGTCGATGTCACGGCGTACGTTTCCTGAATATCGAATGGTTCGTTCCGCGGTAAAAAAGCGCGGTCATCAGCGGCAAATACGGACATATCGCTTCTGTAATGCGGTAGAGCGAGTTCAGAGTCGGACGGCCGTCCGTCAATGATGTCAATACACCACACGGCATTAATTTCAAACTGAGACTACTAGTATACTCACCACTATGGGGCCTTCCTCCCTGCCCGAAGAACTGACGGTCGCGCCGAACCACTGCTCGCTCTTGTTGTCCATCACTTTGCCGCGGGCGTCGAGGTTGTGGCCTGCAAGAAGAAAAAATTGCGATATTTGATCATGCAAATCGGATAAAAAACCCAGTAGGTTAAGACACTAAGAGAGCCCCTTCGGGCAATAAATCAGCATTATGCAATGTGGGGATTACGTATTGAAATAATCTTGATTTAGTGTACCGCTAATGCAGCATTAACGGGTCGCTAAGCCTCGAAGACCATAAAACATCGTCCCAATTGGTAAACAAAAAACTCTTTGTCTTCCATTGCGTTGATTCAAAAGAGTTAATTGAGCAAGGACGGCCGAATTTTGATGCGAGTGCCATTTGTGCTACCATCTGGGAACTGTGTTTTTACACCGTTAACTCTTGCAGTAATTGCTTCCAGAAACCAATGTAACGATCGGGCATTTTTTTATCCCGTTCGAGGTTTTGCGTCGTAATTCTTTTACGATTGTTTCATTTTAATAGTGCGACCGGAATTGCTCCTTCTTCGGATGCAATAAACACCCTTCTGTCCAATAGATGTATTACAAAACATAAAACTTCTGTCCTCTTGATACCCTCAGGTGATGCTCTCTACAAAAGCGCAACTCTCCAACAAATGTGGTTGTAAGTTTTTATATCCCACCTCAAATATGTAATTCCATTGTGTTAAATTTCTCTAATAGTCTATTTCTTTATAATATAGGTAAATACTTCGTATGACTTCTATGAGCTCTTCCTCTACGCTTTCCGAAAGCCGAAAATATCAAATTTAACACGGTCAACTTGTTGGATATTGGGAATTCGGAATCTTTAGGTCAAAAACAAGACTAAAAAGAACCTTTGTCTATAATCACAAACTCGGACGAAGTCTCATTTAATTATTTTGTTGTTTTCATTCCACTTGACACTTGTTCCAAACATTAACCACTTATGTTTTAAGGACCGATAACGCGACTTGTAATTACCGTCGAATAAGTGGTAGACAGTTTGTAAATATTTCCATATTAACAGTTAATAAAACAACATTGATAACCCCATACATGCACACACCAGTGCGAAAAGCTATTTTTATTCCAATGTGCAAACTTAATGTCATCACGTTCAAGAACGCGAAAGATATGAGTGTGACCTAATTCACGGCGAGAATGAAATCAATTAGATGAAAACTTATGATTAATGTATGAATCCGTTGATGAACCGATCAATAAATATCGAGAACAACATATTACAATAAATTTATGGTAATCTTATTCTAGTCGGTAATTGGGTTGTTATGAACAATCTGGGCGCGTGTTGGACTGGAAAATGGTATGCCGAGCACGTGAGGTACCACGAGGAAAAAAAGCGTGGACGCGATTGGAGATTCGGACCGTGGTAAAAATGTCTTAACTTCCCCAGGAGTTGACCTTTCTTCGATCTCGCGTCGGTCGTGGTGGTACCGCAAAACCGCAAGGTACCATTATCCGTTGCGTTCTCATTACCGAGATACGGAAAACCCATTACCGTCCAGGTCTGTTTGCACACGTAAGGACCAGCTCTGATATAAAGTAGTCGGAAGAAAAAACGCCACAGATATGCAATAAATCAAGGCAATTAGCTTCTTGATGGGATGGTACCACATGGTTGATTCGTCGGTGGGAAAGACGTGATGATTTTCGGTGCGAAGGAGTTTGTAGTTGCAATGTGCGCATTTAGATGCAAGATTGATAGGTGGAACTTCAAGGACGGCGCCAACAGGAGACAATTTTGCATGAACAGAGGCAAAAGTGACAAGACAACGGGACTGGTGAAGGCGCTTTTTTATCGGAAAGTGCTAGTTGCGTGGAATTTATATCACACTTATCGTTTAACGACTATTTATAGAGCAAGACAAGAAAGAGAGTATTTGGGGTAATACTAATATACTTATACAATTCATCTCCCATTTTTAGGTACGTGTGGGCGTCCAGCAATAAATTTTATAAACATTTTTTTAAAATTCAAATAGAACCGGCAGACCTTCACACGCTTCTGCATACATCTTTTCGAAAAATTCAGGAGCCGTCCGATTTTCTATTCACGTCTCTTGAGTTATTGACCAGGTCGTATATGTAAAGTGACACACGCAACATTGTAATTGCAGGCGATTGAAGTCCGAATAGTCCTTTAATTAACCATTGCGTGTGTGGTCTTGCTCCCGACGCATCGGCCGACACAGGAGCCATATCGCGTGCCATCGAATTATGGCGACCAACAGTTAGTACACGTGCTAATACGATTTGATCGGTCACATGCCTGTCGGTTTTCTTATCGTGGATGTTGTCAATAAAAATTAGTGCGGTCGTATCGCATCGCATGACATTTTCCTAGTCTTTTACCATTCGTAACGTCATACAGTAGTAAAAACCAAAAACGAACAGACAATGTCCAAATATGGACCCTTGGAGCAAATCAACGAATCATTTGCGTCATAAATGGCAGTGCATCCGAAAACCTAATGGAATTGATAATAAAATAAGCGCAGCGTTATTTACGCACACCTCCACTTGGCCATGAAGGCAAATTAAAACATCGCCATCGTCCACTTTCTGACCCACACCACGTCCCACCCACGCCATCGGTAGTCTCGATTCTGTCCCAGATAACGCTCGCCTTGACGGCTCGGAAACCACGAAATTTTATCTAGGACCCACCTCCGAATCGATCATCGGAGACGTTTGCTGTCGGCGCAAATTAATCCTCACAGATATAGTCGATATTACGATAATTGATGCAAGTAGATAAAAATAAAGTTTATTTCGCCCTTCTAAGTAAATGACACATTACAGGTATTTATGTAACTAAGTAAATGTCTAATTACGGAAACAGACCTGTAAAGTTTTACGGGCTTGTAGAAGAGACCTTGACCATGACAACGCATCGTCACAAACTGTCCTGCGATCTTTGAGTGCAGAATTTTATATTTATAAAAATGAAAAAAAGGTCGTTTGAAGGTGGAAATAAAAGTTTGTACGGGATTCGCCTTGCAATTAGTCTTTACTGGGCTCACCCGTAAAGACTAATTTACAAGGCTTTTCCCGTGAATAACTATTACGGTGTCCCATTCAGCCATCAAGTCTTAATCTGTGTTCCAAATTCCAAACCTGTAGATGGAGAGATTTTATTTTTTACGATTTTTAAAGTCTAGGAGTACTCAAAAGATTCAAAAAAAGATACAGCTCATTATCGTTATTATCTTTGCCTTCATTTTTAGCGCAAAGCAGTCTCGCGGAGCCGCAAAAGAGATTAACAATTACTATGAGGTTGAGGTCACAAATCCAAGAACGGGCCACGTCATATATCTCTTGCACAAGATTTCTCTGTAGGTTGACTTTTAGCAGAAAGTTAACCTCCTTTTAGTTCAGAGTAGCCAAATTGAAGGGACGAAAACTTCTCAAGTTTCGACCTTCTATAATCCTCGAATTCCAGGGAGATCACAAGATTGTAGAATTCGGAGATTTCTTAATTTTAATTTCAGAAATCAGAGATTTCCCAGTCCCATGAAGCCATGATTCTCGGATGTCAAAATTTTGAAACTCCAATTTCACGTTTTCAAAATCCGCCAAAGACACTATGACAGTCACGACCTTGATAGGTTTTAATTTCAGAGCTGTTTTGCTTACAATAGTTTTAACTACAAAAACTTAATTCTATCTTAATACTAATCACCCGCGGCCCTCGATATTTGAACGCGAAATATTCCGCGGAAAAATCCGGTCACCAGCACAGGTTACGAAAGCTCGCGTAATAAAGTAATGAAAGAATGCGGGTTCCGTAATATGTATCTAGAGTCCCACATTCTAAATTATACAAAATTATAACCTGCTATAATATACATTTCACTAACTCAATTTAATCATTCAAAATCTATACAGGCTGTCCCAACTAAAATTTGTACCCCCAACAATTCCAATTTGGAAAGACTCAATACATTCGCTGAAATGTCTGTTTCATTAATTTTTACTTTTATTCTGATTTTTCAACCTCTTAATTATCAAAATGTGAGGTTCACAAAGTAACCGTTATTAACATTATTTTATGTAGATTTGGAACCTAAAAAAAACCTTTTTTGTAGAAACAAATAGATAAAAGTAGGTCTGAATAGAAATTGAATAAGCTTTAAAAATGAAAGTTTGGTACAATTTGCCCTCCCTTGATAACAAAATTTACCTATTACATATTTTCTTCTGGGACTTTCGAAATTGGAATTGTTGGGGGGTTGGGACACCCTGTATATTGAATTGAAATTCTAGATTCCAGTTTGAATTTTGAAATTCAGAAATTAGAAAATATGAACATTCTAAAATTTCGAAATTCCGATTATTTAAAATTGAGATTTCTAAAATTTCTAGCCGGCAATTAAAATATAAAAAGATGAAGTCTTGAAATTTTGTATCTTTAGCTTGAAATCTTAGACTTGGATTTTGGATTATAGACGTTTTTTATTCCTGAAATTTTGAAACTTTCAAGAAATATTCAGAATGGCAATTAAAATGACAAAAAAAATTAGACCAAAATATTAACATAAAATGAGAAAAAACAAAGAAAAACAAATCAGTGGCCAATGCGAATGTATTTTTTTAACTGTGTATAGGGGTGTCATCGATGAGTCAGAAATTTTAAACACATATTCACAAACGGCCTATAAGCCAATTGGCACACAAGAAAAAATACAACAATAAAAATTTAAAATAAATTTAAAACTCACATGATTTAGCAGTTGTTTGGGGACTGCTGGGTTCAAGAACGATTGAGCGATGACAAAAATACAACGGCGCACTTTAAAACTACTTTGGCTTCGTTACAAACGATGTTCAGTATGTCCACCTCCCTCAGCGATAACACGTTGAGCCCTGTTTAACTCTGTTTCGTAGTTCTTCCACAGTGTCTATGGGGTATTTGTAAACAAGAACTTTCATATGCCCCCACAAATAAAAATGTCAAAGATTTGGAAACCTTTCGCGAACATAAAGTTGGAAGTGGGGTGGCGTCCCATCGTGCATTAACCACATATCGCAGCGTACTTGAAGTAGTACTTCCAGCAGGTCTTGCAAGTTGTCACGAAGAAATGTCAAATAAGTTTCACCGGTCGGGTAAAACAAACGGATCGATTAAAAAACTGTTTACTATCCCCTATTAACACGAAACTGTATTTGAAAATGACTCTCACGATATTCACCATAAATCATAACCACTTCAAACCACTCGGATGCCCTAAACGAATACTGAACTGCCATTATTAATTGTTTAACAATAAGTAAATAATAATTACAACGAACTGGGACTCTAGCATTTTCGGCTCGCCCGTTATCTTATCACTTTTTTTTGCAGTTTTTACTGTAAAATTTTCAGATTCTTGGGAAACCTTTGAGTGAAAAGAAAACGAGTGACACTCAAACTGTTACAGCTGATAGACCCCTGCTTCAGCAAACACTTTTTATTTGTTTCTCCATACGTGGGTGAAATTTCTGACAACTCATCACCACGTATTATCTTGTGGGACGAGACATTCGTCAGAAGCAAGCATAACGAAATCCGTGGCATGCCACCCATAATAATTTATTTAGAGCAGCTCGACTTACTCAAATTCTCGATTAATTTCAGAAAGCTGAAAACCTGAAAATCCGAGAAGCTGAAAAATGGGTGAACCTGGAAACCTTAAAGATAATAAATAATTTGATAACCTAAAAATCTCAAAACTTTAGAGCCGTATAGAGCCTGAAAACCGAGAGCCTGAATAAGTCTAGGAACTGAACCTCATAACCTGGAAATCTGAGGCCCAGAAAACTTGAAAAACAAACAACTTGCAAACTTGAGAAAATAAAAGCACAAAAACCTGAAAATGACAAAACCTGGAAGTGCTGTCAACCTGAAAACTTAAACTGAAAACACGTCAGAAATTAAAGGCATTGAGAACGTAAAATCGGAGAAATTGAAACTGTTGGTTTTAGATTAGCTGTCAAAACTACTAAACTAGCAGACTAAAATCATACGAGATAATTCCTCTTTCTTCCTTTACTTTATTTTCCATATCTTTTCTATTCTTTCTTCGAAATATTCTCTTCTTTTGCCTTCTTGCGCTTCGATATTCTTCTCTGTACAATTTTCCCTTGTTTCTAAATTTTGTCTAGCTTTCGTTGCTAGTAGTGTTTTCACTTTCTTCGTGATTTCCTTTACTTTTTCTTGCTGTAATTTTTGCTTCAAAAAGTGGTATTTTTCTACAAACAAGTACATGTTTATCAAGACCTCTGACTCACCTCGTGTTCAATAACAGCTTCACCCGAAAATTCCACCCACGAAAACCGATCGCGAGATGATCCCATCGGTCGCAAGTATGGCCGTGTTTATGGTAATGCCGGCTGATAAAAGTCATAGATTAATGCAGATAGACCTGAAAAAATTTCAGCGCGCATGAAATTGCGACGTTCCATTGTATGTAGATGTCGGCACGATTGCTCTATATAAAAACGAATATTTTATTAAGGCGATTTTGCAATATCGTAAAACTGCTCGCCTTCTGTGCCTTCGGGACGGAAGGTTTGTTTATGGGCGCGTGGGTCCGCGCGCCCCTTTTACAGCTGCGACAAAAAAATGTCGCAGACGGGTACACGTGTTTGTCGGACAAGGATTTGGAAGTGAAAGACCTGATGCGTTTCAACGATCGCCATTTTTTAAGTGAAAGACAACAAAATTCTCAACTTCACTGAAATTTATTATTTTTTTTTTTTATTTTACTTTCTCAATTTTTTTAGGTTCTTCTCTTTAGCTTCTTCAACTGAGAGCATCAACATGATCATCTACGACCTACGTGCAAATTTATAGTGCACTATTACATAATCTTTTTCAATTTGTCAGACGGTCAAGGCACCAAATTTTCAAGTTTCTCGGTTCTCATCCTCCCCAACAGGTTTTTAATTTCTCAGCTCTTCAGATATACCTATTTGCATGTTCTCATCAGGTTTTACGGTTCTCATATGCCCAAATTTACAGGTTGTTTTGTATTTATTTGGTTCCAAAGTGTTGATATTAAATCCCCAGACGCTCAGATCTTTACATTCTCAAGATTTCGGGATGATGAAAGAAATGGTCCATGGACTGATGAGCAGGTGCTATGCCATCAACTGCCACTATATCTTCAAAAAGTCTTCCGCATTTTTCCCACCACCAGAACATCTAATAAGACAGCCGTCAAGCTTTTGAGCCTTCTGACATGTGATCCCAACAAAACTAAGCTCGTTTTAATTAAACCTCCTGCAGCGATGGCACAGATCTGGTTACGTCGGTGTGACCAAAGGGCAGCGTTCAACACTTGTCCGCGCTCTAACTACACGTAATTCGTTTGATGAATGTGTCGAAGAGCACCATCGTGGGCCGATAAGTAATGCGGCCTACCTGCCATCGCCTAACGAGGATTAAGAAGCTCTTGTAATGGGTGCCAACGCATGCTTTCAGTTTATATCCATGAACGGTCCGATGGGATCGGGGTATAGTAGATTTTGGAGTAATTTGAGTCTTGCAAATCTTACAAGAAAAGCTTCAAATAAAGTTTATAATGCCGTTGCCTATGGAAGACAGAATTTACTTGTGGTTAGATGGAGAATTTATACAGGGTGTTATGGAAGTCCTAGCAGAAAATTTAACCACAATTTTTTTGAACCCATTATTTCACCCTCCGCCTATGCCGACATGAACTTGAAAGCATCAGAACTTTTTGCCGAACTAGGTAAACACCTTCTAAGTGTTTTGGGACAAAAGATTTCAGTTGAGTGTCGGGCCGTTATGTATTGTTGTGTGTGCTCGCTGATTATTATGGATGTCCCAGATGTGATCGCGTAAAAATCAGTATGATCTAATTTATTTTAGACAAAAAATTGCAAATAACAACGAGCACGCAGACCCTTATTCATTCAACACTAATTATGATATACATATTATAAAAGGAAACAAAAGAGCTGTTGCTTCCAAAAAATACACAGCACACTTGTGACATTGAAAAACCGGCAGACATGATGAGTAAAGATATCCAAAGTCAGATTCTAAAGATAGATAGATGTTTGAGGAGATTACAAGTATGAACAAATCGTGGGATGCAAATTTCTGACGTAGATTACTATCGTGACAGATACAGCATTCAGAGCTTCCTATGTAACCTCTGTGTGGCTCTGTATAAACTTGTTTTGTCAAGGGAAATGTATTTTATTTTACTCTCGCTACTCGTTAGTATAGACGTCGCTGCCGCTGTAATTAATTGGGAGGCTATTTTTCAACCGATTTAAATTTTTAGAAAACTTTACCTCTGGTGTCGAAGGGTATCTCCTGGCAGCCCCCGTCCCTGCCGGTGGGGCACTTGTAGACCGCCCCTCCGTGATCCACCCCCGGCTGGTTGGACTGGGCTTCCGGCGCCCCCACGATCAACCTGCAACGGAAAAGTCCATCGTTAACAAACAAGCCAACGCAATCATAAAGTGTGGACAATGCATCATATTATTATTATAACCCAGTGAACTAATTTGATGGATGGAAACAGGAAGGGTGCGCCAAAGTTAATATCGATTACGAAAGCCAGTCTGTGGCGGTCTTTGTTGTTGATAAATGGCCTGCTTTCACGGACAACGAAAGCCCATCAAGAAGGAAAAACGTCCAGGAAACATGAAATTTGAATGCGGAGTACTGACCTACGCAATTTGTTGGGACTTGGAGTGGTTGCACATTTGGGAGGGTGGAAATCAAAAACATTTTTTCTTTTATAAACAAGAAGAATGTTCTTAAATCCAAGTGGAGTAAATTTAAATTAAAATTTAAACATATCTAAGTCGAACTCCACAAACTTTAATAACTGTAAAATTACTAATGGTACATGTTTCGGCAGAACACTTCTGCCATAATCAGCCCTTAAAAAAAAATTAATTCAAAATTACGTCAATGTCATAATTTTTTATATTCTTTAAGGGCTGATGATGGCAGAAGTGTTCTGCCGAAACATGTACCATTAGTAATTTTACAGTTATTAAAGTTTGTGGAGTTCGACTTAGATATGTTTAAATTTTAATTTTTTCTTTTGGCTGGAAAGGGTGTTAAACTGGGTAACGAAGACGTCGACCCTGACTCCAGTTAGCAGACAATATTTATTAAAACGGTGACGCTGATTTTTGCACGTGGCTGTAATTGCAGGTTTTACGCAGCCATGATTTTTGTTCAATAAAACTTTGTAACGATGCTAGGATCGTGCTACGTAGACAATAAACAATGCGATTGTTGCCACCCACGCCGCTAAATGCCCGTTTTTCTATTCACCGACGAAAATGACGATTTTTTTGTCGGAAATGAGCATCATGTTTATATTTATTAGGTGTTGTGTGTCAATCACGTGAATAATAAACAAGGTGCGGAAGGATGCGGTTTGGCGAAATGAGCTAGACCCTCCTGTTACGGTGAATGCACACGAACATCGTTCCTGAAAATGAGGTTCTTGGTTCATAACTCGCCGGTGAATGGGAGCCCTATCCGAGCTCTAATCGTATCGGCAGTTGGGCGTTCAATAAATGCGGTAAAAAATTCAACGAAAAATGACGCACACTCGTTAAAACGCGATAAAACCTCCTTTATTGTATATTTAGAACCGAGCACGATCTTATTAATAAATAATTCAGAAACCAGCGCTTCCGACACGTGTTATGTAACAAATTATCTGGCCGACAGAGGCGCGCATAAATCAGAACAATGAGGATTATCATTACGCTTGACAGCAACAATAATTATTATTATAACCCGTGCATTTTTCTCTGATGGAGTGAATCTTATCTAAAACGGATGTTTATTGCCGATGTCACCACCGACCAACCGATCAGACTTCCTCAAATTGCCCAATTCCTGCTACTTTCCCTCATATTGTAGCGTGTTATGTTTCAGGAATTGTAATTAATGGATGTGTGATGTGTCAGCGGCGTACGTGAGTGTCTATTTTTATATGCAAACGAGAATGTAAAACAACGTTTACTCTTTAAACCGCGATAATTTTCCAAATACATATTTGTATACACAAATCAGTTGGATTGTAGCTAACATGAGAAAAGAAATATAGTAAAAATATCACCTTTTACGAAGGCGCTGAATGGACATGAATGGATTTTTTTTTTTCTAGCAATTCCGACTTTTTTCTGGCAATAGCGACAGGGATAGGTCGATGATGCTGTTTTGTTGCCCAAACTTAAAATATGAAATACTGTCTACATTTGGAGTTTCACGTACAGGGAAATATGACCTTCTTGGAGTATGTTTCCAATCGCGTAGCGCGAAGCACCAATTTCAGTGATCCACGGAAGTTACCGTCTGTAAAAATTTGTTTTTCTGTGGATCATTGAAATTCGTGCCTCGCGCATACTCCAAGTTTGGGCAACAAAACAGCATCATCGTCCTACCCCTGTCGCTATTGCCAGAAAAAAGTCGGAATTGCCAAAAAAAATAATCGTTGTCAGTTATTTTTCCATTCATGTCCGTTCAGCGCTTTCGTAACTTTTAAATCTGCATAAACTGAGAAAAATGAAAAGGTTTGCAAGATCAAGGTTGACTCATCATGTGAGTATTAAGTAACCTGATATGCATCAAACCTGTTACGATATTCACGTTTAGAAAATACTGAAATTCATTTAACTAAATTTAGGATAATTCTGCCTTGTACCTGTATCGATGAGGGATGAAGGGTGCATGACAACATCGGATCTTACCTATACAGAGTGTTATGGAAGTCCTAGCAGAAAATTTAACCACAAGTAGAACTCGTCAAAATAAACATTCTTTCTATGTATTTACGACTTTGCTGAAATCCGCATTTTTTTTTTACATTTTTCTAGCGCCTTATTTCATCCTCCGCCTGTGCCGACATGAACTTGAACGCGTCAGACCGTTTTTGCTGAACGAGGTAAACACCAAAGTTTTTTGGGACAAAAAATTTGTCGTTGATAGTAAATTAAATTGGTGTATAAAGTAATAAGTAAATAAGTGTATTCGAACTGTCGGTGTGTCCCTGATCTAAGTTAGAGAGTTTATTATTACATGCTAACCTACTTCAATATTATGCATATTATGGTAAGTGAGTACATGTTTCCATTTAAACAGTTCTTATTTCGATTCGTTTATCGGGTAAAGTTTTTGTGCCTGCCTGACAATCAATGAATGTGAGTCCGTAGGCGGGTCAAACTATTCTTAATTTTAACTCCGTAAGGTAGCGTTTGCGAAAAAAATGATGATGATCATCTAAAAATAATTGATGCCGCTCCAACTCTTGGAGCTTGATTATTACGCTGTTTTAATAGGCTGTAATAGAGCGCCGCTTTATTGCATCGTTTAATTTTATCTTATTTATAAATGAAACGACATCTGTGTAGAATCGACCTAATTGCTCAACACGCTTTTAATGAAGACTGAAATGTTTCAGTATTTATTCTATGGCAATTTAGGTGATTTTAACAAGAAAATACACTGTGGTTTTCACATTCTTATTACTGCTTAAGAAAAAAGAAATAAATATAATATTTTTTACTATTGCTCTCAGAAAATTTCAACCAATCCAGAGACAGCATTATTTAAAATTTATCCAATCAAGTGAGAATATCATCGAATATTCATGACATGTGCAATACCCGGGTATAAGCACATGTGTGCAAATATCCAACAACAAAATTAATAAACAATCCAAAATTTTATTAACGAAAATAGTCTTCCCGTATATCCCTCGTGCACGCCAAATACAATAAGAATATTTCCTCTAGACATTGATTTGGATGTTGCTATCGCAAATTTTTCAAGAGAGTTCTAGAAGGTTAAACACCACGAAATCAACGAGATAACGACTCAATTCTACCTGTTGTCACAATTGGGAAAACCCCACCAAAATCCTCTGAATCTCTACCTCTGAAGGACTACAAAGGAGCTCCTGTTGATTTATCGCGAAAAGCGAAGTAATTTGTGTTTCACCCCTAATTTGGAAAGTAAGCCTCTTATCGGGAATTCCCAATGTTGACGTTGGGATGAAGAAACTGTAGATGGGGACAGCATTGCCGATGGAATAATATTTGTCTTGTACAGAAAATGCCGATTTTTTAAAAATAAATTTAAAAGTTTTGCTATCCAGTTTTTTCATTTATTAATCGTTTATACAGGATCTTCAAAAATGATTTATACATCCAGTCGGCTTTGTACGTCAAAATTCTCCATCTAACTACATGTAAATTTTGTTTTCCACAGGCAACATGATGTATACTTAGATCATCTATGAAGATCCGATACTAGAATGAATTTCGAGATTATTGACACTACAACATATATAGAGTGTTAATAAAGGTGACACTTTTTGACGTATAACAATGTATTTTTTGTAACCAGCCCTTCTTGCACAACAATTTTTTTAAATGGCAAAGCACACTTTATCTTCAAATATATTGAAAAGTAGTGTTCAAAAAGTAAAGTTTCGTCAATTTTTTTTTTAATTTTACACAGCCAACCTCAAATTATCACAAATTGTCTTCAGTTGTAAAATAATTTCGGCGTTGCACTGTTTACAACGTAATTACGCCCAAAGAATTACTTCAGTAACTTGCCCTCCTTCTCTGGCCGCGGTTTATTTTAATCTGTTTATTTAAACCGGTGATTTTGACACTGAAATCTCGGTTACTCTGCGGTCTGCCAACAGATTTATCAAACGAGTAGTATCTATTTTGCATCACGATGTCATAAATGTAAATATGGATTTACATCCTCGTCGATGGGCTGTCGTCACGACAGGTAATTACTTCTTCGTTTAATTGATATAATCGCCGTTCAGATGACAGCCTAACACCAAACTTGTCCAATTGTCGCAGTTAATCATCGTGAGAAGAGATGTTTTTACAGTTTCTGTGTCACCTTTGGCCTCTGCACAAATAATTATCGGTAACTTATTATTAGAAAATCTCGTACTACATAAAAAACTGTCTGTTTATCAAAAGTGTCCTTGCCTCTTTGAAACCAGTCCGCCCCTGTCCTCCTCTACGTGTCCATAAACGCTCGTTTTATCGTCGACTTATTAACTTTCCCCTTTTTACTGCCGGAAAACCAGGCTAACCCCATCGATTTTCCCCATGGATCGGCCCAAATAAGACCGAATCGTTATCTGGCGGAGGTCAATACGGCACTTCGCGGCAATTAATCGACCATGTGGCTCAACAGTTTCGCCGAAGAATCGGGTCACCAACGCCAACGAAAGACTTGCATCAATGCCGACGTCACTGCGCCATATTAGGACAGACAAACCTAAATGCCATAAGGAGTGAATGTCAAATGGAAACGAAGCGGAAAAATTCATTCATACGAGATGATGAGAATCAGTTTAGGGTTGCATAGAAGGGGGTCTTTTGAATTGTGCTGAATATACAGGATGATCTTGAAAATGTACACGGGGACTCAATTTGAATCTTTGAGGGATAAACATTTTAAATCATGAATCGTTAAAATTTAAAATTTTCAATCATATCAATATTTGGCAAATCCAAAAACTTATTTTATTTGATTGGCATCTTTTTCCTCTCCCAGATATCTAGCACCTCACCTTTTCTGTTAAATTTCAGAATTTCTAGTCACGTTGGTGGGAAATTCTCCTTCTAAACTCGTCTAATGTATTGACTATTCACCAGATGGGATAATTGCTTTATCAGATTTACAACCTTTGCAGTACCTTGACACTGTTGTAGTAAATCGACGGCGTCGGAACTATAGCGTAAATGTAGATAAAGAATGATAATCTTATCTTCTCGTGTGCATTTACATAGTTTAAATTTATGATTGAAAATCTATGTCATGACTGAAAATCTGTTTTGGTACCTACTGATTATCTTGTGGGTTTACAATAAACAATGAACTCTATAACGACGTGGGGTACTATCCATCACGACTTTACGATAGAGTATGCATATTATCGATAACGGGAGACAACATCCGGTCGACATTACCAATGTTCTAATGACGTGGTCACCAATTTTGCAGAAAAAACCTAAAAGTGAAGTCTCCAACCTTCGTCCCCGAAATAGCACTTGCAACAGCTTGCAAGTACCTCTGTGTCGCTACTTTCAATCAGTCACATCTAAAAATTCCCTCGGATAACAACACCTGACGAAAACAGCTCGGTGAATCACACTTGGCAGGACGTCAACTTTCCATTCCAAATTTAAATATCCACATTAGCTTTTTTGTGTCAGTTAACTCGACAAATTACAACAATACACTTAAGATGGTCCGAATAACTGGCACATATGTTGCATAACTTCTTCGGAACGAGAGCCGCCGCGATGGTTTTTGCGGAGCGACTGTTTTTGCCTTCATTCCGTTGCAGAAGCTACATTAGATGTTGTGCTGTCGATCAAAGATGGGATCGGTGGGGTGCTGTGGGAGCGTACTATGTAGTTTGATGACAATGGCGCTCTCCTAGAGCTTGCAACACTTACATATATGGTTCTCCGAATTCGCTCGAACCAAGTGGTTTTGAAACACAATAGGGTGGCACCACGAGCTCCAAGAGCAAAGCTCGCCCGATCGAGTCCCATCAACGAAATACTGCAAATTACTCCACATCTGCGCTAATCGAATTAATTAATTATCGGGCAGCTCGAAGTGGAGCATGTTCTGCATGTTGATATGTCAACAAGAAATTCCGACTCTCCTTTTCTAAGACTTTCTCTTTCGGATCACAGTTAAGCTTTACGTCACGCATGTAAATGGCGACTCATTCAAGCACAATTAAGTCTTCTGGCCTCAGTCAAATAATTATCGGACGTGCGCTAAGTTGGATTTATTGGCAGTTCGAGCAGCTTTATGGGTGGGTCTAGGTCAGCTCACGAACAGCTGTTTTTAGTGATGTAGGAAAGTAGCGGTTTGCAGAATAAATTAGTGTTGACGCCTCCGTGAGCGGGGGCGAGATGGTTCGGGGAAAATGAATGGACAGCGCGTTCTAGGTGTTGACAAATCGAATTCTCGTCATCTCGCTTTTAAGCAATGCAGTGTTGTTAGTTCAAAAGCCACGCGATCAAAAACGAGACAAAAATCTGATAGAATAGATCAGTTAAATACATTAGAGGGTCAGTTGATTTAGGAAAGCAATTTAGGAAAAAAAAAACACTTCAACTTCAAGATTCTTCAGGATATTTTCAGTATTTTCTAGTCCGTTTCATAATCAGGCCGTATATACTTCAGTATTATTCATGATATTCCAAAGCTTTCAAGTTCACACATAATTCTTCAGAATATTCCTGATATATTCATCTGGACTGAATAATAGACTTTTAATTTTTCTAAATTTTTTTCAGTTCGTTCATTTTCCTTATTTCTTTAATGGACCTTTTTCGTTTCTTTCCCAATTAGTTTAATCTATCTATCCATTTTCCCGTTGATCTTCATTTCTTCCTTATTTTGTAATTTTTTGCTTCTATTGGTCTCTTTGTTGGGTATTCTTGTCTTATCCTTACTGCTATAGGCAGCAGAAGGGAATAATTAAGACAGTCGGTTAAGGGGAAAGGGCAGCTGAAAGAATTAGTATTTACAAAACGAGAAAGTGTAGAGGAAAGAAATTGTTAAGAAAGTTATATAGAAATAGTTATACCTCTTCTGTTCTTTTTTATTTTCTTACATCCCTGCTTTTTCTAATGTTCTCTGCCCTGTCAACCTTTCTCGACTTCTCTTGTTCTCTTCCATGTCTTCTTTATTTTCCTCTACCTTTCAAATTTTACCTCTCTATATTCTTTCTCGTATGTTGTTTGTTCTCGCATCCTCTCCTCCTTCCTATCAACATCTTCGTGTTGATTTCTTGTTGTATCTATCGTTCTATACATTCTATATTTTCCGTCTTATTTCTTGTACTCGTATATTGTATCTTCCTCCTCTGTTCTTTTCTTTATTCAATTTGTTCAATATTATAAATCCTATTGGCTCTTTTTCACAGTCGTGTTCTCTTTGTTCCTCTGGGTGTTCAATATTTATTTCCATTTTATGTTCGGTTTATAGGTATCACGTTCTCTTGTTCATGTGTTCCTCTTGTGATTTTGATTTTTTCTTTCTTTTTATGTTTTCTGTCCCTCTCTTTCTCTGTTACTCTCTAACTCTCTCATATTTTGCTTCTTCCGATTTTTCCTCTCTTACCATATATCTTTCTTTACCAATTTCTTCCACTTTCCTTGCACTTCCACTTCGTATTTCTTTATTCCGTAATATCTAACAATTGTGTTTTCTGCCTTTTTTCCTTTTCCAATCCCCCTTTTCTTCAGTGTGGTTTTCTCTCATATTGTCTTTGTTTTGTCACTCTTTCTGCATGTCGTGGAGTTTCAGTATTTTTCCCAATAAAATTGTTATTGTTTCTTTTGGGTTCTTACCTTCTCTTCATGTTCTCAATATCTCTCTCTTCCTCTAGACGTTAATTTGTCTCTTTTCTGTCCTACGTTTTAATCTTCTCTCTTTACTCTTTTGTTCTCTAATGTTCTTCTTCTGTTCCTTTGTCTCATATTACTTTTTTCTATAATGTACTTTCCGTCTTGTGTTGCGTTGTTCTTGCTTTTTCTTTATGATGTTCGCTATCTTTCTTTTCTCTCGGCTTTTCTGGTGATTTCCTTGGTCTGAAGGTCTTTTGTATTTTATTGATCTCTTCATGTTCTGTACTCTCGCTATTTTCTCTCTATTTTCTCCAGTTACATCCTTTTTTCCTGTCGTTGTTTTTGTTTTCATGTATAAATCCTGTCTTTTTTTGTTCACTATTTCTTACTTTTATGTTTTCTTGCTTTCCTTCTCTCATGTGTTGTTTCCCTCTCTCTGTTTTGTTTGTATATTTTCTTCTTTTTGTGTACCATCTCTGTGTTTTCTCTGCCTTTCTAATGATAAATCGATTTTTACTTTTTTAAAGTATATCTTTCTCTTTTCGATTTATTTGTTCCTTCCTTTCTCACTTCCTTTATTTATTTTTATTTCCTGATCTCTCTTTTTTTTTAGGATTCTAGTATCTTTCAGACCCTCTCTTTTAGTTTACTTCTCTATAGTGATCTTTCCATCTTTTTCGTGTTCTCCTTTCTTTCTTGCTTTTTTCTCCCAATAATTCGTCCATCGTGCCGTGCCTCTTTCTTTGTGTTGTCTCCTCCTTTGTATATGTCGTCTATTCTATATTTTATATATTTCTATGTCCTTTTTGGTTCTGTATCTCTCTGTCTCTTATGTTTTTTGTTCTCTCATCATGTTCTTCTTCGCTACAAAATGGCGGATGGTATTTTTTTTTCAGTCCCCACAATATGGGTATCAAGTGAAAAGGCTTAACTACTAGAATACAGTACACCATGAAAAAATTCAAAATTCAACATGGCGGCCACCACAAAATGGAGGATTACTTGTTTTTAGTTTTCAATCCCCTCAATATGGGTATCAAATGAAAGGGCTTGACAAGTGGAACTTTGGAAAATCTAAAAACTTGAAAATAATATAAATAAAAAACATTTTTAAGTTAAACGGCTTTATAATCATAATAATGATGCAGATAATGCACTAAAAGCTAAAAAATAATTAAGTAGGTACCAGGTACCAATCATCACACCACTCTCCTCATCAATCTAGACTATTCTTGCATAAGTTGTCTATTGACAAGATGTATTCAAAGCATATCTCTAATGATATGAGCGGTTGACTATAGATAATAGAAATTTGACTCGCCCCACTTTTTTTTTAATTTTTACTTATTTTATTTTTTAGCTTTTAGTACATTATCTGCATCATTATTATGTTTCTTTACAATAAAACTGTTTAACTTAAAAATGTTTTCAGTTATTTTTTTAGGTTTACACCAGTTTTTTGGTATACTGTTTGGATCTAGTAATGACTCCTAGGATGTAGGAACTAATTGCTAGAAAACGCATATTTCCGTTGTTTTAGCTCTATTATGTTTCTACTAGTTCATTTATTATTTACAGATCCGTCAGCTTATCGAACGTTGTAACAAAGTCCCACTGTGTCCCACAACCCGACCACCATTAGCTTATCGACCATAAGCACCCTCTCGGCCATATCGCACTGTCACTTTATAGTCACGACTTCACCTTGTTCTCCTTACCTTGATACACCACTTACGTAACGCCGATGCAACCGTTTATTATAAATATACACATTTCGATAATGATAACATTGCAGCAGCAATCTAGCTCACCCAAATTACCAACTTATTCTTAAGTGATGTAATCCCTCCGACTATTTTTACCGTCCCCAAAACAGAGATATCTTTTAGTCAACGCGCCCGTAAGACACTAAATTACTGTCCCCATTACCGTCCATATCTTAAATCTTGTAGACACTTGAATAACGGCAAGTGGATTAAGTCGACTTCAAGACGTGGAGGAGCTTTTGACGGCGCGTAATCTATGGTAGTTCGGGCTTGAAAAATGTCGTTTGTGCATCCCTCGTAGAAAGGAGGAAGGGTGTCTTGTGGTGGAGGGCGGAACGGTAGACATGCTTGAAAAGATAGTAGTAACATGTGTTTTTGGAAGGGTGATATATTTTTTTCGAGTTTTTGAAGTCGCTCTCAACTTTCCGGTTATTTTCTCGGATCCCATATTCCTTAGGTTCTCAGTTTCGCAAATTAATGTCTTGTTTTGTGTTGCAAGCTTCAAGTTTTTTAGTTTGTCAATTTCTCAGCATTTGATTATAATTTTTTATAGTTTCTTAGGTTCCCATTTAGGTCTTCGATGTCTCAGTCTAGTCCAGTTACCCAGGAGATAGGTGACTCAGATCTAAAGAAGACAATTGATTAGCCAAAAATATTTGTACTATAGCCCCTCGAAATGAGGTCCCTGTCTTTTATCAAGTAGTCAACGATGACTGCGGCGACTGCATTGTTAGTCCTACAAGGAAAAGTACCATCACTTGACAATTTTTGTCAGTTAAGAATGCAACCGCATAGTTTCAATCAAAAAAGGTAATTTACAAAGATAGTCGCTACGATGATGCTTCCATCTGGAATTTCCCATTGTCGTCAGTCCTTGACAACCTCCAAATAGAATTTAAAACAACCGATTATCACCTTACTCCATCGCAGAAATAGCTCCATGAGCGACGCCGCACGTACCGGATGACTGTCCCCGGTCGTCTCATAAATCAAACAAAATTCATAATAAAATACACAACACACGAATGGAGGCGAAAGTGGGCAAAAAATCGCAAACAGAACGATACGTTTGTTACAGCACCTCGCTGTGCCGGAGGCGGCGTTGCGCCACACCGTAAATATTGGCAATAACGCAAGGTTACACATAATAAACCGCATGCAACACCTTCTGATATCGGAAAAGAATGAATTCTGACCTAGGCAGAGATATACGTGTCACCTGGTTTTCAGCTCGCTCGAGTGCAATTTGCGCGTCAGGAGTGTTGGGAATCACGAAACCTCTTTTTAGCCCAAGTAGAAAAAATGGAGTTCAGATTTTGAAACGTCAAAATTGAGAAAGAGACTCAGTTTTTCTCAACCCAAACATTTCAAACACTCTGAAGATCTGCCTACCTTCCCAACAGCTAATTTATAAATTTCAGACCACATTCTTCGTTGACACATTGAGACATCAGCTTCAAATTATTAATTTATTCACATAATTAACAAAAACTATAATAAATGCATAAAAACGAGTAATTTGCGAATCAATATGAGGTAGTAAACAAGAAAATTAAAAGCGTAGCGGTTTATTAAAGAAGGGAATAGAGGTACTGAAGCAAGAAAAGGCTATTGTAGAATTAATTAATTAACGTAATTTTCTTGGTAAATAAAAATATTTGTTCCATTAGCTTGTTTATGTAGAAATACATCTGACATACTTTCACTGCGGATTTTAGAATACACACTGTATAGACAACACAGTATTAGATATTATTATAACAGTTTTAACATTATAGCACATTGCAAATTTTTCTTTGCGTCGTCTAGCTAAAATCATCATCGGTGTATACCACCCGCCCTAATGTGTCCAATGACAAGGTGTTTGAACTTTATAAAGCCACAACTGCGGCCTACAATAAAAAACGCTATCGCCGACCCATTAAGTGGACCTCTTGTGATTACTGCATAAAAATACAAAATGCACGGAAAAATTCCAACTTTATCGCTCCAACAACATTTTGATTGTTATATCGGCCCGACTTCCCGTCAAATCTCTGTCATTTCCAAAGTCTATTTTTACGGGCTTTTGGCACCCTGCCACCGTCTCTCCGGCACTACAGTCCGTCCCATTTCCGGAGCGAAAATCGCCAAACACGTGTTCCGTAGGGTGGACATGTGTCGCGCAGAAGGTGGAAGGAAGTCAGGTCGAAAAAGTGAAGTTCGGCGATAAAACAGCCAAGGCTGGCAAAACGTAATTATTGTTGGCGTCGACGGTTTGTATTTAAATTTAGCTGTTGGATCAGTGGCTATTTTCGTCAACAGGTTATGAAAATTAATCCCATCATGTGGGTATCGTGACCAGTGCTTAAGAAATCTGGTGGAAAATATTTTTTCGCTTACCATCCGTTGTTCCTTTCCTTGTGCAGGGCCACGCTGAACCCGAACATGGAACTGTGCCCGTCGCCGCTATAGGGTGTCTCGTAAATTGCGTAATTGAAACTGTCGACGTTAAAAGCGGCCACTGTGTATACGCACAGGCACAGACAAACACACAGGCACAGATAATCGCACTGGCACATTTTCGGTTTTCGCGAAATTCGAACGTTCATCTCGAGGCGGATATTTTCGTCGCATAAAAAAATAAAAATGTAAAAAAGGCTTTCGACTTAAAAAAAAACTAACAATTGGCGATCATGTCGGCAGTGTGTATGTTTGAAATCGTACTTCGCGCTCTTTACATTACACAAGTTGATGCGCGACTGACAAACTATCCAGTTTCATGTTGCTCAACTTGGGCGCCAATCTATTTCAAAATAGACCCGAGGATCGAGCAGATTATGCAGAGACATCGGTGGAGTCCGCCCGAACGAGGAACGAGGAGGGAGGTTGCGAGGGAAGAAAACTGTAAGTAGAGTGGTGCCACAGCACTAGTAGATGGCGCTCACGCTCACCGCTTGCTCGTATACACTAGAGCCCACAAGTATGGGATGTCACGGTTTTCAAAAATAAAGAAGATACATCAGACAAGTGATATTTTATATAT
Organism: Diaperis boleti; assembly: GCA_963583935.1. Taxonomy (NCBI): domain Eukaryota; kingdom Metazoa; phylum Arthropoda; class Insecta; order Coleoptera; family Tenebrionidae; genus Diaperis; species Diaperis boleti. The sequence goes on from OY757242.1 coordinate 204,959, forward strand.
TGCATTGAGAATTTTCTATATCGCAGCAAATAATTTATATAGTGCAGAAAATTGTATTTTGGCCCAAACGGCAAATCATAGAATGACCGATAAACATCTAAAAAGGAAAATATAATTATTCACAATATTATTCCCTAAAAAGCACTTAAAGCATATAAATCAAATCCTACAGGCAAATAATCATGAGAGGGGAGATTAAAGAACTAAATAATAATAAAACAAAGAGATAAATAAAGAAACGACAACAGAAAAACTAAATCTAGAAGGCAAATGAAGAGATGAAGACCATCATCAAATAAGCGAAGTCCATTTTGCGAAAAATTCGACATTAATTCATTCAAAGATTTTTTTGAAAAATATGAAAATAAATATTTTGATACTTAAATAAATAAACAACTTTATAATGGGACTTATACGATTGCTATGGAACTTCAAAATTTCATCCAACACCCATAGTTCTGGTTTTCGACCGATAAGTCAGTAATAATAAAAGACACCACTTTTTATCACAAAAAAATTACCGCCACGATATGTCATTTATACTCTGAAACTACCTACATACTTGATTAATCGTCATTCATCGAGTACAAAATTTTAGTTCTTTTCTGTGTCTATTAATTCATCTAAAAAAATAATTTAATTTATGGGCATAAAAATACACTACTCAAAAAATATGAGTACTCACTTTTTTGAACTAAATATTTATTTACATTTTTTAAATATTTTAAGAGATTTGGATCAAACTTGGAATATACAGGGTGATTCACGATTCAAGTATAGTAGATATTTAAAACTCAAATTATGCAACCAGTGATGCACTCAAAACATTTTGATAGTCTCTGGATTTATTTTCTACAAAAAAACTTACTACTTACGATACAAACTATTGTAAACATCTGGATCTTTACTGATAAACCCTTTCCGACAGACAAAAACCACTTTTGCGTTCAAATGAAAAACATAAGACTCACCTAGATCAACGTTCCATTTATAAAAATTGTTCGAAATGACGTCAACCGCAGACGCATACCCCACTATCTTTCGGTGTTAATGGCATAAACAAGATGTTTCATGTGGCCCCACACGAAAAAAATATTTATTCCGATCCACCTTTCGTGTAAATTTCGTGCATTTGTTTTCTTATGTTCCGAACGTCCACTAATAAATTACACACTCAATTATCGGTCACTATTTGAAAATAAAGGCATTTTAAAATATTTCGTGTGTACCGTCAACAGTCAAAGTGAAACTGAGAGTAATTAATTGGCAGCCGTTCACCGCACTCGTTCCAGCAAGTTCTTTTTTGTTTAGACCAAGAGATAAGAGTTTCTTTACTAATGGTTCTTCAATCATGCTAGCGGTTCTCAATCGGTTTTCGCGTGGGTTTTAATTAAAATGAAAAAAAATAAAATAATAATTCGAATTTAAAAAAGTCTGACAACTTGGATAATTTGTACAAATTGTGAAGTTAATATCTAATGTGTCCTCCTCTTGCCTGCACAAGTGCAAAGCGTCTTGGGGAAAATAGTCCCATTCTTCAATTAAGGCCTGTGCCAATTGTTTAGTTGCAATTGGAGGATTTGGGCGTCGTCCAACACGTTTCCCCAATTGATTCTAAAAATGTTCGATTGGATTCATGTCTGTGCTGCTTGCGGGCCAATTCATTTTACGGATATTGTGATCATCAAGATAAACAGTGACGATTTCATCAGCGTAAAGTTACAGCTCTACTAACTTCTATCGACGTTAATGGCTGAACCATTGCTTCTTTTAATTGTTGTGCACTGTCAAACTAGTCTAATATTGTTTCACACTAAAATGGCTCAAAGCCTACTTAAACATTTATTTTTAAGGTTTTCTTTCATTTTAGTTTTTGTATTGTTTGAACGTTTCAGGTTTAAAATTGACTGTAAGAAGAAGTATTCGAGCACAATTTTGTAATTACGTGAATAAATGATGGTGCAAGATATATTCCAAGTTTGATCCAATTCTCTTGAAATAATTTAAAAATATGGAAGTTCAAAAAAGTTTTATTTTTATTTTTTGAGTAGTGTAATTATGAGAAAACTAAAGGCACTGAAACTCATAATCTAACATCGATAAAAACGAACGAATTCTGAAAATCGGAAATGTGTATCCATATAACTATAGAAGTTTCACACCACGTCTATATAAAATAATACAAACAACTTTATAATGGAACTTACCAAACTATCATGGGACTATCAGTGCATATTTTATTTGTTATGGTATTTAATTAATGGAAATTTGTGATGGAAACACAAAATAGTTAAAAGGCATTACTAAGGTCACAAAACTCATATTCTAACGTCCTAACGCGAAAACAAATCTTGGAATTATAAAGAGACTTACCAGAGAACTATGGCACCATGGGACTCCCCTGACACTTATACCCATTGGTTTATTTATGATTTTGAACCTATAAACCACAAAACTATTTTTTTTTTGTCACATAAAAGAGACGCCAACGATCTGTCATTTATACTGTAAAACAAGCCACTAGATTAATTTATCATTTTTGTTGAGTGCAAAAATCCGATCATATAGTATATTCCGACAAAATTAAACGTCAAATGTGGTTAGGCCCGTCATTAATTAATTCAAAAGCTTATCAACATTTTAAGTTGTCTAGCAAATTCTTGAATTTTTAGAATAGAATTGTTAGAATTTTGAAAATTATGTATGCAACACACTATGCAAATGTGTTTAAAGTGTTGTAGGTCTGACAGAATCCTATTTTGATACACGCCACCGGAAGATGCTTTGCATAGCCAGACGTCCCGCGTCGAAGTTCAAGTTCTAAAAAAAACTACTTCACTCACGATTGTCACATATTATTCAAAACCTGGTGTGTCGCAATAAAAGTCGAGCCTATTCAATATTTTTTATTTTAAATTAACAATAGTACAACTGTGAACACAAAACATCACGATCAGTTCACTCACATTCCTAAACACGTCCCATAATTTGCAAATCATAACATTAAAAACAGTCATATACCCGATGGTCCCTCTGTTGGGAATTACAAAGAGCAACAGTAACAACTCTATTTGTACAACAGCGATGAATTTTTGAAATTCATCTCATATAAAGCTATTGCAAAGAAATCACTACACAAATTCTGGAATGTCTAGAAATCCTCTCATGCACGCAACCGCCCCATAAAACGAAATCACAGAATAAAATGTAAAGCAATGAAACACTTCCATCCGTTTAAACCTACTTTTGTACAAGAATACTGTTATAAATTAAAAAAATAACAAGTACTAACAGCACTATTTACACCATCCATAAATCTAAAATAACCATCATTGAAACTTTATTGTTAATAGAGTATTTCGTTACAATTCAGCCTTCGGCGAGGATCTGCGAGAGCAGGCGCTTCAGACTGTCCAGTCCCGTCAGGAAGCCCCCGTCGGGCCCCTGATGCACCACCCCGCTCGAGCTCTCCTCGCTCCGCGTCACGAACGACGTGTGCGCGAAGTCGATCATCCGCACGTCCACGTTGGCGGGGGCCCCCGAGCGCGCCCTCCGCTGCCGCTTCGTCAGGCTCTTGTGCGACACCGTCGCCAGCTCCTCGTCCTCGTCGTCGTCGAGCTCCAGGTGCCCGAACTGGATGCTCGTCTTGTGCGAGAGGCACGACTCGAAGTCGGAGGTGTCCTCGTTCGAGCTGATGCCGCCGTTCAGCTCGTTCAGGTGGGAGTATTCGTCGCTGCTGCTGTTCGAGTACATCATCCATCCGTCGAGGGGCAGCGGGCTGGTGGTGGTGATGGTGGGGATCGAGGGCGGCGAGTCCATGAACACCGTCTCCTCGGAGATCGGAAAGAAGTTGCTGTATTTCGCGCCGCGCGCGGCGGCTTCCGCGAAGCCGCGGTGGTGCGAGTCCTGCGAGACCTCGTCCTGGCTGAGGTTGAAGTCGGTGGAGGAGTTGCTGGTGTCGGCGTCGTAGCAGCACGGGACCTCCCGGCTGCTCTCGGACGACTCGTGCGTGCACTCGCTGTAGCCGGGCGCGAAGCACGGCTCGGGCTTCAGGATGGGCATGCCGCCGTTGCCCTCGTATACTATGAGTAGGGAGCTGGAACAAAAAGGATGTTGTAATAAATAAAAACCACACCATTCAAATTACTAAAGTGGTTAGTGTACTTAAATATTTTGCCGAAAAGGCAACAACACTCACCAGGAATAAAATCTGTAGCAGCTCTGCTTCTCGATCACCCTCCGCAGCTGCTCCAGCTTCGAGATCACCTGCTGTATCACCGACACCCTCAGTCCGAACCCGTTGTCGAAGAACGTGCACAGGGCGTTCTTGAACCCCTCCTCGTTCAACTCGCGCCCCCAGTACTTGTCCTTCTTGCAGTAGATCTCCGAATCGGCTCGGTAGACCTGCATGCCGCACAGGCGCACTCCCAACGTCGCCGAGGTGCTCGCCGCGCACTTGGCCATCTGTTTGGACCTCTTCTCCGCAGAGGCGTCGTCCCCGTGCTGACGGGTGCCCATCTTCAGGTCCAGTATGCAGGGGTGGGTGTAGTGGGAGGTGATGTTTTCTAACATTAGGAAGTATTGCTTGTTCGTATTGTCTGATTGCGAGATGGTTTTTAGGACGTCCTTGGGATTCCCGGTGTGGCGGACCCTCATTCTGGAAAGAGAGGAGATCGGGTGAGTAAATAAGATTAGGTCGTCCGACAGACAATGGCGGTGACGCACGCGGAGTTCATCCTAATCAGCGGTACTTACTTGAGAACATCTTCTCTTTTCCTCTTGCGGTCAGTCTTGGTTCTGGAAGAGTCGTCTCGAAAACTGGGACTATACCGTTTTTCCATCTTTCCCCCGCTACACAGCGTCGCCTGAATAACTCCTGCAACAATTCGCAATAGCATTTAACAACGAAAACACCCAAACGTCTCGGACAATACTCGATTTAGTCAAGATTTTAGTAAAAATTAGTACACGAGAGAAAAAATGAGACGCTACGACAAAGCTCTGCGTGTTGAATGTGATGAGAAACGAAAGAAATAAAAATAGTAACAACAACGAAAACGAGCGTTCGTTTACTTCTATTGACTTGACGGTAGGAATAGAATGCAGATTCATCTCGCAATCTGTATTCTATTTTCGTGTGTTTGTAATAAAAGAAAAGGGCTTCCCACCCGTAAAGAGCGTCCATACAAACCCTCGCAGAATGGACGATTGGAGGCATTCGATGCGGGGTCAGGCAGCGGGCAGCCGTCTGTCACGTCAGCCGGTCCACCGGATGGCGGTTCCCTCAATAAAACAAGTAAACGATTTTTGGGATAACCAAGTTGCATATCACGCACACTCGCAGACATTCAGGATAATCTCGGCAGAGCTGGCATACGTGCGGGGGCCGGCGCCGCACGCGAACATGCTGGCGTACACCAAGGGACCGTTCTTGGTCCCTCATTATTCTGTTACTCCAGGCAAATTTAAGGATCTCTTCGTGACCCCTTTTCTGTCCTTGCTGAATAAATTGTATCGACAAAATTGTGGCAGTTATTTTGAAAAAAATAACTACTATTATTACTGCCTGTGATTTGTATCTTGTGGTCCATTCTCTTCACATATTTCGGTCGTTGCCACGTGTGCATTCACAATGAGACCCCGACATCTTTTTTTGTCTGCGTAGGGCGCCGACCCGAAAATCAGCTAGGACTTCAAACGGTCCCAATAGTGCCAACTCCGACAAATTTCAACTCATACTGACTGATATTAAAGATCAATGACATACTTACCTCCGATATAACACATTACTTACTGTATTTACATAAGTAAAAATCACCCTTGTAAATGCGCGATCGAAAAAATACAGGAGGGGGGACCTGTCGGGAGGAATCGGGAGAGTCATTCATACCACACAATTATCCAGTAATAATGTTACAGATCATTAAAAAATAAAAAAAGAATTCATCACTTGTTTATTTCGATTTTTCTCTATAGTTAAAAATAACATGTCAAGCGTTGTACATCACACTAATGCATAAAATAAAAAAAAAAAACATGAATGAAGTTAGGTGATCTTGTTTCAAACAGTAAGCATGCAACCACAAATCCAGTATAGTTGTCAGATTTCAAAAGATTTATTTCGTCTCATCTTGTTGTACATTTACAATACAATCACTAGCCTACCTATGCTATTATGTATGTATTCGAGACCAGAAACGCGGACCAATTCGGGAACGTGTTGGCACCGTTCTTTTCGATACTTACAAAATTCGCAGAGAACGTCCAACCGTTCCGGAATCCGAGTCCGGACACTCATCTAACATTTAACGCTAGTTTTCCACTTAACGAGTCGAGAGTCTTTCATTGCGCTATCGATTTTTGATTTTGGCTCTAATTCTAATCGGCTTACCTTTATATTTCGGTACAAACATTTTGATATCTTGGTCCTGAATGTTTTGGTAAAAGTCCAGCTCTCTGAAGTTCAACGGTTTGCAGATCGTGCTCGGGTCGAGCACCATCAGTCTTGTATGACCGCCTACCTGGAACGGTAGAGGTATGTGAATATCGGGACTCGGATACCCAAAACTGGAGACTTACTTGGTTGCTGAGAGGGTGCAAGTCGACTTCGTCACAGCCATCAACGTGGTGGTCTCGTCGGCGAAGTTCGTGGGACGATTCCGCATATTTCCGATTGCGGGTTTCAGAATCTCCCATACCCCACTCATCCAACAAGTACACCATCCCCTTCTTGTTGACACGGACACACTCCTCAAGTGTTACTTCTTCCACGAAAAAATCCGATGCGAATCTGCAAGAAAACCGGTCGTCAGACTCTGTCGAAGGAAAAACAAAAGATTTTGACGTCTGTCGTCGGGGAGAAATGTCAGTGGCGCGCCACAAGGAGCCGCTCCGGGGATCACGCTTTTGAAAAATTTTTTGGCTGTTTATTATGTCTGAACGGACCATGTAATCCTAATCCCTGAACCGGTGCAAGTTTCTACTATTTTTATCCGGAAGAACCTGGCAGGTCGTAGCTCTCAAAAACGATCTCGGTTTCAAAAAATTTCACAACGTTTATTTCGAGCCGCAACCGATTTAAAAAAATACCGAAAGCGGGTCATGTCTTGTGCAAGAATTTTCGAACTGTTTTGGACCTCCCTGACCTGCCTTGAATGTGGATGGGATTATGTCATCGGTGAAGATAATAAAATAAAATTTCTAGATTTCGCCTGAATGTTTGGCAAGAGATGCTGGTGTATTTTTTCGCTTTCCTGTGTGGTCGTGAACGAACTGACTGCGGCCTTCAAGGTGAAGCTCGATTTTAATTTTTTAATAATAAATTTAACACGTTCTTGCTGGAACGTTCTGATTTATGCTTGTAGATTCAAAATAGATGTGTTTAGATTTATACAAGTCCCGGGACGCAGAAGCAGGGGTGTCGTTGGTGTAGATTGAAATGACAAATTTAACACTATTCGGATCATGTTCGACATGAAGTTGCAATTTCAGAGATTTAGGTAATTTTGGCATGCGAATTGTTACGTCCGAATAGACAGAAGCACTCAGAAGTGTCGTTGATGAAATAAAAGTTACAAAAATGGTGGATGCGCCCTTTTAATTTATTGACGTTGGAAATTGAAATATATCAGGTTTCATCATGTTACCTGTGGAAAACAAAATTTATATGTAATTATATGGAGAATTTTCATGTTGGAGGCCTACTGGACTTTCGACAGCAAATTCTTCAGATACAGAGGTTTAGATACACACAATCTCACGTGGGGGAGAGGGAGGGTCTGGGCAAAAATCACGTAATTTTTTCCCCGCAAGAAAGACTGTAAAATTGCGAGAAAGCGGTTAAATTATGTAAGTAAAACATTTTGTCTGCCGCCCAATTGGCCATACTTGCTGACTAGGCAGACAAAGTGTTTTGTCTGCCGCTCAATTTAACAATCGTGTCCTTTGAAAAATTTATATCGACAGCGTATATAATTGTTTTTTTTTATAAATTTAAATTATTTCATTCTATTAGAGACTAGCTGACCCGGCGAACTCAGAATCAATAAATGCTGTGTTAACTTATTAGCTGAATTCACTTTTTTATCAAAACATAATGCACACAACGCCATCTCCTGGCATTGCCGGAACCAGCATACAACGCCATGTTCATTTTTGTTTCTGCCATGTATTCCGATGTTTTAATAGTTATTCGCCCCGAAAAAAAAAAAATGTGTGGAGTCCACGCGCAACAGAAGTGAAACTTTGGAGTTTACTCCTTAAGAATCGATTTTCATTTTTAAATCCCGGACGACAAATTTTGATGGCCGTCGTTATTTGTTATTGTCGTGCCAGGGAAGCTTTGTTATTGTCGTTGCCCTGTACCAAGCTCCCCGCCCCCTGTAATTTATCCGATGTTTTAATATTTAAAATCATCATAAAAATCGGGCCAGATGTTCTTGAGTTATAAACCCAAGGGTTCCCCCTGTCCATGTTTCAATAGTTATTCTGCTATTCGGGGCGGAGGCAAATCCAACAAATCAAAGATCATAATAATCGGTCCAGCCCAAGGGGCCCACCTGGGCCCCATGTCCAATGTGAAAAATAGTTTACGACTTATTCCCATACCTACCAAATATAAAAAAAATACTTCATACAAATCGGTCCAGCCCAAGGGGGCCCCCATATCCATGTGAAAAATACTTAACGACCTATTCCCATACCTATCAAATATACAAAAAAAAAATCATAAGAATCGGTCGACCCGAAAAATCGGCCCAGCCCGAGGGCCCCCTCTAGGCCCCCATGTCCATGTGAAAAATAGCTTACCACTTATTCTCATACCTATCAAATACACAAAAAAAAATCATAAGAATCGGTCGAGCCGAAAAATCGGTCTAGCCCAAGTGGCCCCTCTGGGCCCCCATGTCCATGTGAAAAATAGTTTTAAACCATCCCTGGATTATGTCGATCAAAACAAAACAAAAATTATTCAAATCGGTAAAGCCGTTCTTGAGTTATAAAATTACAACGAAAAGTGGCATTGATTTTTATATATTTATATAGATATAGATTTAGCGCTGAAGTTTTATTTTGAAGACAATAGAATTTCATAAAACTTTCGTATGAAGTCTTAGAAAATAGTCGAGATGCTCACTGAAGCGACTTGACGAAACTTGAATGGGCTTTGAAAAGACTTGGAATGTCTTGAAATGACTTCAAAGACTTGAGGAGACTTGAAACGACATGAAATGTTTTGAAGGGACTTGAAAATGCTTGAAATGACTTCAAAATATTTTGAAGGGACTGAAAACGACTTGAAGAAACTTGTAACTAGTTGAAAGGACTTTGAAGCGACTTGAAATGTCTTGAAGCGATCTGGGAAGATTTGAAATATCTTGAAGGTATTGGAAGCATTGGAAGCGACTTGAAGCAACCTGGGAAGACTTCAAATATCTTGAAGGGAGTGCAAGAGACTTGAAAAAACTTAAAATGTCCTGAAGCAACTTGAGGAAACTTCAAACGAAATGAAGGAACATTTTGGTGAAAGAGTTGAAGCGACTTGAAACAATATGAAATGTTTCGAAAGGACTTGAGGCGACTTGAAATGTTTAAAGAAATACTTGGAGTCTTGGAGCGATCTGGAAAGATTTCAAATAATATGTTGAAAGTACTGGAAGTCACTGGAAAAGACTTGAAATACCTTGAAGCGACTTGAAAGGATTTGAAATGTCTTGAAACGACCTGAATTGGGATGTTTTGAAAGGACTTGAGGTCACTTCAAATGTTTTGAAGGAAATTGAAACGACTTGAAGGAATGTCTTGAAGCGACTTGAAAATGTTTAAAACAAATTGAAACGACATGAAATGTTTTGAAGAGACTTGGGTCGACTTGAAAAGTTTTGAAAGGAATTCAAGCAACTTGAAAAGACTTGAAATGTCTTGAAACGACCTGGAAAGATTTGATATATCTTGAAGGGATTGGAAGCGACTTGAAATGTCTGCAAAATACTTGAAAAGACTTGAAATACCTTGAAGCGACTTGAAAGGATTTGAAATGTCTTGAAGAGTCTGGAAGCGACCTGGGAAGACTTCAAATATTTTGAAGGGACGGGAAGCTACTTGAAAAGTCTTGAAATGTCCTTTAGCGACTTGAAGAGAGATGAAGTGAACTTGAAACGACTTGAAAGACTTTGTAACGAAGTTACAGAAATCCGAATTTAAATACCAAATTAAGAGCCGTCAACGAAGCGACATTCCGACTCCGGAGTCGCTACGACCGCTTCCGGATCAACCAGACCGACTTGTTTTCTATTGGCTAGCCCGATCTCACCGTCCCTTCCCGCGAATCAGCAAGTCGAATCCCGGGAAACGCCAATAAACGTATACTACAGGGTGTCTCATAACTTTTGTCACCGACCACTCGGGTTCCGAACTAGCCGAACCATCTTACTCAAGGGGTGGGTGCATCAAGGTCTACAGGGAGCATCCTAACTTTTGTCACTAACCGCTAGGATACCGAAACTGAAACAATCGAACCACCGTGTACAGGGGCGAGTATATCAACGTCAACAGGGTGCATCCTAACTTTTGCCACCAACCGCTCGGGTCCCGAAACTAAACGAACCATCGTAAACAGGGTGCAATTCGACAGGGACATACAGGGTGAATCTTAAGTTTCGCCAGCGATTTACCACCGACCAAGTCACTAAGCTTTGTAAATAATTGTAAATAGTGGAACATTAAACTGTAACACCAATTCGGCTTTATTTTCCCCTCTCGCCAAACTAGACAGTTGACTCCTGGAGTTCCGTACTCTGACTTTTAGCTACCCGTGGTGCCGTGGAGCACACCACGTAAAAAACTGGCGCTGGAGGCAACCGCCGTATTTTTTTTAATTAAAATTCGACGTAATCAAGCAGTTTAACGTATTTACACTAAAAATATGCATTTTGAAAAATATCACGTGAGATTAGGGGAGGGGGAGCTGGTCGAAAAATCGCCAAAATCGACTCACGTAATTAATGGACGCTCCCTATGTACTCCCTATTTTTTAGAAATTGAGCCTTCAGAAAGTGAAATTTTTGCCGTTTGGGCCGTTTCATTTCATCATTATGTCAAATCTTCAAAAATGAAATCTCCCAAATATGTAAAAAGCAAACGAAATTCCATTTTGTGAGTGCACTTCATCGTTCCAGTGGCGACTCTTCACAAATAAAAAATCCCAGAAGCTTGAAAAGAAAGACTACTGAAGGATAATAAATGGTAAATGGGCAACTTAAATGAGAAGGCTTCTAGAACGGTGATTGTATTAATTTTCATCATGAATACAATAGTTAAAAAAAATAACGAGGCTTCTAGAAGTGTAAAGACTCCCATAAAACTGAAGAAATTGTGCAAAATGGCGGATGCGCCAGGTAAAGAAAGTTAGTTCAAATCAGTTAGAAATTATTGAAGTGATAGATAAAAAATACTAAGACACTAGACATTTTTATAGATTAACAAAAATAGTGTAAAACAACTGCAGAGGCGGACCAAAAAAAAGATACAAAGTTGTTTGTTGTCAAAAAACGTCCTACTTCCCACTACACGTCCATTGCAATAAAGCTCTGCGTACTAGTAGTACAAAATTAGAACTGCCGCATCTGGCGATCTATTATTGTAGCATTTTGTTGGATTGTGAAAGTGTCCATCGCATATCCGGTAAGGGACAAAGCACAGTAAATTCTGTAATTAGTGTAAACCGCCAATTATAATTGAACTTAATTATAATTTCATTTCGCAGATAATGCGGTTCCCACCTCGATAACCGCAGGAAGTCCCCAACAAACACCGATAAAAGCTGCATTCCAAGATAAAAAAAAATGCACAAGATCTGTTCGACGCGAAACAAAAGTGCTAAATATAGAGGGCGAAAGATGGCAGGGTGGTTGACCCCCCCTTCGCTACAAAACCAAAAAGGAAGTCGATCGGTGGAAGGAATTTATCGGGCAATTTAGATCAATAACACGTGAGGTGCTTTTTGCGCAACTTTACCAAACGTTTGCGAGTCGGGATGCACATCAGTGCCAGACGCCACGCCAGATCTGTCACCAATTGCCAAAAGCGAGGACCACAGGTGTTGGGCTACTCACCGTGCGAATTTCAAACAATTTCGAGGACACCAAACCAAACAATTTGAAACACTACGACTGAATGACGAGATATGAGATCAGTGATGCGACTGATAAGCAAAATCCAAAAATAGCGACCACTTTTATTTATAAAAAACCACAATCAGGTGAATCCACAACGCATGCATCGATCGCTCGTCACTCGTCCACATCCTTCCCACTTACGTAAACTTCGAAAGTTCCATCTTCGCCGATTGCAAAAGACACGGCGATAAAAGTAAAAAGAGCGTTCCGTAACCGTCACCTTAAACTTTCGAACGTTCTGGTCTCCATCGCGAAAAGCACTGAACGCTTTTGCCGTCCAACTCCCGGTCTAAAATTAAGTTGGAAACGCGGTCGGTTTCGCGACAGGAGGCGCTCTGGTGCTTCCGAAGGAAAATTATGGTGATTTAGTGGAAAGGTCGACGGACCGAAGGCTGAGGAAACGACAAAGGAAGGTTCCGAAGAAGGTTGACGAAGTTTTTATATCATCGCAGGTGTACAGTTATCCAAACCATTGTGGTTTGCTCAAGCAATCAACGCTTGGATTTTGGAGGAGAGGTTTTGGCGCAAGAAACGAAGACAACGGAGCGGTTTTTCGTGGTGTTCGCGCATTTTTACCGACACTTCAAATTAATACACAGTTAAGATTTAATGAAAATACCTTTATCTGACCTCGATACTATTATCTTCAACGTAATTGCAATGTCTGATGTCATTGATGGGGGAAAAAACCTTCTAAATGGTAATTTGATTCTTGGGTTCTCAGGTTGGAGAGGTTTGATAGTGTCAGGTTCGCTCAAATCAATCTAGCTTTCAAATTATCGAGTTTACAGGCGTCCAGGTTTACGGCTATCAGGTACTCCGAGCCTTGGATGTCTAGGTTTCCTGATTTTCAAGTTGCTCAGTTCTCAGGCCGTCAGACGATTAGGTTTTCAGGTCGAATTCATGCTTTTTCTTGTAGAAAGGAATCAATAAACCTAGGTCTGGATAGAGAATTGAATAAGCTTTAAAATGATGTATCACACGACCCCCCATGACATTTAATTTTTTTAAGGGGGTGGCTCCCTTGGCTAACGAGGTGAGACTTGAAAGTTTGGTACAATTTGGTCCCCCTTGATAACAAAAAGTCTTCCAAATTGGAATTAATGGGGGGTACAAATTTTAGTTGGGACACCGGGTATATTAATTCCAATTTATTGTTCAGCGTCGAGTTTTTTTTTTTTTTGGCGTGAAAACGTCTATTCGCTCGTCAAGTACAGTGATATCCGGTCAAACGTTCTTGCGTTACAAGTATCGTCGTGATCCATTCGTTTTGCCTGTAACGTCATCGGACTGTTGTAGATGCATGTTTGGCATTCATGGAAATCAGCAAATTAGTGTAGCGTAAAAATACGTTTAGCTGTTGTTGAATGTCAATTCAGGTGCCTTTCGGAGCTGTACTGGAACCCAAAGTGAGATTTTATCCGGACGACGTTTTCACGTCAGAATCTACGGCGCGGACCCAAACTTTAGTACCTTTTCTTTTCGTAATTTACGTAACATTCTCTTTCATTGAACCATAGTATCGTTCTCCTTTATTATCTTATTATTATTTGACTTGAATTATTTTTTGTTGTTTCTCCTTCCTCTCTATCCACAATTTCTAACTATCTGTGGAAAATTTGATCAACCTGAGCGAACCCAGTTGTTTGGCGACGTAGATTTTTTTGTAATAACAAACACCACGCAATCGAGAACATTCAGATACTAAAACTACACGATTACTATTGGCGGCGCAATTATCGATAAGACCAACAACAAACAAAACCGTACAAGCCGTCGTCCGGATATATAGTTATCCAATAATCCAATACATAAAAGCCACTGACACGAGGCTATGACGTAAAATCGGAAGCCCTACAACACCACTACGAGAGGTCAAACCACACCACAACAGCACTAACCTTATTCAATTAAAAGGCAATTGCGATAATCGACCGTCAAAATTTCACTAAAACACTTACGTAATCCGATTATATCGACCAAAGAGGTTTTACGTAACTTCAGAGGAAACTTATGGATTTTCACTTTAACACAAAGAGAGAGAAAGGTGGTAAAGACACCCACACGCCGCCATTAAGTGGCAGTGCTTGTAATAAATTCACCATTAATGATAGGAATATGGATTTTGTCATCAGTGTCATCGGACAGTGATTAATTGAAAAAGTCGGCTGATCTGGTATCAACTGGTTATGATTATGGTAAGTGTTATCGCTGTAGTTCAGGGTTGTGGCAAATGTGTCTCTGGAGCTCGATAACATTAATTTAATTTGAATTGTTCCTGGAGGAAATTTCCATTTGTGCAGGGATGCAAACTCGTATAAGACCTGCGGAGGTTCAAAAATAAAGTCTTCTGACCTTTCTGCGGGTGCTGCGCACCTTCAGTTTCTAATTTTGGTGTCCTGTTTTCGTAGTTTCTCTTTGGATGTCTCCTTGTAAACAATTTTTGCGACTTTCTAATTCCTGGTTCCTTATGTTGCATCCGAACTCTTTGGAATGCTTGGGATACTCTTACTACAAAAAGAGACCGACGAAAGTGCATGCAATTATCCGATCCGGGCGATTAAGCTCATCTTTCCCATCGGCGAAACTGGTTTACGATGGTTACGCCAAGAAAAATCTGCACGACTCCGAGCCAAGTACTAACACAAAGAAACTGCGCCGGGACTGAAGGTGGTTACATAGTTGTAGTAAAATATCGTTAATTTGGCAACGACTCCTATTGAAAAAAGTACTGCCATCAGAAGTGGGATACACGCCTTGCCAAATAAACAGCCCAGTCACTTTTAATGTCTTTGGACTTTTACGTAATTTACGACAGGAGATAAATTTACAGTCTGCTGGCGCTGCGACAACTTCGGGGGCCGTAATTCATTTCAGACGCCGCAGCACCCGCTACTGATATTTGGCTGAAACCTGGAAATCAACTTCACAACAATTGCAACAGATTTGAAATGTTTAACATTCGGAAAACAGAAAATGTGATTTGAGCAGTGAACCAACCGACTTCAATGAAGATGACGATTAGACCACTCATTATTCAGGGAGTTGGAAACGGGCCAACAGGACAATAAACCTGGCACAAAGAGACCCATCATTTCTAGCAATCTCAGAGAACAATATCGCGATTAAAAATGGGAGTGATTCCGATCAGATGTAAGTAATCTTTTCAAGGCGCGTGGCCAAACCTTATCTCGGTTTGATTTAACCAGGTATTTATAGCGCCGATTAAATTCTTGTATTGCCTTCAATAACACGGACACAAATGAGGGTCGTTGTCGCCTTTAAGGAGAATTGCGACATACATACTTTGATGACTCTCAAAGCAAGCCATAAAACAATTCGTCTTTGATAACAGCAACAATAAAAACAACTTTATAATCACTGGAACTTACCACAGTCACAAGTGTGCTATTTATTTACACCAACGCGCCAATCCGGCCAGATTTGTCTCCCATTGAGCCCATTTTGAATAAGCGCTGATTCAGTGTAGTTTTCCGCAGGTGAGATCACACGAACTTGGTTAAATTGCATTATCGGGAATGATGTCATATTATGTGTCTGTTTGTTTGGAATTCAAACGTCATAATGCTTATCGCTGTGTAAAAAAAGTGTCTCCAGTGCGGAATCATTTGTAGTAGAAATAAATGCGTGTTCACTGGACGGGGGAAAACATTCGTCATTGGTTTGAAAACAAACAATGGCTATTTGGTAAACATTATGACCATGCGTAGATCTTAGTAAAATATGCGCACCTAGCCGTGTCATTGGGAAATGCCAATGACGGATCCGCCGTGTCAAAATAGTAACTTCCTCAATTCACACATTTCCAAGATTTTTGCTCAGGCTTCTCACATTTTCCATGTTACTTTATGTTTTTTATCGCTTTTCCCCCCTTTCACTCGCCATTTATTTGTCCCATTCTTTCTATAATATCTGTCTGTCTTTCTATAATATACCGGGCGTCCCCGAAATAACTACATTAATTTTAACCAGTAGTAGAACCCATCAGTGTCAACAATTTTTCTTAATAAAATTTTGCCCTAAACCCCGTAGTTATCGAGCTAAAATTAGTGGAAGTTTTGACGTTAATTTCGGTACACGCCACTGAACCCCTGAGCGGTGATAACGACAGACGACAAAAAACTTCGAAAAACACTGGGAATGAATTTAAACAGCTAAAACTAAACCTGTTTACTTCAACATCCAATGCTATTGAAAATTGTGGGGCCTAATAAATAACATGCGGATCTTCGTCTGCCCCTACGTATTATTTAAGTTGAAAATACCTTCTCCGATGAATTGAATCGAGTTCTACTACTGGTTAAAATTAAAGTAGTTATTTCGGGGACACCCTGTATACTATACCTGTCAGTTTTTAGTCCTCAAGCTTAAGTTTCTTTCTGTCTTTACCTGCTAGTTGTCTCTTTTTCTCTAAATGAGCGTTCTATCTTTTTCGTTTTATCCTTCTGCCCCCCTTTCAATGTCGCAATCTCCCCATGTCTACCTTTATTTCGCCCATTCTACCTCTTTCTATTTCCCTCATTCCTCGCCTTTTTGTAGGTTTGACGACCGAGCACACAAGGCCGGCAACTACAGACGAGCCACGAAAAGTCCCACTTTTACTCCTAATAAAACAATCTACTATTATCGCGGTTATGCGAACGCGAATATTTCACGTCGCTTCACGACATTTCAAGTCATTTCAAATCGCTTCAAGTTTTTTCAAGTCGCTTCAAGACATTTCAAAATATTTCAAGTCACCTAAAGTCCCTTCAAAATATTTCAATTCTTTTCAATTCGCTTCAAGTCTTTCAAGTCGTTTCAAAACATTTCAAGTCCTTTACAGTCGTTTCAAGTTTCTCAAAGTCGCTTCATCTCTCTTCAAGTCGTTTCAAGACTCTTCAAGACATTTCAAGTCTTTTCCAATCGCTTCAATTTCCTTCAAAACATTTCAAGTCACCTCAAGTCCTTTCAAAACATCTCAAGTCTTTTCGATTCGCTTCAAGTCCTTTCAAGATATTATTTGAAGTGTTCCTAGACTCTTCAAGTATTTTCCAGACATTTCAAGTCTTTTCAAGTCGCTTCCATTCCATGCAAAAGATTTCAAATCTTCCCAGGTCGTTTCAAGACTCTTCAAGTCTTCAAGTCGCTTCCAGGCCCTTCAAAATATTTTAAGTCTTCCCAGGTCGCTTTAAGATTCTTCAGAACGTTTCAAGTCTCTTCAAAACATTTCATGTCGTTTAAATTCGCTGGAAATCTTTTCAAGTCGCTTCAAGACATTTCAAGTCCTTTTAAATCGTTTCAAGTTTATTCCAGTCGCTTCAAGATCTTTAAAAATATGTCATACCTCCTCAAGTGCCTTCAAAATATTCGCTTCAAGACTTTCAAGTGGTTTCAAAACATTTCAAGCCCTTTCAAGACCTTTCAAGTAGCTTCATGTCCTTCAAAACATCTCAAGTCTTTTCAATTCGCTTGAAGGCTTTCAAGTCGTTTCAAGACATTTCAAATCCTTTCAAGTCGCTTCAAGGTATTTCAAGTGGCTTCCAGTCCCTTCAAGATATTGTTTGAAATCTTCCCAGATCCCTCCAAGTCTCTTCAAGTATTTCAAGTCCCTTCGAAACATTTCTTGTCGTTTCAAGTCGCTTCCAGTCCCTTCAAGATATTTGAAATCTTCCCAGGTTGCTTCAAGTCTTTTCAAGTCGCTTCCAATGAAGCAATTTGAAAGCACTTGAAATGTCTTAAAGAGAATTGAAGAAACTTGAATCAGCTTTGAAGACTTGGAATGCCTTGAAATGACTTCAAAAACTTGAAGGGACTTGAGGCAACTTGAAATGTTTTGAAAGCAATTATTGAAGATTTAAAAAAACTTGGAATGACTTTAAAATATTTTGAAGGGACTGAAAGCGACTTGAAGAAACTTGAAACGACTTTGAAACGGACGTGGACCCGAGATGACTCATTGCTGTAGCGGCGTCATCAATTACTAGAATTACTAGGATTTACATTACAATGTACTCGAGTATGACATCATCTTTTGGAATATCCGGTACACATCGAGAGCGCCATGAAACATCTGGAGGGTCTAGAAACATTTAGGCGCTGGTATATTTATTGAAGGACGTTCGAGCGGAAGTCTAGTCTCATCAGTCAACCAGTCCAACCAGTCGCATCGGAGTTGAAGATCAGTAGGTCGAGTTGGACAGTTGCTTTTATCTATCCGAAGTGTAAATAAATAATACGAGACACCAGAAGTAGTAATAAATAAATAGGGTAAATAATGTAAATATTGTAATATAATAAGTGTAAATAAAATTGTACATAGTGTTTAAATAAATCGAACCTAGAAACGCAACAATATCTTGAAGAGACTGAAAGTCACTTGAAAAAACTTGAAATACCGTGAAGCTAATTTAAAGGATTTGAAATGTCTTGAAACTAGTTGAAAGACTTGAGGTGACTTGAAATGTTTTGAAGGAAATTGAAGCGACTTGAAAAGTCTTGAAATGTCTTGAAGAGTCTTAAACGACTTGAAGAGAGATGAAGAGACTTGAAACGACTGGAAAGGACTTGAAATGTTTTGAAACCACTTGAAAGACTTGAAGCGAATTGAAGACTTGAAATATTTTGATGGGACTTGAAGCTATATGAAATATTTTGAAAGGTCTTGAAGTGACGTGAAATATGTTAAAAGGACTTGAAAAGATTTCCAGCGAATTGAAACAACATGAAATGTTTTGAAGAGATTTGGGGCGACTTGAAAAGTTATGAAAGGAATTGAAGAGACTTGAAAAGACTTGAAATGTCTTGAAGAATCTTAAAGCGACTTGGGAAGACTTCAAATATTTTGAAGAAACTGGAAGCGACTTGGAAAGTCTTGAAGCGACCTGGGATGATTTGATATATCTTGAAGGGATCGGAAGCGACTTGAAATGTCTGGAAAATACTTGAAGAGTCTTGGAGCGATCTGGCAACACTTCAAATAATATCTTGAAAGGACTGGAAGCCACTTGAAAAGACTTGAAATACCTGGAAGCGACTTGAAACGATTTGAAATGTCTTGAAACGACTTGAAATGTTTTGAAGGGACTTGAGGTGACTTGAAATGTCTTGAAGTCTTGAAGCGACCTGGGAAAACTATATTTTGAAGGGACGGGAAGCTACTTGAAAAGACCTTTAGCGACTTGAAGAGAGATGAAATGGCTTGCAAAAACGACTTGAAAGACTTGAAGCGAATTGAAATATTTTGAAGAAATCTTTTTTTTGGAGGCAAGGTTCAAATCGTAATTTTGATATTAGAACCTTGAAATGTCGTTGTTTTGGAATTTTTCGAATTTTGAAATGTTGGCGTTTCGAAATCATGGACGCTAATAATTTTTAATTCTGATTTAAATCTGGGTATTTTGAAGTTTCGGAACATTCCGATTTGAAGATTTTGAATCCTTGGAATGTTGATGTTGATCACTTTTATTTTGAATTGACATCAAAATCTTATGTTGGGACGTCACGATGACAGAGATTTAAAAGAATCTGTTTGGACCCCATGATGTGCTGACATCGACACGAGGAACATTAAAAATGCGTAAACCATGACTACAAAAAACTCAGAATGGCATCACCATGAACATCACTGGTAATTTATGGGGTAATTGCATAAATGACCAGTCTTTTTCCATTCGCGGAAACTATCAATACCGTATCCAATATAAAGATAGTAATTATACACGATTGAAAGGAGCACTGATTCCGAGAACATATTTTATTGTGCAACTGTTTCATCGATATGACCTCTGAACTCATTCAGTCAACCATCGGACAGTTAGTGAGGTAGACACATGATATTGAACACGGACGACTTCACCAAAGTTAACGCCGATGTTCAGAAGTTAAATATTCGGCGATTCGAAAGTCACGCTTCCATTACCAAAACGACCCACATTCGCTAAAACGAGGCTGTAGTCATGTTTACATACAAAGCATATATGCATTTTTACATCAAGATATGTGGTTTCACCTTTCGGGGTCCGTGGGAGGGCACGTGTAAGCCGCGAAACTATTTGAATTTCGCGCGCAAATTCAAATTACCAAAACACGTGACAATTAGATCTTCAGCATTCAAAGCGATCACTAAGAAAAATGTTAAATCATCCAAGGTAATTAAAGACATTTTCTGGAGATACATTTTTGAACTGTAGCGTCCGACTCAAACAAAATTTTCATCAGAAATTACTTTTATAGTTCAACACTCAGAATTTTGAAATTCTCGCTTGTGTAAACATTGTCATGCAAAAATAAAATGTCAGATAAACGTCACAGACTTGCCGGGGTTGTGTCGAACTATAAAACGTTGTATCACACTCGTTCCTGTGTAAATTGGGGGTTTGCGGCACTCGGAGTTTAAGAAAGCACTCGTTTTACTCATATAATACACGTAATTTTTTGTTCCACAATTATTATCCGCGGTTATCAGGGATCTGGTGACAGCGATAATAATTTTCGACTCCACACGTAGCAATTATGCAATCAAAAACAATATTCTACGTCACTTATATTTGAAGGTTAAAGATGTGCTTGAACAGACAATGAGGACACAAAATGTTCGAACACAAAAGCAATAAGATAAAATACCTTAAAATCATTTCGTTGAAGCTGTTCAATTTCAGACCGTCCTTGCGAAGTTTTCCAACACAACTGAAGTTTGCAGAGGCAATAAACACACATGTTCAACTAATTTTTTATTGCATGGAGTCAGTTTGGATAAATACAGATCGCGGAAACGCTGGTAGGTAATTATTTGGTTTCGTTGTTTACCTAAAGATCGGACTAGACAAATAAGTATTTTTCCAGGTCTCCAATGAGGTAAAACTGGAGGTGTTTAAAAGGATTCGTCACGGACAAAAACGATACTAGGACCTCCAACTGCAAGGAACACCACTGGCAATATTGACATTCAGAACGTTGCAATAACAAACAACCAATAAAACTTAATAAATGATAATGAAAATTTTATTAGTATTTATCTTTTTTTATGGCGCACAGTCTTCCTTGTGCTGTCACATTTTTTTCTAATTAAATTTACTTGTGCAATTAGCGAACTCATCGATGTGTTTAAGTTCCTTTTAATGTATTATCCATTTTTTATAAACAATTGTCAAAATGCGGTCATGTTGGTATAAGCAACAGTAATTTTTGGTTGGTCACATTGAATGTCAAATTCTGACATTTATTCCGTCGTTTTAACATGATGATCATGATAAGCCACTTTAACTTCTACAGCTCGGTCCAAAAGTACATCTTTTTAGATGATACAGCCTGGTCTTTACTTGTATTTTGACATTGACAATTGTTTATAAAAAAATTGGATTATATGGAGTGAAACTGAAGGCCCAGTCCAACATAACTGTGAAAATTTGACTCAAAAATTTTAACTTTTTAAACCACCCTAGTTTCAGCGTTCATGAAGTCGATATGACCAAAAAAAAGCATACTGTCGAGTCCAAGCGATAAGGTTTAAATGGGCACTTGACATCGAAGTTGATTTGATTTACCTGCCTCAATAGCAATACCTCAAAATGACGTATCTTATTTTGTTTCAAAAATCACCCACGAGACAGCACATCAGACGTTGATACGAAACTGTTGTTTTGTTGTTGCTTTACACAAGTTCACGTAACGCAACGCTTCGTCCGTCAACAACACAATGTGTAAAAAGTTCCGCAACTCTCGACTTAACATGCACCTTTTGAACAATTTTCGGTTTCGAGGCTCTTTCAGAACTCAGGTCATTTAACTGAGGTGGATGGAAAAAAAAGATGACAGTTTTCGCCTATTATTTATGAACTAAAGATATGTCGCACAAAATTCCTTGTTTACATTGTACTGGGTGCAGTGGCGTGCTCCGATTTTATAGCCAAAGAGTAGAAAACCAAAATCAAGGGGGTTGCGCTCTACTCATCCCAAGGTGTTACCAGTTTTTTTACCTACATTTCGATTGCAGCCTGTGTTTATTATTAGTAGCCTTTGAACGTGAAAATAATCAATTTAGGCACATGTAGATTTTGTTTTCCACAGGCAACATGATGTATTTTCACTCAGGATCAGATGACATCCAGAGTGATCATCCAGTGCAATGATCTGTTTATGTTCACTTTGGATGATGTCAAAGTGAAAGGCAATTTAAACTTTCATTACATTGGATGATTCCTCCGAAGGCACAAATATGTAAACGAGCATTAACACAAGGTGTTAAGGGCTGAATCGACAGGGGGTAATCGATAATGGGCAGGTAACAGTTACTGGCAGGTACTTACCCACTGGCTCATTAAGGTTTAAGGTTATAGATACCATAAAAGTCAGTGAGAGTGATGTTATTGGCGAATAAAAATTGTTCTATAAAATATATTTATTTTTGTATGAGTCGTTTTCAGTTTTTCGAAATAAGGTTTACAACAAATGAGGTTAGATATAAATGAAAAAATTCATGGCCAACTTCGACGCCAAAGTTTAAAAAACACCCGCTATTCATCAAATTTCTTAAAAAAATACGTCTTGATTGATTTTGCTACAAATTGGATTGCATATCCAAAATACTGGTCTCTCACCGGATCAATTTGGAACATTACATAAACATCAATTAATCAATTTGGGAAATTTTGACAGTTTCAAGTTTGGTGTTGGTACTGGTACAATCACACTAGATTCTAACATTGTTTCCAATTTGTTCAAAATGTCGCTTTGCAGAGTGAAAAGTGCTTTTTGTATTGATTAAAACAAAGTTTCAAACAATGCAACCAATAAAAGAGTGTGGATAGTGGATGGAACAAAATCCTCTTTAAATTAATTTTAGTGCGAATCGGTGTCGGTATTCCAGGGGCATCGCATGAGGGTAAGTACCAAAACATCCTGTTAACAGCATAAATTTATCGCTACAAAGTATTGAAACTAGATTAGCTTCATGATTTATTGATTCTCTGAGGTTAGTCCCGACCCCAGACTGATTACAAATTACAATACGAGTCCAGCTGACTGGATGTAGAGCAAAACGGTATTTCTGTGTACAAAACTAAGGCTAAGGCCACACCGACGTCGTACAGGCCATTTCGCGACCGCGATCCGCACCTGACCATGCAGGGAGTTTTATTTTCCGCCAACCGCAGCCTCGACGTGTCCCTGCGCGACCGGCTGACATTTCCCAACAAAGCGTAAATCGTAAAAACATGCTGTCTACTCACAAAGGTACGATGTCCCGGTCAGCTGTGCGCCGTTGCCGCCGCTACCGTCGACGAGCTGGCAACGCTGTCCAACGCTATATCGATTACGCTGCTGCTGCGTCCTCCTTCTGCAGTTTGAAGGGGTGAATCACGCCCACTGCACAGACCACAACAGAGAAAAACAGAAAAACAAACACTACAGAACACCAACTCGGTCACATATCAACGGGCTTCGCAACCGCCATCATGAAGACCCGTCGAAACAGCCTCGCTAAGCACTGTCAGTGAGTCGCTTCCAGCCGACTAGATCCTGGTTCTGGAACTGACGCAAACCGCATTAAATGTCAAACAATGAAGTCTGTGATGAATGCGACAAAGAGAACCGTCAGCAATCCAGCACACCAACAACGAAACTGCTCGACTGCTCGAGAGCGAGGTCGCTACGCTTTCTTATTGAATGTTCGCGGAGCGAGCGGCGCCTGCGCACTGCGCACCCCTCGTAATCAAGTAACAGCTGATTGTCACGTGACGAACGTTTTGTTTTGGTTTTTTGGATTTTGTTTGGTTTTGGTGGAATTGTTGTTGCTAATTAACGTCAAGGTCGGTCAGGAGGTGCCGTTATCGCCGCACCTGCTGCGGTGGCTGTGGACGACCTTTGGTGGAGGAGCCTTGTCGATATGGAGAATTTTTCAGCATAAATCATCAACTGCAGCTGCAAGTTGCATAACAGTGCAGCCATGTGTGCACTTTGGGAAAATTACTGCTCTCGGTGATTAGCTTTGTAAATACTTGAGGAAAGACGAAGGTGAAAACCCAACAAAAACAGTCAAACAATTAAGGTTTGCCTAGTATTATGTGGATACAAAGAGCTAAAGGTGTTATTTGATGACGCACGAAGGCCGAAACTCGTACAACTTTGCTTCTAATTTGAGCCAGATCTGCTATTATAAAGATTGGTATAGTATAGTAGTTATATAAAATACTAATAGAGAGTGAAAAGGAATAGAACATGAACAAGATACGGAAAAACTACTATTTTAAAATGTATATGTACGTTCCAAAAATTAAAAGAAAGAACAAAAAGCATAATAACGGAAAGAAGTGCAAGAAGTAGAACTAGCAACTTTGAAATTAGGAACTTGGGAAATTAGGAAGGGAAATACTAAGAAACTAGGAATTGTGGAACTAGGATCTAAGGAAGATTAAAGGTTTCGGGAAATAATTAATGAAGAAGTGGGAACTAGAGAATTACCAATTGGAGAACTAGCAACTAGCAAATTTTGGTATTTAAGAATTGAGGAAGTTGGAACTGGGGAAATAATAACTCAGGAACTAGGAATTGGTGAATAAGGATGTGACACAATAAGTAAAGAATTTTGGAAAACAAGGAACTGAAAATATCTCGTGAAATTTGATGCAGGAACTAAGGAACTGAAAAACTACTTACTGGAGGGTTGAATAATAATAATGAAAGTGATGAACTGGGGACCTACAAATTGGAAAGCTAGGAAAACGCAAACTCACTAAAAATTCAGAAACTAACGATCTAGGCAGAAAAAAAAGGAGGAACTAGAAATTGGAACACTAGGAACTATCAAACGGAGGAATTATTAACTCAGGACCCAGGAAATAGCATTTTTTGGATTTGAAGAAGCAAGAAGTAAAGTAAAAACTATGAATATTGAAACACTACGAACTACAAACTTTGCTATTTAAAAGAGGAAATTGGAACAAGATAAAAATGTTATATCAAAAATGTAATGCCGTTTTCAGAAATAAGGTCTTTGCTTTTTCCGATTTGAAAATTGGTGGATGCGCCGATCGAACTAGAATTCTAAAAAATATCTTAATACATACTTTGGCATTGTGTAGTTTGCTCTAACAGTTATTTTTAATTAAAATGAATTGGATTTAGACGAAGAAAAAAAATGACGTGAATTGAGGAAATAAAACGGAAAAATTTCCCATATCAAAAACGCACGAGCACCAGAAAACAGACAGGAACATGAAAAACTGTTGTAGACACAAGTCATAAATTAATATTAAATTACCAGAGCACACTTATACCAGTCAGAAATTTACAACATCACTCGCACACGCAATGCAAACACTGTTGCTGCGTAAATTATTAAAAAAATTGTGTC
This sequence comes from Diaperis boleti, assembly GCA_963583935.1. Lineage (NCBI taxonomy): Eukaryota > Metazoa > Arthropoda > Insecta > Coleoptera > Tenebrionidae > Diaperis > Diaperis boleti. The sequence goes on from OY757242.1 coordinate 230,486, forward strand.
GTGTAGAACTGCAGAATATCTTTAATGGAAAATGATAGAAATTGCAGTAATCATCGTACTTAGCAAAAATTGTTCCATTACAAACGTCACTGACTCGGTATGTAGACAAGACTGTCGTGTAGATAACAAGGACAGTTAAAAAATTACAAATTAAGTGGTCAATTTCGTTTGTTCGAAACGTGATTTCAATTGTGAGTATTGCACAGACTAGACAGTTGGTATCGATTCCATTAGGACCATTAATTCGTCCAATGCTCACAATAACAAAAGAATGAAAATTAGTGCACGACTTTGTGAAAATCTTAATTTTCGTTCGTGTCTAACGTTCTGGCATCGATTAGTTCGTTTCACATAAACAGGCGATGCTTGAGAGTTTAAAAATATTCTGGACATTCTCATCTACATATAAACGGCGCGCAAATAGAATGCGGATTTATCGAAAGGAAGACTTTTAGCATGTAGTAAAAATGCCCACACATTTTTAACGCTTTACTACTACAAAGTCAAGTTTACAACAGTTTGTTCGGTGGTTTAAATAAAAATTATTTTTGCACCGGACGTTTCCGACCGATGGAAGATTTATTTTTTATTTTCGTATTGTCGATTCTGAGATTATCCATATCGTTTCCGAAAATTCTAACAATAAGAAATTCTGAGAACAATGACGCTACAATAGAAACGAAATTGGTTCAAAAAGCTAGTGGAGGAGTAGAAAAGTAACTTAAAAAGAAGAGAATCGACTTCAAAAAGTTAAAAATAATTGAGCACTATTTATTATTACATGTGCTACCTAATGATCTGTTTTGAAGTCGGTGCCAAGCCAAATAGGTTACAAATTTGTAACATATTGTAATTATACAAATATATCAACAACCTTATAACGCATAGAAAATTCGCGCGCGCCGGGAGACGATGTGGCTGGAACGGGCATCCTATCTATCTACCACCTATTTGGCTTGGCACCGACTTCAAACAGATCATTAGGTAGCACATGTAATAATAAATAGTGCTCAATTATTTTTCACTTTTTGAAGTCGGTTCCCTTTTTTTTATTATTCTTTTACAATTTTAAGTGATTTAAGTTTAAGTTTTAACTTGACCTAGTAAAGACGCTTCTCGTATAATGATGAAACGAAGGCAATTAAAAATTTGAGGATTTCCCTCGATTTCCAAAGGATCCCCTAATCAGATCTTGACTTGCTGACAATGGGACCACCTCAAGGGTATACCTTTTCAAATAAAAGAAGAATTTTGAAAACCGGTTCACAATAAAATTGACGAAGAAATCGGTGAACATAATTATACATGAAAGAAAGAAAAAAAATGAGAATTTCCCTCGATTTCCATGGGATTCCATGATTAGATCTTGACTTTTTGACAAGGGAAGAACCTCAAGAGTATGCCCTTTCGAATAAAAGAAGAATTTTGAAAATCGGTCCACAATTGACGAGAAAATCGGTGCACATACATGAAGTCGGTTAATAAACGGGAACGAAAATTTGAGGATTTTTATCGATTTCCATCAGATCCTGACCTGGTGACAATGGGATCAAGCTGTAAGTATACTCTTTCAAATAAAAGAAGAATTTTACAAATCGGCTTATAAATGTCGGAGTTCTGAGGTAACAAGCATAAAAAAAACATACAACTGAATTGATAACCTCTTTTTTTGAAGTCGGTTACAACAAATTATATGGTCTGTTAAAAAAAAATTGTGTCGTGTTGACGGCACTAGGACAAAGAAATGACGAAATTAGCGCCCTTGTTGCTGATCTCACCGCCCACACGGATCCGCTCCACCACTCGGTACTCTCACCCACTGCGCGCACCCTCAACCCTGTAACGAAGTTACCTAAAACTAAGAGACGAGTATCGAAAATGAGGTTCGCCGCTCTGAAGGGAAATTCTCCGCAGTCTAGTGAGCCGCTGTCCCACTGCGTCGACAAGGTCAAGCTCCCTACTTCCAAACCGGCACCTTTAACAGCCACTTAAAGAACTTCTTGACCTCAGATCGGGATGATACTTTCACCATTGTAACCGGAAAAATAGCGCGCTGCGTATGCAACTTTCTGGAAGTCGCTACGTCCACCTCAAGCCACCGCCCTTCTCACCGCGGGCCACGCCTTCTGCACCGAATCACGGATTGGAATGGGACTCGAATCATTTTGAACAAGAAAACGCGCTCCGGACCTCGCCATCCCGGAATCGCTACGTTGCCCGGAGCCACTGCCTTTACGTCGGGAAGAGAACGCGGTGATTAGGTTCTGAAAGAGGCACTGCACCATTTCGCACGCATCCAGCAACGTCATCGTTGTCCCCACTAGTTTCTCTATAAAAGAGGCGCCAGAGAGATGTGAGTCGCACCTCTACCGAAGAGGAAGTCCCAGCCTAAGAAGGTGAGCTAATACCTGGACTCGTTCCCTTCGGTTTCTGACCGTCGCCTGCCGGTGTGAAATTCCGACATCTTTTAATTTGGACGGATCTCTTTCGGCTGTTACTTCCGGTTGTCTGACGGCGGAGGCACTCTACTCGCGAGCCAGCCAATCGTCCGCGTCTTTGGTAGCATCCGGACGGGTCTTTTCCGATCGCCATTTCCGGTTTCTAGTCGTCGTTTTCCGGTGTGAAATTCGGGCATCCACCAGTTGTATGACGGTGTGGGCACTCTGCTCGCGAGCCAGCCGACTGTCGCGCACAGGTGATATCCAGACAGATGTTCTGGTCTTCCCTCCGGAAACCTGGAGGTCACCATCCCTACCCTTGACACCTTTCGCTGTCTCGCTACAACTATCGGGGGGACGTCCCGCCATTAAGAGATGAGGAAGCGACGAGGATAGTGAAGACAGTGGTGTTATAATTAAACTGTATATAGGGTTCTTATTAAAAACTGTCACATCGTGTCACGTTTATTTTTTCCCACCCGTCAAACTAAACATCTGACTCCTGGCGTACCGTACTACAGTGTAGCTACCCGCGGTCCCGTGGAGCATGTCACCTAAAAAGACTGGCGCTGGACACCCCGATAAAAAGACGTTCACTGGCTTTCAGAATCAGAACAAAAGCTCTAGCTTCTGCGTCTTCTGGGTGAGGACCGTTGGCCGAAAGAGACCGATCTCTAAAAGTTTGTACATATTTCGTGAATATGATTTATAACTTCGTCCAAGTGTTTTGACCGGCGCCCTCAGACGGAAGCACTACAAGCATTAGAAAAATCTTCTGCTGCGTCGTCCGTAGCGTGACAGCAGTGACAGCAGTGCCATCTGTGTACGCGACAGATACGTAATTGAAAAATCAGAAATGGCTTCTTTTCTCTGCACGACGATACCAAATTTAGGCAGGTGTGTAGTGCAGTTGCAAATATATGTATAAGCAGTTGATGTGTAATAGTTATGTAGCAGTAGAACAGATGTGTAAAACAATTTGGGACAGACTGTGAAGAGACGAAAAAAATTTCACCAGCGGCACCTATTACATATTGAGTAACTTCAATGTTGTAATCTTAATTTGATAACACAGTCAAAACAATTCACATCTAACATAAATAAGAGTATTATCAAAAAAAAAACTTGCATGAAGCAATGTGTGTCTTGTTTACAGCGCCTTCGATAAAACTTAGTGCACTGACTGAAATCCTAATTAAACAGCTCTAGAGCAGTAGCTGCACGTTGCCAATAACTGGTAATTAAATGTTATGGCCAAGTGGTCATTTTGAAAAGTGAGCGAAGTATTTTGACAACGAAAATATTAATCATGCAGCGGGCAACCGATGGCGATGTGGTGAAACGTATATGTTTTGCTCGATTTAAAAATAATGGGCTTATTTACCGCAAAAAGCACTTCTGACGTCACGAGTTTTTAGGAGACAAAGAGATGACGGTATAGATCGTGGATCGGTCTTACCAGACCTCATCGGTAATATTATTTAAAACATCCCAAATAAGGGAGGATCTGAGCCCGACCCGAACGGATTTCTCATAACTGCACTCTCTAAATTTAAAGCGATAAATGTCAGACCAATAATATTCCGACTATTATTAAAATATCGCTTCTGCAAGCTGTAACGTTTAATAAAAGAACGTCGCCGTCGCGGCGTCATGGATCTCGGTTCGAATCGTGTTAATGTAAATTTTTGATTTAGCCTGAGTGTATTTTTAGTTATTTGAATAAGCACGTCGCACTCACAATGAACGTATAAACGGGATTATTGCGTTTCAGGTCGAAATTAATAGTTTCCACGTTGCGGCGAAGTGGCGAGCAATTGCTCTTAAAGATAAATTGCCGTGGTTAATAGCTGAGAAAGTAGGCTAAGGAGGTTGTCGTGAATGATTTTTCCGCGTTTTGTTTCCGTGTGGTCTAGCCGTTGATTTCTGTCTTTCTAAAATTTCAGAAGTGGGATTTATATGCGTACAGATTGTGGGTGGAACGAGTTTCAAAGTAAACCGATGAGGGTAGTTGACTTGACTGGGCAAGTCTTGACTATTGTTGGACGACTATTTTTAAACATTTCTAGAAATTCGACATTGCACATTTTTTGGAAATGGCAGGAAATACATCAATCAATTGCTGCTTATGTGGGTGACGGAAAACCAGACAAGGTGTGAAAAAACGTTTTACAGCACTACATATTTGCAGTATCCATATTAATAAACCGTCAGAGGTACGTAAATACTTTTTTTATATTCCGTTAATGCTTATTCAACTTTTTTGACAGAACTCCTCAACTGTGGCTGGGCGAATTTATAAAAGCCAATGGATCTGTAAACGAAAAATCGTACGTCCAATTTGGCAACAATTATTGGACATCCATTGCGTTACATAATAATGTGAAAATTGGCAAACAGTATGGCTTTATTATTTTCATTCACCTTTGGCTTGGGAATGGAATTCGATAAACGTCGCAGCAGCATCTAGCAATCACAATAATAGTCGTCCAAGAAAGCATACCCTACATTCTAAAGGCCGATTTTGCAATCGGACAATAATAGTCACAAAGCCAATTGAAACCGACCGGTTCATTAACGAACAAAAATAATTTCATCTGCAAATAAAGCAATCGCGGCAGTTATTTAGTCTGCCCAAAATACGATCAATGAAAACAAAACACAAATGTTATCGACCCCCGGCAAGGAAACACTCGAAATACAGAAGGGAAAAATGTTTCCTCTTTATTTTTGGTCTTGAAAAGAACAACACGTTCCTGGGTAAATATAATGTGCACCTTCATATTTATAGGCATCTTGGGAGCAAATACATTTCAAAATAACTTAGCATCTATTTTGGCATTTCAGTGACGTCAGATATGCCGTAAATCCCTTTGTTTTTGACGGCTCCGACAAAGACGTCGACTGTTGAATAACGAACGATGCCAAAAAGCGTTTGTTTTCATTCTGCAATTGAAAAGTACCTCTTAACCGACCTCCAAGAACAGCCTCCGTTTATTTTCAACACTCGGTTGCGAAAATAACAACGCGAAGAAAAATGATGGACGTCGAAGAGGCGCCTGCGGTTGGCAAGATTGATAATGAAAAACATCGTTTTGATTTCATCAGTTGACGGAATTGAAAGGCTGGGAACTGTTCCGATGGCGCCGGACGTCTGCAGTAACTCGAGACTGAACAGATTTATTTTAATCTAGAGTGCCTCAATGGGCAGGTGTACCAACAAATGGAAAAATCCTTCACAATCCATCCGCGACAAAATCGACTTGCATCCCGTAAATAAGTGCCCTATTTAATGACAGCGCGTCATTTCTGGACGTCCTCCGATTTCTGTTTGATCTCTGAAATAACAATTATTGTAAAGCCTCCACTTTGGTTTACGATGAACACTCGACATCGAGACGTGTAAAGGACGACCTGCTTAGCCCAATTTCAACGAATTTATCGCTCCCACACTCTCAGAAAAGTCAAGGGCGAGAGTATAAATGTGTTCGCGGGAATCGGGATCGAGGGAAGATGAAAACGCGGCTTTATTGTGCTGAAATTGGTCGATGAAGGATAACGAGAGTCGACGAGATGGAGCTGATGATATTTTTTAAGTAAATTTGATTTGGTCTGATTTGTTTTGGCCAGGGCCCATTCACAAAACTGGCGCCTTCAAGGTAAATCCTTTCGAGGACTTTCTCTACGTGATAGGGATTGCTCTTTCAAATTTCACCAAATGGTGCAGTGCGATACTCCAAACTGATTTGCCCATCTTCGGTAGGCAGTTTTCAACATTTTGCAAAACACAGACACAATGCACAACATTATTAACGCAAATTAGGCAAACGGCGATTTGGGAACCGTTGCACGAGACAAAAACAATTGATTGATAGGTGAAATTAAAATAAATATCCATATGCGGCTCATGAATTTGTAGGGGAGAAAAGTTAGGAGGAGTTATTGCACATATTTCTGAAACACGCTGTATATGTATGGATTATTGATTTTTAAAACTTATTAATCGAGAAAGTCAATAATCAGGAAGTCCCTAATCCTGAATATGGAATAATAATGTTACTGAACCTACGGCTTTACTGTCAAACTCTGTTAACTCAAAATAAAATTAAATCGAGTTAATTAACTCGCGACAACTAATTTGTTTTTATTCCAACAATAACTGGCTGCTTTCCTAATTACATATTATACAGATAACTGCATACGTAATTGTTTTTAAAGTGCCAGACAATTGGATAAGTAATCCGTTTAAAACTGCTTTGACCGACTCTTGAAAAAGTTATCACATACACGTAGTAGTTGACATTTTTGATGTGTAACATCTATACCCGCCATAGGGTAGTAAAACCGATCGAATATCGTCACGAAAAAGGGCGTCGCGCCCTCTTCTAATATGTGTGTGCGAGAAGCTCTTGTCTAAGTGATTTGTACTTTTTGTACAAATTTTGTGATTTGTACTTGTACTTTTTCAATTTCAAAAATTCTTTCACCAATACATATTTAGAATGGACGTTCAGGGTGGACATAGGCTGTATATTATCCCAATAAAATAAAAGGGCTTTTGTGGAGACCACTTTTGAGAGAATTCGTTTTTTACGTACGCTGCTTTAACGATAAAGGACATACGAATGCTTTGTATAGAAAAGTTAGAGCTTAAAAAATCTATATGTTAAGGTTAATACACAAATTTATATAATATGACTATTCCACACTACTTAGAACGTCATCATTGTGTTACTAGAACAATAATAAACTTCATTATTTTACTAATAAAATGAATCGCCCGAGGGGACCCCCTTGAGACAGCGAACCCGAGGGCCCCCCTTGAGACAGGGACCTACTACGTCGTTTCATTGACATCCATCCCCACTAACTACCTCGCTAAGGAAAGTTTTACTTTCAATAAATTAGAAAACAATAATTTTCTGCCAGGACTTCTATAGCAGTAAATAAAATGAAACGATACAATCTGAAAAGTTTGTGGAACAGAAAATATTGTTACCCGATTTAATTTTAGTTGTTTTTTCTCGCCTCACCGGCTCGTGTTATTATTTACCGGCCGGTTTTTATTAATAGATCTTTGACACCTGCGGAACCAAATGCAAGTTCGAGCATTTATTTTTGAAATGACGATGAGTTGTAAACGTCCGGACCTTGGGATTTTGAGAAGTGATGAAACTGTAAGCGCGGACTGAGGTCTTAATTGTTGTATAAAGAGATAAGCCGGTATAAACAAACATTGTATGCAATTTCAAACTGTTTAGTCTGAGTTTGGCGAAGAGAAAACATGCAGCAAGATGTCCTTTCAATGTTGTTTCTTATTACGACTTGAGTCAGAAAGTTTATAATTAAACTTCTGGGATTTGAGAAAATCCCTCGAATCCTGTTTACTCCAGGAACAACGGGGTATTCAGAACCGGGCATTCCTCCCTAGATTATTTGCACGAAACTCTTCCACTTGGGAACGCCAGCAACAATACTTTACAACATGCTGTTCCGAGAAATGTTTTGCTACGTTTACATCCAAACTCATAATTAATTATCGGCATTCCAGATTCTTGGGATTTTTTGGCAGATCCATCATAAATATGCACGTTGGAACAGACTATATTTTATGTACTTCAATTTTATTGTAACCAAATAAACATAAATTTGAAAATGTTGACTATGTAGCTATGTGAATGTCACTTTTAATTCAAACGTTCGTGAACAACAATATTTATCACTAAAACACTCAAATACTTAGTCCGCACTGTGCAATAATTTTTTGGTGACTTTACAATAAATAAACGAACGTCTCCCGACAAACGCCCAGATCAAATAACAATTGACTAATGAACAAAGGACAAAAGTCACAAAAAGTGTTAGATCATAATAACGGCGCATATTAATTAAGATGTAAACAAAAACTTCGGTTCTTATAAATTTAAACATTAATTTGCCGCGCCATTACTCGTGTCGACTCGAATTTACTACGGACTGATGATCAAGGTTAGAAATTTGAGTTGGCAACAAAACAGTTTACAACAAAATTGGTAAGCCTGTGGTTCGGTTGTCATCAGCCGTTGACAGCTAATTTTAAGATAACTAAAAGACCAAAAAAAAAAAACACTTTTATTAATCTGTTACCAACTTAATTTTTGTTTTTGATCAATCCGTAATTTTTATATTAATCGGCATTTATGTTTGGTGCCAAATTTATATTAAAATGAGAACAGTTTTGAGAAAGTTTTTGTATACACTTTAATCAATCTCCACAATTATTATGATGTAACGTTTTTTTTTTGTCCTTCCAGTTCATTAGTCCGTTGTTATTTAGTCAGTTATCTCTGGGACTTTGTTTAAACTAAATCTTGTAGTTCACAAACGCTTGAATTAAAAGTGAGTGATGGTGCAGTGCCGAGAACACTTCCCATGCCGATATGGAGGGTGGAATGTTCCAAGGGTTAGTCTATCAAAAATACTAATTGAAATACCCCAGACTTCAAATTGTTGCTCGATTTAGTCGGACACTATTTCTCTTAATTTTAAAAATTTCTCCAAAATAAAATAAATTATCTTCGCATTTCTATGGATATTACTGTAGACGCCTATGAAAATTCCATCGTGATCTGACATTTTAAAACTGTTATTGCTAAATCTTGCAGATTCTGAAGACTTGACGATGAGGAAATTAGAGCGTCGTGTATAACAATATGACGATGCAGGAGTGTGGCATTGTGGATCTGGCTGGTTCTGCAATTCATTCTTAGCTGTTTTTGAATAAGAGTTTGAATCAATATCATAGCCGGCTCCAATATTATTCCCCCAATTCGAAGATAATTTATTTTATTTTGGAGAAATTTTTGATTTTACGAGGAAATGACCATTTAAATTAAGAGAATGGCCAGCTAAAAAAATTGAGTCTATGTCAACCCTAACTCAAGCGAGTTGAAGCTTCCCACTTTCCACCAAAGCTTCTAAACAAGAGAATCAATAATCAATGTTCTCGTCCGCGTGGGTCGATCCGCCGCTACCCCATAAACCTGAATTTCTCCAGAGGGTGCTGCCAGCTTGATTACTCCAAAGCGCGTAGGTCGACTGCATTATTTATCCCTAACAAATGGTCGTTAAAAATTCCTCACCGAGAGAGCTTTGCGTGGGCAACCCTCGCGCAGAGCCAGACCAATGATAACAACAATCCGGACTAGATTCAGATTCGCCAAAGCAATTTTTTTTTTATCTTACAATCTCGCCACAAGAACAGATGATTTGATACTAATATAGTACGTTCATCGAGAGTAGACACAGCGTCAGAACAAATACATACTTACACCTACGGCGGGGGCCTCAAAGATTTTACTTGAGTCGGGGATTAACTTATCGTGAACAAAGTAAATAAATATATGCAAATTATCCAGGACGTTTTGTTTATACAAGATCGGCCCACACAAATTCCAGTTTGTAATTTACCAATAAAATCCCTCACCTATCTGAAACCCACAACGAAATTAGCAACATAAAAGGATGCCAAACATAACAACCTTGGTCAGGTTTCGTCGATAACACGTTAGAAAAATATGATCATGTAAATCCCGATTTTTAAAATCTATAGATAAGTAAAATCGGACACTTGACCGCATGACTCACGAGTGACTGGTGCTAATTGTTGACCGATAACCTTAACGCTCTTACAATTTGGGTTCAGTAAGGTGAGTGTCAAAAGTCTGGGGGAAAATTCCCAGAATTACAGCTGTTTTATAAATGTTCCGAAAATTCCGCATTTTGATTTGGATTGGTGGTAGGTCATGGTAAAGATTCTTGGCACGATGTACCGAATGTGCAGTTGCAAAGCTGCAGCAGACAAGGTCGGCGCGATGAGTATTGGACACGAAAAGGAAATTGTGTTGTGGGCTGCTTTTAGCTTTTTAGCTGTCCCTTTTGATTTGACTATCATTACTTGAGTTTGTTGATTGGTAGAGAACATATGGGTCCAAGGGTTTTGACGCTGAGTGAATTTCCAGCTGCCGGCTCACTGCTAAAGACCCATTACGCCTCTTCAGCTAACGTATCATACAGCAATTGTAGGTGTTAATCAATAAGTTGATCTAAACCTCGATAACAACATCTTACAGAGTCGCTCCGTTTGTAAACATTACAATTCAAACACCTCAATTAGCAGCAGCACGAAATTGTGCAGTTTCACTTTCATTACTCTCGATATTCCAGATGACTTGCGGCTTTCACTGTCCGATCATCGATTTCATTTAACGCAAAAGAGCTAATCACACGGTCAAACAACGAAAAAAATCATCGATGAATCGAACCACACTTTGGGCCAGCACGACCCTGATCTCTCGCATCAAGATCCTTCAGGATATCGATTTCGGTAAAGCGCACACGCACGTGTTCCTATAGTTCCTGATTCCGACTAGGACAACGCGGTCGGTTCCAAGAATGGGGAGAAGGTCGCAGCAGGATTATCGAACGTGAATGGGTGTGAATGAAAGGTCAGGTGTGTTTATTTACGACTGTAGGTTGGTAATTTGGTGTTTTCCGAGTTAGAAAGAGGACTTGAGTGATCGGGGCAAAAAGGAACAAGTAGTAATAACGCTTCACAAAAACAAACACAAATATGTCAGACAAAAACAGTAATATTCATAATAGGAGGAAATGGGTTTGAAAGGGGTCCCAGAAGTCCTATCAGCTACTTGTCGAACTAATAACACAATATTATAACAGTCGCTGCTAAATTTGACACGTATCTTGTTTATTATTATTAATCCGATTTGAACTTTTTTATTGATTTTTTTACAGAAAATGATAAATTAAATAATTATAATAAAAACATTGTCTGCAGGTTTGACGGCCGAGCCTGCGAGGCCAGGCAATACAGACGCGCCGCGAAAAGCCACTTTTCTCCGAATAAAACATGCTATTTTTTCTTTAATTACGTGATCAATTTTTCACCTCCCCCCTTGGTGAGATGTCCTAAGATTTGGATCTACCCTACTCGCTCCGCTTCTAATCTTATGTGAGATTTTTCAAAATGCGTATTTTTAGTGTAAATTTGCTTAATTGTTTTTATTTAATACTAGTTAAGACTAAGTACATATTTAAGACTACTATGAACGTAGTCTAGAATCACAGTGAGAAAATCGAACAATAAAATACTTAAGTAGTAACTACTAAAATTCTTAGTGGCGTTCACATAACCGCATATTTCAAGTCACTTCAAGTCCCTTCAAAATATTTCAATTCGCTTCAAGTCTTTCAAGTCGTTTCAAAACATTTCAAATTCTTTCCAGTCGTTTCAAGTTTTTTCAAGCGATTTCATCTCTCTTCAAGTCGCTAAAGGACATTTCAAGTCTTTTCAAGCAGCTTCAATTTCCTTCAAAACATTTCAAGTCACCTCAAGTCCCTTCAAAACATCTCAAGTTTTTTCAATTCGCTTCAAGTCTTTCAAGCCGTTTCAAAACATTTCAGATCCTTTCAAGTCGCTTCAAGGTATTTAAAGTCTTTTCAAGTGGCTTCCAGTCCTTTCAAGATATATCAAATCTTCCCTGGTCGCTTTCAAGACTCTTCAAGTCTTCAACTGGCTTCCATTCCCTTCAAAATATTTGAGGTCTTCCCAGGTCGCTTTAAGATTCTTCAAGACATTTCAAGTTTTTTCAAGTCTCTTTAATTCCTTTCAAAACTTTTTAAGTCGCCCCAAGTCTCTTCAAAACATTTCATGTCGTTTTAATTCGCTGTAAATTTTTTCAAGTCGTTTCAAGTCTTTTTAACATATTTCACGTCGCTTCAAGACATTTCAAGTCCTTTTAAATCGCTTCAAGTTTCTTCGAGTCGCTTCAAGACTTTTCAAAATATTTCATATCGCTTCAAGTCCCTTCAAAATATTTCAAGTCTCTTCAATTTGCTTCAAAATTTTCAAGTCGTTTCAAAACATTTTAAGCCCTTTCTAGTCCTTTCAAGTTTCTTAAAGTCGCTTCAATTCCATCCAAAATATTCAAAATCTTTCCAAGTCGCTTCAAGACTCTTCAAGTGGCTTCCAGTCCCTTCAAAATATTTTAAGTCTTCCCAGGTTGCTTTAAGACATTTCAAGTCTCTTCAATTCCTTTCAAAACGTTTCAAGTCGCTCCAAGTCTCTTCAAAACATTTCATATCGTTTCAATTCGCTGGAAATCTTTTCAAGTCGCTTCAAGTCCTCTTAACATATTTCACGTCGTTTCAAGACATTTCAAGTCCTTTTAAATTGCTTCAAGTTTCTTCAAGTCGCTTCAAGACCTTTCAAAATATTTCATATCGCCTCAAGTCACTTCATAATATTTCAAATCTTTTCAATTCGCTTCAAGACTTTTAAGTCGTTTCAAAACATTTCAAGCCCTTTCCAGTCCTTTCAAGCTTCTCAAAGTCGCTTCATCTCTCAAGACATTTCAAGACTTTTCAAGTCGCTTCAATTTCCTTCAAAACATTTCAAGTCACCTCAAGTCCTTTTAAAACATCTCAAGTCTTTTCAATTCGCTTCAAGTCTTTTCAAGACATTTCAAATCCTTTCAAGTCACTTCAAGGTATTTCAAGTGTTTTCAAGTGGCTTCCAGTCCTTTCAAGATATACCAATTCTTCCCAGGTCGCTTTAAGATTCTTCAAGACATTTCAAGTCTTTTCAAGTCCTTTTAAATCGCTTCAAGTTTCTTCAAGTCGCTTCAAGACCTTTCAAAATATTTCATATCGCTTCAAGTCCCTTCAAAATATTTCTTTTCAGTTCGCTTCAAGTCTTTCAAGTCGTTTCAAAACATCATTTCCAGTAGTTTCTCAAAGTCGCTTCATCTCTCTTCAAGTCGTTTCAAGACTCTTCAAGACATTTCAAGTCTTTTCAGGTGGCTTCCCGTCCCTTCAAAATATTTGAAAGCTTCTCAGGTCACCTCAAGTCCCTTCAAAACATCTCAAGTCTTTTCAATTCGCTTCAAGTCTTTCAAGTCGTTTCAAGACATTTCAAATCCTTTCAAGTTACTGCAATGTATTTCAAGATTTTTCAAGTGGCTTCAAGTATTTCAAGTACTTTCAAAATATTCCAAGTTCCTTCATTTCGTTTCAAGTTTCCGCAAGTTTCTTCAGGACATTTTAAGTTCTTTCAATCCCTTCAAGTTATTTCAAATCTTCCCAGGTCGCTTCAAGACTGTTCAAGACATTTCAAATCGCTTCAAAGTCCTTTCAAGTCGTTTCAAGTTTCTTCAAGTTGCTTTATCTCTCTTCAAGTCGATTTCAGTCTCTTCAAAATATTTTCAAGTCATTTCAGTTTACTCATCGCCTTGATGATGCCAATATTGTTGGCGAAACGTGCGTTGGCAGTTGTATTAAAAATTTTTTTAGTGTTTTAGGGAAAATCTGATTAAAAGAAGTCATCTTTCAAAACGTTTCAAGTTGCCTCAAGTCTTTCAAAGCCGATTCAAGTTTTTTCAATTCTCTTTAAGTTTCTTCAAGTCGCTTCAAGACATTTCAAGTGCTTTCAAATTGCTTCAAGTCACTTTTCTCCGAATAGAACATGTAATTTTTTCTTCAAACGCCGAAAATCGCCCACGAAATACAAATCTGACAGATTACTAACCTCAATGTAGACAATGTCTAAAAGTGAACATTTCACTAACTTCCCGATTATTTTCTAAGACGTCATACACAAGTTTTATGAAATCCGATTTTCTTCAAAATAGTGTAAAGTTAGCGCTAAATCCCTAAAATAATGAAATAATTTATATTTAAAAAAACCTGCCGATTTGACAGGCTTCTCGAATTTTTCAAAGCACACTATTGGTAAATTGAGACGCAGACAAAATATTTTGTCTACGCAGCAAGTATGTTCAATTGGGCGGCAGACAAAATACTTTGGCTGTCTAGGCAGAGAAATGGACATTTGTCATTGCTTATTGACGTATACAATGTCACGTTTTTCTGACGTTTGAAGAAAAAAATTCTTTTTAAAGCAAGTTGTGGAAATAAAGAAATGACCATGTGAGCCGTGAATACATTGTTGTCAATTCAGTTTGTCAAAAAAATAATGTGTTGTTGAGAAAACCTGCATCGGTCTTCAAGATTCCACCATTAACACCGCGTGGATTTGATATAATGTTATTTTATTAGTTTACTTCTTTTTTTTTCAAAATAAATTGTTTTTTCATATCTTCATATTTCAAAAAACATTCTCTATAAGAATTAATAGGAAAATATTTACAGTGCAAATTGAAAAAAAAAATACTATTTTTTTTTAAATTAAGCGTCCAAAAATTGTTTTAAACCAGAAAGTGATACGAGTCACCCTGTATACTAAGGGTATAGACACATGAAAATTGTAAAATTTGAATCAATAATAGGCCATCCACAATTATTAGAATTGTTTGTTTTTGCGCCATCTAGTAACTTCACATCGAATTATTTCAGTACAGTTACCTGATCTCTACACGTAAGATTAAGTCTCACTAGCGACCTCTGCATTCAGAAATATCAATACATAATTTAAATATTTTCATATTTTGTTCTTTTTATATTAGACGAAACGCAAAATTCGAAAATTGAAGACTCGAAATTTAATAAAAAAGACCTACGTTGTGTTTTTTTTTTGACAAAAAGCAGTGGCGTGTAATTTAAACCAAACCTACCAGACTACGTTCTTTGGAGTGCAGGGTTGGAAGCAAGCCACAAGACGATAACAAAAAATATGGTTTAGAAATTTATTAGTTTCACCAATTTTCCTGATTTTATTTTGTGATGGTTTATTTTGATTAACAATTTATCTCTTTTGCTCAAAGCTGTGTAGATGTTCAAAAAACATGGCAAAATTGAATCTGGAATCTGTAATGAGTAAAAGGAATACATCATTTATGACATCATAAAACATCCCTTGCAATTTGAGTTCTGCAAAAACCACGAGCTCAGACAAGGAACCCCCACAGTTATGTTTATTATTATCAATGAAATAACGGCCCATCTGTTTTCATTTGGGTTACTTCTAAGGAAGCCAAGATGCGAATCTCGAGAGCCAGGTTTGAATGCGATTCACCATCTTAAAATTTATAAATTATAAGAATTTTCTGCCTCCATCATTATTAATTTTACAAATTTACAAATCATTTTAGAATTTCGACGTTTTCAGATTCTCTGTTGTCCAGATTCTCAATTTCTCAAGTCTTAAAATTTGATGATGCGATCTTGAACTTCACTTTTTGGCACATGTTGAATACAATATTTTTTGTGCGATCACCGCAGAACTAAACTTCCTTTCGTTATTGACAACGAAAAATTCTTACATTATCAATTTATAATACATTTTATTACTGTTATAAATGAAATACATGCTAAGATACGTCTGATTTTAATGGTAAGTACGGACTAGAGGTCTGCTTGAAAACAAGTGTGTACTGGCTTTGTCATCACGTTAAATATAAATACGGTTGCAACTCTCTCTCTAAAACCTCTTTAACATCTTTGAACAAAATTTCGGTTAAGTTTTGGGCAAACAGAACATCCACATGGGCAAACTTCTGGCTGCTGTCACCGATCGGAACCTTGAACCCTGCCTTCCTTTCACTCCCCAGCTCTCTGAGTATCCTGTTAACACCCTGAAGGAAAATAGAACATACAATTCTATTACACTAATCTAGACAATACCTTCTCACTGATGTAGACATCATTTTCCCCATAGAATATAAAAGTGGGGAGCGTCACTCTTCCCAGATCATAAAGAGGCGGCTTTTCCACCCCATAAACCTGTAGGTTTTCCTTGGCCCCATAGTCAAACATTTTGAACTCCTGGCTCTCGTAGAACTGTCCGTGTTGGATGAATTCTTTTATGGTGAAGGGTGCCGGAAAGTGGCTGAAAAAATTTAGGAGGTCCTCCTGAAGTCAGTGCAATAAAGAAGGACCGTATTTCCAATTAATGTCTTACTGGAAGAAATTGGTCCGTTGGTCCCAATATTTGGGCGGCGACTATCCGACAGACCAAAGAGAACTTGGGGCACAAAATCTGAGCCAGATTGATTATCGGCTGCGGGTTCTGGAAGAAGGTAGCCACCCCGATTTTCGACAAGCTTTTCTGAAAGGAAAATAGTTCAATCCGGAAAGTCCCCATTCTAAATATTATCTTACCCCAATTGCTTGTGCTGTGCTGAACACAAGAAGAACTCCATGTCTCGGCTCCAGGTACACCGTGGGCGCGAAAGCCACCACACCTCTGACTAGACCGTTGACGTGTTCCGGGTGTTCAGACGCGTACATGAAGAGTTCGATTATGGCCCTCGAATGGCCCATGTAGATTATGTTTCCCGGCTGTCCTGTTACTGCGGCTATCGTATTCAGAAATGCCGGGATGTCGTAGGCCGCTAGTGTGTCCATGCTAGGAATACCATAAAATCAATCGAAAGATTTGTGAACTGACGGGCCGTTATTTCATTGATAAATTAAAGAAATCTACCTGTAATCCCAAAACTTGTTGTCTGAATCTTTCAAAGTGGTATGTCTGCGCGAGTACCGAGTCCCCCGTTGATTTCCTAGCCATACGTCGTAGCCTTCTGCAGCCAAACTGAGACCTACATTTACAAGTTATTACAAAAAATATTGTTAATTTTAAACGAGTTTAAAAAATGTGATCAGAGAGAGTTAATAGTATGTGTGCAGCTTACCTCCCATCAATTACAAATTATCTTAATGACTTAAAAGACTAAGTGATAAAATTACAACAATAAATATGTTTCTATTTTGCAACATAGAGAAAGCTGGTTAAAAATTAATGGATATATCAAAACGATAATAATATCTACAAATTAATGAAGAGAACGATATCATACTGGAATATGATTAAATTCTAATTCTTTCTAAGCGGGAAGAATTAATCAAAGTGGAGTAAATTTAAATTAAAACTCCACAAACTTTAATCAAATTAAATTACAAAAGGAACATGGGAGAAAACTACTCCCGAAAAACATAAACATTCTTTCAGGCTGAAGATGGGGGTAGTTTTCTCCCATGTTCCTTTTGTAATTTAATTTGATTAAAGTTTGCGGAGTTTGGATATTTTGTGGATCTTATGAACACCATAAATCACTAAATGCAGCAATAGACACAATTAAAAAAACTCAGATTATTTTGTCGAGTTTATGTTTATATGTAATTAGATTTTTTTAACAACTGCAAAATTGTTTTTCATCAAAATTTATACCTATTTGGTGAATATATGTATGTACATAAATTTAGGCCCGTTATCGTTACAATTAGTGAAATCTTTCGTAGACACAAAAAGATTAAAACTCACCGATAGACCTGTTCCCAACAAACACCCACCCCACCGAATCCCCTAAAATCCCATGGAGCAAAAAAATCGGCTGCTTGTTTCGTCTATAATCCCCTTCTTCTGGTGGTATCCTGAACATTTCCAGGATGTAACCATCTTCCGTGGTTACAATATGCGACTCGACTTTGTAACCACGTCTTCGGATTATTTCCGGCTGTTAAAATTCACACTTTATAACATCCACGGTCCACAAACCAAGTTACCATAATTTACCGTGGTGCTTCCGATATCCGGATTTCTGTAACACCTTCTGCTGAAGTCTTTGAAGAGGTAGTCTTCCAGTTTTTCACAAGCATTATTTTGCGAGTTTGAGGCACTTATTAAGACACTTACTAGCACGAGAAATAACATTTTTTCCGAGCGCTTGTACCTTCACTTTCTGTGGCAAGTTTACGGTCAACTCTGCAGTAATTTTACTTTTTAATAATTATTATTTCTCGCATGGGTTTCACCAATGGAAATTTTTAGACAGAGCGGGGCGAGTGGTCTGCTCAAAGGAGTTACATATACTGAAAGAGAAAACTTTTCTCCTTAATCATCTTTTTGTATCAGCTACAATCAATTAAGTGAATTCAGTTTCACTTCTATGGACACATATAATAGTTTGTAGTATCTTTAATTTGCAGATCACTGTTTTTGTTCAAAGCAATAAATGAGACCAAAACTCAAAAATCAAAAACTTTATTACCAAATCACACCGTCCCTCATACAAACCACCCTTACCCCACATCACCTAAATTTCAAAACAAGATACAGAACAAAAAACACAAACAGAGAAAACAGGAATATATACACAATGTAATAATTATGTGACCCCTTCGACAGCCTCAACACTCTGTTCATAGTGTTCCCGAGAAAGCCTCTGGTCCTGTCCATATCGTCATCCACATCGCTCAACAGCTTGTCCTGGTACCTGACCTCGTTCCCTATATCAATCGACAGGGACTTCAGGACTCCTATTTTGTCCCTCAGTTCGTCGGTCATCCGATCGTTCTCATCCTCGATGTCGTTGGACGTTTGAGGCACAGGCTCGTAGAAGTTTCCAGCGTGGGCTCGACGCATTTTGAAGGATTCCAGCTTTGAGGTTAGAACGGAAATTCCAGTTTGTTGAGACACGACTTGGGTGCGGGGGATGCACCCGGGCACTGGGGGGCGAAAAGGCGCTTCTGTTTCGTGGGGGGTGCTGTATGACGTGGGGAAAATTGAGATTACAAGAGTTGACGTGTTATTATCTGGGAAATGACGTTTTCAACGTCAATAGATAGGGGTTTAGGTTATGTTGGATAGGCAACTAACAATACTTGTAAAGTTTTCAAAACACAGTGGCGGCAAAAAATTAACCCCTATTACGAGGCACAGCGGCACGTACAAGAAAAAGAAAGCACATCACTTGTTAAGAAATTTATTGTGTACAAAAAAAATCGTACTAGTATAAAAATATGCGGCAACGCATGACTAGAAAACAAAGTATATGTACTTCCAAAGAAAGAAACCTAAAAACGTACAAATCGTAAAAAACATCTCTCATTAAGTACAAACGAGAACTTAGAACAACATCAAATTCTGAAGCCTCCGCGACAACACTCGTAAAAAATCTACAGACACGTCCGATCAACAATAAACAGACCTCTCGCACAAAAAGAGAGCCAAAAACAAACTCTGAGATTACATTCAACAGTGTGGTACATTTCTGCTAAAAGTAGGTTAGTTGAAGTAACGAACAGAGAAAAACAGCGGCGGGTTCACCAGTACCGGTACTTCTTGATGCAGCTGTTGCCCAGGTCCACAACTATGACGTGGTTGTCGGCTGTCAGTGCCACGCCACTGGGTCGTTTCAGTTTGCTGTCGTGGGAATCGATATGGTTGTTGAGGTTGGTGTCGGTCAGACTGAGGACTTGCAGGTAGTTCTTTCCCTTCTGCTCGGAGCGACTGGCCACGATCTTGCCCTCGGGGTCGACGGCGATGCCGCCGTAGCGACCCTTACCTGGAAAAAAGACGGTTGACGTGAATAGTTTTATTTTTAAACTATCGGAGTTTTGGTACCTTTTCCCTCATCCCTGATGACCTCCATGAAGTCCCCCTTGGCCGAAAACACCTGTATCTTCGTGTCGGCAACGACAATTTCACTGTTGGGCCCCACGGTTATCGACGACATCTGGCAAAACGTCCCCTTCTTTCCTACTTGAAACAGTATCTTCCCCTCGGCGTCGAAGACGAAAACGCAATTCATGCCGTTATCGGCCACCAAAATGTGCCCGTAACTTTTATCAACGGCGACGTCTATCGGCTCCTGGAACGCATTATAAGTAAACGTCTTTATCGTCTCCCCATGTTTCGACATTTCCGTTATAGTCTTATTGCGCCAATTAACAACAATTAAGCCATTACTTGACAAGGTGATGCCCGTACAGCTCCTGCCCAGCAGTCCTTCGTTGGTGATATGTTTAACGAACTCCAGGTCTTCGTTCAGTACCTTGATTCGCGAGTTTCCCGTGTCTAGCACGTAGACGCTCTGGTCGGCCTCGTCTATAGTCACGGCCACCGGCTGTACGAACTCGTCTTTGCCGCTCCCGTGGCATCCGTACACCCTCACTGGGTTGTTGTGTTCGGAAACGTCGAAAAATAAGGGACTGTCTTTGATGGGACGCTCGAAAATCGTGACTTTGACGCCGTACCGACCCGATTTCGGCGCTCTGAACTTCACCCGGTAAGTACCGTCTTCGTTATCCACAACTTCCAGGGGCGTGGCGTTGCCCGACTGGTCGGCGGTCACCGGCTGGAGTTCGGCTTCGATCGGGTCGCCGCCCGTCTTTCGGTGGTTCCCGTGGTAGTCGACGGTCTTTAGCGTGACGGTGTTCTCGATTCCGGCCACCACGTCTCCGTCCAGCGTCGCCGAGCAGAGGCTGGGGAAGGTGGTGCTGGTGCGGATGCGGCCCAAGACGCTCATCTGTTCCTGGATGATCTCCAGGCTGTCGTTCTGGGTGAAGTCGCAGGCGAGGAAGGCGTTCTCGCGGGGTTCCCCGAGGTTCGAGGCCGCGTCCAGCTTCTCGGTGAGGCTCTCGATGCGCTGGGTGATGTTGCGGACCTCCACTTGGTATTGGAGGCCTTGGCACTCCTGCTCAACCTGGAAAAAAAGGAATTAATATAACCGCCTTACATCCTTGGAAGTATGAAGAAACAGTGACTAAAGAAGACGAAGACCGTGTCACATACCTTATTTTTTTCACACTCGATGAGCGAATGCTGCTCCTCCAACACCCTCCTCTTCTCCGCGCACGTCGCGTTCAACGTCTCCACCATCTCCTGCTTCCTGTTGTCCAAATAGGCCTGCACCCTCTGGAACGTGGCGTTGATCTGATCCAGACAACCCTCCTTGGCCGCGTCCAGCCGCCTCAGCTCCGAGCTCACCCCCTCCTGGGCCTGCGACAGCTTCGAAATGCACTCGTTGGCTTTGTACAACAGTATCTCCGACATCCTCTTGATGGCGATCGAGAACGGAATGATGGTGTGCTCGCAGCTGTTGTTGCTGTCGTTGTGCGAGCCCTCGGTGCAGAGGGTGCAGAAGACGGTGTCGCAGGTCTCGCAGAAGAGCAGCTCCTGGTTGATGTGGACCGAACACTTGGGTATGACCTCCCGCCGCTGCCTGGACATCAGGTCGAGGAGCTGGTTGACGAGGAACGACGGGGGCAGCGCCGAGACGCCCCCTCGAGGTATCGTGATGAGCTCCCGGCAGATGGGGCAGCGGAAGGAGCCGGTGTCGCGCGTCTGGGAGGCGGCGATCTTCGTGAGACAGTGGAGGCAGACGGTGTGCGAGCATTGCAGCAGCTTGGGGGTGTGTTCGTTGCCGTCGTACATGCCTGCAACCGAAAAAGGGCTCAGTCTTCCGACTTTGTGGTTAGTTAGGTCTGGGGTTTGAGCTGTGCTACCCACCAGTCCACAAGCCATCTGCAACAACGGAAATGTTGTTTTACTAGAGGCGCCTAGGGAGAAGAGGTACGAAGCGGAACAAAGGAGTTAGCTTTATTATTATCCGATCTTAAGAGATAAAAAACGCGACATCTTGCTTCAGTCTTGCCTAATTAAATCATTTAGTAGGTAGCAACTTTCTCTCTATACAATATGATTGTCAATGCTTACATAAGCATGTCCCGCACGTGAGGAAGCTCTCGTTGAAGTCCTCATAGTTGATGCTGACCGTCTCGACGAGAGTCGAGTTCATACTGATCATCCTCTCGCCAAGTCTGGTTCTGAAACAAAGCGATACAATTTAGGACATATTATTAAGTACATTAAATGTAATAATTGTAGGTCAGTCTTTCGGCTTCATGTCTCACTCAACAGATTATTTTGAGAATTTATGGTTTGTGCGAAAAGAAAGAGAGCAACTAGACAAATAATTATTGGTCGAGATAAAATACAGTACCAAAGTGTGCTTGCTATCACGTCGCCAACAACAAAACACCACTTCTGATTAATAAATTAGCAGCACCCGCCCAGTCCTATTTTTAGATCGTTGGCAAGTCAAGCTCGAACTAACGCAATCAATGTGATCCAATTAATTAATTCGATTAGACGGCCGACCTTCCGGGACAGCTGCTGACACCGCTGAATTACTGGTGCAAAAAAGGATTCGGTGGTGATTTAACAGTGTCAACGAACTGCCTCCCTCGCCGCTTTCATGCCCATTTACCATGAAAATGCCATTATACCGGTAAAACGGGTCCATCAATGGGAGCTGCGAGCTCTTCTTTATCCAGGGATTTTTTCCCGCTGACTCACACGCCCAGCCTTATTATTATTAAACAAAACGGAAAAGCGGCCGTTGCGGTACTTTTCTCGGTATCAAGTTCAATGGGAAAAAGGTCAGGTGAGCGTGGAGGAGGAGAAACGAGAGATTACCATACCGGCACGTGTAGGAATAATGATGCTTTAATTTAGTGCCTTCTTCGACAAGACAACCTCTTTTGTATTCCAATCGGAGCCAAACGCAACCGGATCGTGCTCGATATCTAATAGTTGTAACATTGCCATAATGTAATTGCAGTGGTACCAGTCATGTGAGGTCGTAAATACACGTAAAATAAAGTGCAGAGTAGATTAAAGATTAGTTAGAACATGATTTGAACGTTGAGTCACAAGTTCATGGCACAATAATATATTGAAATTTTTCCTTTAATAACAACCAAGAGGTATGTGGACTCTTGGTCAATTTATTCAAATAAAGTCATTTTGGGCACGTGCACCAACATATTCCGCAAAAGTCGATAGTTATAATTAATTATTATTCACTATCTTGCAGGTCTATTACATTTATTGCTCAATCTACATACATATCTCAAACTTGCTGGCTCATTAACGTCACGCAATACGACGCCTAATTAATTAAAAAGCCTAATTAATGCAATTCACTTTGTGTCTAATTGCGGACAGTGTATGTCTCTGTTGTGGTACGCACTTAATTTTTAGTCATTAAGAACAAAACTTTGACTGTCGTTTGTATTGTTAATTAGAAGTAGAGGTTACCTTCTAATTTAAATTTAGCAATATTTTTTGTTACTTCAAAGGCGTGACACTAATTTTTGGATGTAAAGTAAAACAAACATTTTTATTTTTTGTTGAAAAAAAAACAGAAATAATGAAGAAGGGTTTGAATAAGGATAAAGAAGCAAATAACAAAGGGCTCAAGAAAAATGGAGAAAGGAGCAAGTAATAAAAAGACAAAGCATCCAAAGGTCGAAGAAATGACAAAGGATAAAAATTCTCTGTATTATTTCGCATCATGTCTTTTTGACCCTATACCTTCTTACGTTGTTTCTTTTTTATCACCTGTGTGAGTCAAGACGTAGTCGTAGCGAAGCAGCACCAGAACTTGACACGAAATTACCAGACTTGTGATGAAGAAACCTTAAAAAAATGTGAATTGCAAGAGTGAACCAGCAAAAAATTCGAACAGCGTAAATGCTGTATATAATGTTTAAATAAATAAATAGAACCCAGAAACGCAACATTGGTGTCAGAAGTGGGATTAGGAAGATTAGTAAGAAATAAATATGTATATGGAAATGAAGAACTAAATAAATCGCTATGAAGGTTAGGAAGAAATACGAATCTAGGCACGAAGAAAGAACGAAGGTTACTTGAGAAATAGTTGGAGCAACGTGAGTTATAGAAATAACTGGAATTAAATCGGGACTCCAGAAAAGGCTGCTTAAGGACCTGGAAAGAAGACAGGAAGCTGGTGTCACTCTCTTTCGGATTAGATAATGGTGCTGATTGAACTCCACTCACTGAGGCAGCAAAGAGGTTCCAATAGAACGAAAATTGGAGGAAAAGTTTTTACTTCGATATACACGGTAATGACCCTGAATAAAGTCCTGCTGGGCCCAATGGGACTTCATGGATGTGGGAGATGGAGTCTGGACACGTGTGCTCGAGAAGCGTATGGTCACATGGAAAGTGAGAAGCTGATGGCTGCCATGGTTAGAATTCCGGAACTTCATGAGGGAGTACCTGGTGGACACCTGGGGGTGTCGACAATGCTTGGGGACCTGCGTGAGAGGTTTTATTTGGTCCCCATGGTTAATGAGAATTCCGGAAATTCTAGAGGCACTCGATTGCGGAGCACCTCGTGGACACTTGGAAGTGTCGAAGAAGTTTGGGAAGCTGCGAGAGAAGTTTTCCTTAGAGAATTAGAGGAGAAGCACCAAGTGTGTAACTTGCGGTCCAAACAAG
The DNA here is from genome assembly GCA_963583935.1 of Diaperis boleti. Classification (NCBI taxonomy): domain Eukaryota; kingdom Metazoa; phylum Arthropoda; class Insecta; order Coleoptera; family Tenebrionidae; genus Diaperis; species Diaperis boleti. Next base: position 254,972 of record OY757242.1, read on the forward strand.
AGTCCATAAAAAGGTCGAGGGGTACAGATACGTCAACCTAGTGTGATAGTCGATTTGAGAAAGTTGTCGTAGTCAACATTTGTCTATTTTCCAAGAGAAGCCAAATTTCCATTAACGTTGTGCATTGTGTTTTGCAAAAAAATACATAATCATCGGAGAAGGTATTTTCCACTGAAATAATACGTAGGGGCAGACGAAAATCCGCATGTTATTTATTAGGCCCCACAATTTTCAATAGCATTGGATGTTGAAATAAACACGTTTAGTAGGTCAGGTTTTTTGTTTATTTACGCCGAGCGGTTTAAATTCATTCCAAGTTTTTTGTCGTGTGTCGTTATCACCGCTCAGGAGTTCAGTGGCGTGTACCGAACTTAACGTCAAACCTTCCACTAATTTTAACTCGATAACTACGGGGTTTAGGACAAAATTTTATTAAGAAAAATTGTAACTGTGGTTGTGCCCTTGGACACATTTCATGTCTTGCAAATTTTTCGGGATCTTGTCTAACATCAGCGACTGCCATGTAGGTATCCACTCTACGGGCTTTGATACTCCTTTGTCACTTCCATGGTGAGGATTAGAACAAAAGACCTACGATTAAGAAGTGTCCAATCTGTCAAAACGGTTCATTTAGATGTAATTAGACCCAACACCACATTCATGTATTCCGTTTTTTTTCTACACCAGATGTAAAACCAAAACCAGAATACGATTAGATTAGACGCATGTGTTAATTCTCCTAATGGCCAAGATAAGCAGCCCGAATGTCAACACGCTCCGGTGACCAAAACGAGTTCCCAGCTTACATCTTCTTACACGTGCAGCCCCCAGTGTTACGTCACTTTTAAGTACATGCAAAGAGCATGCCTCCCATCCAATAATAGCAACGTGCTCGTAAACAAAAACAAAACGTGCGGTTTTATCGACGCATATGCCGACTTGCTCTTCTCGGAGCTAATAATAATTAGTCTTGCACACAGTGGCGGCTCGTCCGCTTTACCGAGCTGGGGTTCATGACCCCTTTGTCTGGCCGCACCAACAGGTGGCTAACCCGCAAATTGAACCGAACGAGCTTAACCTTGACAACCCTCGTCCGGCGGCGCGAAGGCCCAACGACCGCTCCTGCTGGCACCAGACCTGGCAAGTGTCCAATCGCGTCGACGAATTGCGCATTTCGACCACCGGGTTCGAGCAGCAGAAAGGACGGCACTTACCGGATGGTGTACTGGAGTGACTCCATTTGCGGGATTCCTGCAGACCTGCAGGAAAAAAAACAAGTCGCACCAAGACCGCGAACGAAGCAGGACTGCTCGAGTCAGCTGTTCGGAGAACGGGGGCGCATGCGTTCGAGGAAATGTAAACAGTTCTGGGGAGTTGAAACGGACCGACTCCGTAAGATTTGCTTGATTTGTACGGAGATAAATACGTAAGTCGAAGAGTGGAGATAATTAGTGAAGATTTGGAGGCGACTTTTTTGACGCAAATCATAGGCGGGAAAGGCAATCAGTGAAGTAATTACTAGTTGGGGATTTATACAACAATCTAAATGACATAATTATGTGGAAGTAAATGGACCAGAACGCGGATTTAGTTTACGTCTGTAATTTTGAAGGAAGCAGAGATCTCAGTATACTGAACTCAAAAAACTGTCGTCAAATTACTCATTCGGGTGAGTTTCTGAAATTCTCAGGCTCGTCCTCAGCTTTCGGAAATTCAATTTTTTTCGATGTTTCAACTTCCCCAACTTCTCAGTTTTAAAAATAAAAATATTTACACCGAGCAAAAAAATCAAAATTCCAAGGTATACAAAAAAAGCCTAAAAGATCAATTTGGTTGAGATTTGCTAATCAAAACTGTGTTAGATTTGGAAGTTCATTACTCAAAAACCAAACTCGATATTTGGATGTAGCTTACGGTGTCCCATTCAGCCATCATTTCTTAATATGTGTTCTAAATTGCAAAGCTGGAGAAGGACAGATGCAATTTTTACGATTTTTAAAGCTCGGGAATGTCCAAAAAGAAAGATACAGCTCAACAAAACTCAAAAAACTATATTTCTTCCAAAAAGTGTTTTTTTTTTCTGATTTTATTCCATTTCTATATATGTTAGAACTTCTTTAGTCCAAATCTGTGGCAACCTCAGACGTACGAGCTCTCTTTCAAAATTTGACATTTTCATTTCAAAAATCACATGTTTTTGGATTTGGAAGTTCATTACTCAAAAATCAAATTCGATATTTGGATGCAGTTTACAGTGTCCCATTCAGCCATCATTTCTTGATATGTGTTCCAAATTGCAAAGCTGTAGAAGGACAAACGGAATTTTTAGGATTTTTAAAGCCAAGGAGTGTTAAAAAAATAGGCAGCCCACTAAAACTCAAGAAACTATATTTCTTCCAAGAAGTGTTTTTTTCTCTGATTTTATTCCATTTCTCTATATTTTAGAACTTCTTTAGTCCAAATCTGTCGCAATCTCAGACGTACGAGCTCTCTTTCAAAATTTGCCATTTTTTTTTCATTTCAAAAATCACATTCGTGAACTTGATATTCCAAGAAATTCAAAACCTGAAAATATGGGGCTCCAAAATCTTACAGTCAAAATCTGAGAACAACCTAAAAATTTGAGACTGAATTAGAATAACCAAAAAACCTAAATAACAAATCCAATGATTACAAGGGTGATTTATGAGCCTTCAAGCAATGAGCACTAGTATCCAAAAATGTAAAATTTTCAGGAAGTTACGTGCCATGTTAAATTCCTTTTCAGAAACAGACTCACTGGTTCTATGAACGCACATGAAAGTAACAGCAATGAAAACAACATTTTTGTACAATTCGTCGCCGTACTAGGTTGCAACCACTCTCCTATTTCCTCCATTGTATCGACGACAAAGAGAAATTCATGAAGCCAAACGGGACTGAAACCTTGAAACGCGATTTATCGGGTACAATTCCGTTTTAAATATAGATTCCCCGGTCGATTCTGGGAGATAAATGTTTCTGCAAGAATCCGGTAAATATTTACACGAGCCGAGGCCTGGGAACAGAAAACACCAAGAGGACAGGAATGACGCAAAGGCGACCGGTTAGTGGTGGAGATGAAGAGATACAAATTCACCTTTAGCGGCTTTTAGATGATAAAGGTGTGTTATCAATTCAATCGACCCACACTTGTTGTTTACCAACTCGAGTTCGTACGCAAGGATTTACCAATTAGAAATTCAAATTGGGTGGCAATCGCTGAATCGACTCACGTAGCCATCAGGTGCTATTAACTGAAGGAATGATTCAACGCGGTCGGTAACGACCCACCGCGACTGCAAATGGAATTCTCTAACTAAACATTTACCTTTTTCCAGACTTCCTCGGTGGGTTTTTTCGGAATGGAACTGCGATGTTCGGTCGGCCGTGGGTCGGGAATCAATTCGGTTTGGTGGGTTTTTTGATGGGCTCGACGAGGTCTTTGTTTCGACCAGCGAGTAAATGTGCGTTGTTACGGAACAAACAAGTCGTTTGAGATATCAAGGAAAGCTGCGTATAATGTAAACATTTATTAAACTTGGTCGGTCTCCGCAATATATTGTGTTGATAAAGTTTCCCTAGAATTAAGTTGGTACCCTTCCATTTCTTACATTTTCCTAGTTATCACTCATGGCGCATTTAAAAGAAAAATCCCGACCGGCGCTTAGAGTTTTGCGAACAGTTGATGTCAAGTTGGAAGGTTGGCCCAATTATCTAAATAATCGGATTGTTGTTCTTATACTTTATTGACCTTTTTCTACTACCATTGAACTAATAAAAAGACCTACCATAATATTGCACTGTGCAAAAACGGCCCGTTATAAAAAATAAAAACTAAAAATGACAAATGTCCATTTCTCTGCCGATTCAGGCAAAGTATTTTGTCCGCCGCCCAATAGACCATGCAGACAAATTACTTGTGAACTCCAAAAAGTCGAAAGATCCGTCTCCAAAAACTAAAGGATTGATAGATAGATTTGAAGTACTCGAAGACTAGAACCCGAACAACTCAAAGGGGTCCGAAGACTCGAAGGATACGAAAAGACAAAGGATTCAATGAACTCGAAACATTTGAAAGAGTATAAGGACTCGAAAGACAGAAAAGACTAAAAGAAGCGTAAGTTTGTAGGAAAGAGTTCCAAGACTTGAAAGATTCAAAAAACACGAAGGATTCAAAGGGTTCCAAAACTCCAGAACTCCTAAGACGCGAAAGACTCGAAAAATCCGAATGTTCCAAAAATCACCCTGAGCACCTGCGATCAAGTAATCGAAACACTCCAAAGACTCGAAGCAGCAAAACTCCAAAAATTAGAGGGACTCGAAAGATCCGATGAACCCGAAAGTCATAAATGACTAAAGTAAAGTTTTGAAGGACTCGAACTACTCCAAAGAGTCAAGAGACTCGAAAGATCCGAAAGGACCAACAATGCGAAAAAATTGTAAGATCGGAAAGACCCGGCAAAAACACGGAAGATCCGGAAGACAAAAAACTTGAAAACACTAAAATATGCGGAAATTCTGAAGAAGTCGAACAATTCATATGGGTCGAAAGTTCCAAAAGACCCGAAAAGCATAAAGGATCAAAAGGCTAAAAGAAGCGTGAGTTTTAAAGGACTCGAACAACTCGAAAAAGCTCCAGGACTCCAAAGAACCACTATACTCATCGACTGACTAAATGGATAAGAAAGAACAACCATTTATTGATTTTTTTCACTCACTCTCGTGTTCAATCCAAATTCAAAATTTTTAAGTCAAAAAATTGTTGTCATTCCAATACCATTAGTCAATCGGTCGGTTGTGGATGCGACGGCCCACCCGCCCACCGCATTCACATGTCGTGCCATGAACGAAACGGTTTTTAGTCGTCACAAAGAACAACTTATTGTGAAATAGAAGAAACGAAATGTGGATGCCATAGGAAAATGGTTGTCATTCAGAACCAGTTTGTCAACCATTCAGTCAAAAGTGTCAATTTGAGTATATGTATACAGGGTGGAAAATTTAACTGGAATAAATTCAGTATCTTCCCTGCAATTGATTTTGCGAAAAATTCCTGAAACACGTCGATTTTTGTTTTTAAATTACCACTTTTTAGCCTGCTCAGCTTTCTTTTGTTTTTACTCCGGGGGCTGTAACCACCTATAAGTTTTTTTTTTTTTTTTTTCAAATGGGAAGATATGTCGACCAACACAATTACGAATTACGCAATTACGAATCGAATGACACCTCAATCATAATTTTTGGTCGAATTTCGGAAAAAGGGACTAGCAGTGGTATAATTTCTGATACAAATATCACACCCAAAAGCCTATACTGCGCCGTATTTAGCACAAGCAAATTAAAGCGAAGGCCTAGAAGGTCATGGATTAAGGAAGTTTGTTTTAAACATATGTAATCAAATGCGCACTTTATCAAACTGGCAAAACAATAGACAATACAGTCGGTTTCCTTGAAAATGGAAATCGTTCACAGATAAAGAATCGGCCAGACCGTCATTCCCATGCGCTCCCGTGAATGCAAATCAACCCGCATTCTTCCCTCCTCCAGATGAATGAAGAGGTGAATGTGCTTCGAACGCCACAAGAAATGAAAATTAGCATTTCGTGTCGTAACTGTGGCCGGAAAAAAATCATCTTCCTTTATGGGAAAGACGAGTGGGTTTGGAATTGCAATTTGCAAACATCGTCGACACGCTGTCTACTCCACTTGGGTTTTTTGTCTGGTGGAGTAGATCGACCTGTTTTGGTGCGATTCGCGAAGACTCGAGTGATGAGGCTACTGGAGCGTGGAATTCCGAAGAAAATGGTCGTGGGAAAGGAACTGAGAATGGAGACGTTTTTGGCAACGGAAATGTAACTGTTGAGTGGGCTAGAAAACACAGCCTCAGGCTTATTCCATCAAGTAACATTTTACGTTCTCAGATCATTGATCAAAATATGTATTGGCAGTATTCGAAATGTGGACCTTAGAAACTGAGTATGTATTTAAGAACACCAAGACTATGTAATGAAGTAAAAACTTGAAGAGTACAGATACTGTAAATCTGAAAAGCAAGGAACCTGCAAACAAGTCAAAAAGTGTCATTTTAAAATTAAAGGTCAATTAACTCCATCCAAGACCAAAAACCCACACCCAAGACCTCTCCCCGGGGTTCAGACAGTTTGGAACACTAATCGACGATTTCGCATAAACAATGGCCGTAGTCATTGAACTTAACGGTCATCGAAGTTAATAGTTTCGTTTCCTGAAGGCACTATTAACGAATTGTTGAAGCGAATTCTGGCGACGAATTTCGGATGGCTGGAATATTCATGAATAAGCCGAATGTTCCGATTACGACTTGGCGATCCCTAAAAAGAGTGTTTACGTGACTAGAGATTTTATTGCTCGTTTATCTCTTCCGTGTTGGTAAATAAACTTCGCTTGTGTAATCCGGGCCATTAAGAATAGCGACTGCAGGCTGTACGGTTTTTCATAGATCGATAAAGTTATGTAAAGAATGACAGCTGCCGAAAAGATTCCCCAGACGAATATATTAAAAAGGAACTTTAAAAGTGAAAACATTTTTTCAAAATTTGCTACTGCCACCCAATATTCGACACCAAGAGAAAATGCAAGCAGTATTGACTATTTTAACAATTAATAAATGTATGCACATAGACTATAATGATCCACAAAATTTTTGATCCCAGTTGCCTATTTTTTGTATATTTTTCCATTTACGAGATACGACCAATGAACTTATAGAATCAATATACTGCATCAATTTTTATAGTTATTTATTTATAATTTGACAGGTTCATTGATTTCTTTTCGGTGCACACCAGTCCATTACAGTCACCGACTTGAAGGAGCGCGAGTCGTCTGAGTAAGAAACTGGCGAACTGGAATCGGATTAGAATTTGCAATGCAATGTTAATATTCTTTTAATTCACATGGTGTGCAAATTCATTACATACTTTCAAACGAATGGGAGCTGTTGAGATAGTTTGTTACACATTAGTTTGTTCAATTCAATTCAAAATAAATCAAAAAACTGAAGACTCAAAATAATGTACGAGTACATAGCGACAAAATAAAAAAACACTACGATCCAAATTCCGTTCGAGTCTACAACATCTCAGGTAACTAAAATCTGCCATTATGTGATTTCTGACCATCGACACCCCACTGTACTTTCTGCTCCCTTTGTCCCTCTACCAAATCTCTTAACTCTTTAGAATAACGCGATAAAAGACCCCCCCCCCCCCCTACACAGAGGTCGCGAACAATGCAACAAAACAATACTCACAATCGGCTGCAGCAAAACATCCAGGACCTCCGACCACCTCCTCCAGGTCACTCATACGTCTTCGGGAACCACTGCACACGCACGGGAGTCAACAAACTGGCAACAAACACAATCTCAACACCGTCCGACCCAAGACCAGCATACAAATGAACAATTGCTCTTCAGCTGTTCACTGTTGTGAGTGTCGTCACACAGCAACCGAGCACAAAGAGCAGCTGAGTCGCGAGGATCAATAATTTGCGACCTAGACTCGTAACGCACCCCCGCAGCGGCGCCACCCCCGTCCCGCCGCGCTGCCGCCCCCGGCGATATTTACACGGAGGTGAGGAAGTTCGTGCTGCGGTTGTTGGGGTTTGACCTCTTTATGGGAAGACGACGTGTTGCACGGCACAAAGATGGACTCACCTGGATGTTGCTCCGACTACATTATTTTCACACTGGTTTGACCTGAAGATTCCAAAGTGACTGAGGAAGATAAGAAGTGTGGTAAACAATTTGGTTATGCAGGGTTCGAGACCGATCGGGTTTTACTGGTTGCCTATGCAACGGACGCATTAAGGAGTGTAAACAAAGAGACCGCGCATGCCCTCGGCGACTCCAGTGGCGGACATGTTTGGCAGGAATGTCTCATTTTGAACTCCACTCCAGTGGCGTATCGTAGCGCGACTTACACATTTGAGAAGGTGCGAACAAAATTTACAACATATACAGGCTGTATCAGAAATAAGTAACCTAAATTGAATCCTAATTTAGTACCCTAATACATATGATGCAATAATTACAAATTAAATTGGACGTTCTGTTCAGTTGATTTTTCATTTCGAATGCGTTACGAAATTTGTGAACCGTCTACACGTATCCAAGGCGGGTACCGTTGCCGGCGGCGCCGCTGGGAACTTGGATACGTGACTCTCGTTTATATTATTTTCTGTCAAGTTAAACAGGTTAGTTTTTAAACACTTTTATTTTATGAGTATGAGTGTAGCGAAACTTTACTTCAACCGAGACAAATTATTATTGGAGTGAGGTAAATTAATTCATATCATATATTTGTACACTTTATTGAATAAGTAATTGGAAAATAGGTGACAAAGTGAGCGACACATTATTATCAGAAGTGTGATGAGCCTAAGCTCTTCCCGCCAACAATTTGAAATGGAACGTCACAAACCTCAATGAAATGTCAATGACGTCACCAAACGTCAAATTTGAAAATTTGAAACAAAGGTTGAAATCGTCATCGTCTAGAAACAAAGACAGAAGAGAGAAGACGTTGTGTTTTTTTTTTGACAAGACAAGAGTGGCGGGAAATTCAAATCAAACCTACCTAGACATAGAACCAAGTTCTTTGAATGCAAGGAGCGCAGCGTTGGAGGTGAAGCGTAGAGTAACAACACAAATTAGGGAACTCGTCCTTCAGTAGCGCAGGAGAGCCTACTATTTATTCCGTTATATCAATAAACTCCCATTTTATTTCACCTTGTTTGCGGATTATTTTTGGTAGTTGAAAACTTGAACCAAAACTTATTTCTAATCGTCAGAAAGGAAGTTTATTTTTGAAGTGATGTGAATATTAGTCGCTTTGAATATCAAATAAAAGAAAGCAAAACTCTACGCCATGTTTCCTTGATGCAAACGAAGAAAACGACCGCTACAAAACGTAACGTCCCCTTAACCCTCTCTCTCTCTCTCTCATTCTCATTCTCTAATCAGTTATCCGGACCGTTCTAATACAAACTTTCTGAAACTCGACAGGCGAATCCCCAAGAAGCCCTCCTCGACTGATATAAATATTGTAATTTAAAGCTTTATCTTTGCAATTGGACCCAAATCTGACACGAGATTTCTATCTGAACTATAAACAGTTAACAAAGAAAACTAACCACTACCCTAACATGAAACAACACAAACGAAATAACAATTATTAAAAAAACAGCGTGTGAAACTTTGTTGACGCAACATAAATAATTTGGAAACTCCTAACATGTCTGAACTGAACAAAGACTAAAACCAAAATAGAACCCCTTGTCTCTCAACACCCGGTGGTGTCCAACTTTTCTCGTGGAGACCACGGTAGGCAACCCATTTAACCTTGGGGTGTTGGGGTTTTTTGCAGAAGATAATCCAAGACCACTTTCCATCAAAAACAAATATAAGAAACAGTAGAAATAATAAATATATTGGCAGCATCTTGTGACAAATGTCTTGTTTCCAGGAACGTACCTTGAATGAGCGCATCCACCATTTTTACTCACTTTTTTTTTCAATTTTCTAAATGACACTTCTAAAGACATTTGTTGACATAACTCTCTTGTTTAGCTGCTATCTTCTATCATCTAAGGCCATCTGAATCAGAAAGCTGCGCATCTACAACTGACCGTTTGACTAATGGTATTGGAATGACAACCATTTTTTAACTTAAAAATTTTGGATTTGGATTAAACACGAGAGTGAGTTCTAGTTTTTAAAAAGAAAAAAAATTCAATAAATGGTTGTTATTTCTCATCCATTTAGTCGGTCGATGAGTATAGTGGAGAGGGCGGCCCACCCGCCCACCGCACTCAAGAACGATGCCAGAACCATCCGGTTTTTAGTCACAAACAAACCTTAGTTACCAGTAATAAGACTAAATCCAGTTTGAGATTTACACCAAAATATATACTCAAAGTTAAATTTTTGACTGAATGGTTGACAAACTGGTTCGGAATGGCAACCATTTTCCTATTGCATCCCCATTTCGTTCCTTGTATTTGACATTGTTCTTTGTGACTAAAAACCGTTTGGTTCATGGCACGACATGTGAATGCGGTGGGCGGGTGGGCCGTTGCATTTACAACTGACCGATTGACTAATGGTATTGGAATGACAACCATTTTTTGACTTAAAAACTTTGGATTTGGATTGAACACGAGAGTGAGTTCTAGTTTTTAAAGAAAAAAAAAATCAATAAGTAGTAGATTTTAGTCGGCCATGTGACAAACTGTTTTGACGTAGAAATTCAAATTTTTGACAGTCAGAGAAGATATACGTTTAGCCAAATGCGATCACAAATTTTGTTGCTTACTCGTTATTTATAACGCACTCTAGATTCCAATTTTTATTGTAAATCTATTTTGGCACATCCGTTTATCGCTCAAGTTTACACAATGAGAAAGTAACAACAAAGAGCTGACATTTTCGAGATGTTGAGAACAACTGAAAAACTTTTAGAGTTAGGAAACCTCAGAACCTGATGAAAACTGAAAATATTGTTGCATTACTTTATTTTCGTTCTTCACTTTTTTACAAAAACATTCAGTGGTCACCACTGTCGGTACCTGAGTAGAAACTTCGTTTCGACGAAGCAATAAAAAACCGGCTGAATATATCGACAGCGAATTGACATATCGTTCTACGAACGGAATAAACCTAATCAATAGTTAAAGTATAAAATAAATAGACATGTAAATCAACAATACGAATCAATATCACATCTTGTCACGAATTAATATCTTCGCCTTTGGGTTTAAAATTTTGTGACTTCTTTTTCCGGCTGCGGGACGACTTTGTGGACCTTGCCCTCTTCGCTGTGTTTCAACCCGTAGAAAAAGTATATTAGGAAACCCACGACGAGCCAGGCGCCGAATCGGATCCACGTGTCCTTGTCCAGCTCCAGCATCAGGTACAGATTGATGAGGATGCTCAAGCAAGGGATGAATGGCACCCACGGGACCTTGAAAGAGAGCTTGAATTCATCGACCGGTTGTCTGGCTATCACCGCGACCAGCATCAACATGATGATGGTCACAATGATGAAGAAGGGCAGGACGTAGGGTTCGGTCAGATCGTCGACGGTGTAGATGATGAAGGCGTCGAAGGCGGCCGCGAAGACGGCAAAGAGGATGATGCTCCAGTTGGTGATCTTGGTGGACATGGAGGTGGCGTTCTTGTTCATGTTGAGGTTGAAGACTTGTCTGAAAATGTCGAAGAAAGTGTACTCGGTCGGTTTCTTCATCTCCAGGTTGGGGTACGACTCCTCCACCGGTTGGTACCTCAGGATCAACACGCAGACGGCGACGATGGTGTAGGCGAGAAGAGTGCCGATGGACATCATGTTGATCAGCTGGTCAGTGTTGAACAATATCGCCATGATGGCGACCAAGATGCCCGACAGCACGGTGGCTACGATCGGCGTTTGGGTCTTCGGATTGATCTTTGACAAGAACTTGAAAATCAAGCCGTCGTTGGACATGGCGTAAATGACCCTTGGCAGAGGGAACATGGCCCCCAAGAGACTGGTGCAAAGGGCGATCACGGCACCGATGGTCACGATCCACTTGATGGAGGTCAATCCCAACTTCTCGTAGACGTACGGAAGAGGAGCCGTAGCATCTTGATCGAAGTACGGCCACATCATCGTGAGGACGGTCGAGATTCCAAAGTACGCCAAGAAGATGATGATCAACGAGATGACAATGGCCAGGGGGATGTTCTTCTGGGGGTTTTTAGCTTCCTCGCCGGTGGTGGCGACAGCGTCGAAGCCCACGAAGCCGTAGAAGCACTGCGCCGCCCCCGCCATGATCCCGGAGATTCCGAAGGGGGCGAAGCCGCCGTCCCCGGCTTTATCGCGTAGGTCCGGATCCTCGATCGTGTTGACGTCGATGTTCCAGTTGGCCGGATCGGCTAGAAAAGCAAACTTTAGATGGAAATAACAGGTCGAAAAAGCGGTGGTTACATTTTATGGCCCCCGAAACGATGACGATGGCCACCGTGATGAGGTTGAGGGTGGTGAAGATGTTGTTCAGTCGCGAGGACTCTTTGACGCCGATGGAGAGGAGAGCTGGAATTTGCAAGTATGAGCGACCTTGACATGGTTAATTGCATCACTGATTCTGTTACATATTGATTGCAGCCACAACCAGTACCAAAGAAACGCTCGCTGGTTATGAAATTCGCAAGGTAAACAATCAATGACCCTCAACTATTACAGTAGCACGTACCTGTTAGTAGCATGACGAACCCGAACGCCATAAAGTCCGGATACGAAGCCATGAACGACACGTCCATTTTGGCCCAGCTTTCCATACCGTCTTTAATCTTGCCGTCCGTTAGAGCGTCTATGTAACCGCTGAGGCCTCTGGCGACACTTGCAGTACCTGAAGCCGCACATTTTAAACGAATGATTGCAGGTTGGATCGTCTTACCGATGGCATATTCCAAGATTAAGTTCCATCCGATCACGAACGCCACGACTTCGCCCACAGAGACGTAGCTGTAGACGTAGGCCGAGCCGGCCTTTGGGACACGGGCCGCGAATTCGGCGTAGCACAAGCCTAAAAACAACGTGGGGTTGAATACTATGTTTTTTTTTTACTAATTTGTATCGGTGATTTGAAACATACTTAATTTTTTATCAGTAAATACTTCAGCGTGTGCATCAGTTCTGTTATCCCTTTTGATATCGATATTGAATGATTACGTGCTTGTGTAATTGAAAATAAACGACGTAACTTCTAATCAAAAGTGTGGTACATGGAGTGTCAATTAATTTGCAATACTTATTACTTTTGAGATTAAATTCTGATTAACCATTTCCGTAATTCCCCAATTACACAAATGTTTAATTACGTTGGCAGTGTTAAATTCTGCACTGTCAGGTTTTACAATAAAATTATATCATTATGGAGTCTCATAATTACATACTTTGATGATAGTTTCATAGAACTGTGCAATTTTCTTTGACGCGAAGAAAAACCATGTAACGTAACATGAAGATCATTTTTTCATAATTAATTACATTTAGTATAAATGCCAAGATAAGAAATTTTTAAAATATTATCTGCCACTCTTTTCGACTTGGCAGTGTTCGTAATCGTCGCGGTCTTCGAAAATGGAAATTACAAGTGATACTCTATGAACATACAGTTTTGACACTGTCTTTAGTATAAATGCGAAAATAAGAAATTTCTAAAAAATTATCGACTACTCTAATCGACTTGACAGTGATCTGAGTCGATTGATCGTTCATTTTTGAACCAAAAACAGGAAGTGTAAACGTCTGGGTGTTCGAAAATGGAAATTACAAGTGATATTCTATGAAGATACATTTTTGACACTGTCTTTAGTATAAATGCGGAGATAAGAAATTTCTAAAAAATTATCGACTACTCTAATCGACTTGACAGTGGTCTGAGTCGATTCATCGTTCATTTTGGAACCAAAAACAGGAAGTGTAATCGTCTGGGTGTTCCAAAATGGAAATTAGAAGTGATATTCTATGAAGATACAGTTTTGACACTGTCTTTAGTATAAATGCGGATGTAAGAAATTTTTAAAAAATTATCGGCTACTCTAATCGACTTGACAGTGGTCTGAGTCGATTTATCGTTCATTTTGGAACCAAAAACAGGAAGTGTAATCGTCTGGGTGTTCCAAAATGGAAATTAGAAGTGATATTCTATGAAGATACAGTTGTGACACTGTCTTTAGTATAAATGCGGAGATAAGAAATTTTTAAAAAATTATCGACTACTCTAATCGACTTGACTGTGATCTGAGTTGATTCATCGTTCATTGTGGAACCAAAAACAGGAAGTGTAATCGTCTGGGTGTTCAAAAATGGAAATTACAAGTGATATTCTATGAAGATACAGTTTTGACACTGTCTTTAGTATAAATGCGGATGTAAGAAATTTTTAAAAAATTATCGGCTACTCTAATCGACTTGACAGTGGTCTGAGTCGATTCATCGTTCATTTTGGAACCAAAAACAGGAAGTGTAATCGTCTGGGTGTTCCAAAATGGAAATTAGAAGTGATATTCTATGAAGATACAGTTTTGACACTGTCTTTAGTATAAATGCGGATGTAAGAAATTTTTAAAAAATTATCGGCTACTCTAATCGACTTGACAGTGGTCTGAGTCGATTTATCGTTCATTTTGGAACCAAAAACAGGAAGTGTAATCGTCTGGGTGTTCCAAAATGGAAATTAGAAGTGATATTCTATGAAGATACAGTTGTGACACTGTCTTTAGTATAAATGCGGAGATAAGAAATTTTTAAAAAATTATCGACTACTCTAATCGACTTGACAGTGATCTGAGTCGATTCATCGTTCATTTTGGAACCAAAAACAGGAAGTGTAATCGTCTGGGTGTTCGAAAATTGAAATTATAAGTGATATTCTATGAAGATACAATTTTAACACTGTCTTTAGTATAAATGCGGATGTAAGAAATTTTTAAAAAATTATCGGCTACTCTAATCGACTTGACAGTGGTCTGAGTCGATTCATCGTTCATTTTGGAACCAAAAACAGGAAGTGTAATAGTCTGGGTGTTCCAAAATGGAAATTACGAGTGGTATTCTACAAAGATACAGTTTTGACACTGTCTTTAGTATAAATGCGGAGATAAGAAATTTCTAAAAAATTATCGACTATTCTAATCGACTTGACAGTGATCTGAGTCGATTCATCGTTCATTGTGGAACCAAAAACAGGAAGTGTAATCGTCAGGGTGTTCGAAAATGGAAATTACAAGTGATTTCATGAAGCTACAGATCTGATACTAAAAAAAAAAAAAATTCGTGAAAAATTAACGGTCACTGCAATTGACTTAACAGTGATCTGAGTGGGGTCTTAACAATATAGGAGTAATATTTTACATAATACATATATTATGTTTCTTCAAATGACATTCTCTACTTTGTCTGTCGCTCAATTGATCGTTTGGGGATTTAGTGCTGAAGTTTACATTATTTTGAAGAAAGTGGAATTTCATAAAACTTGTGTATCACGTTTTAGAAGATAATCGAGAAGTTCATGTGTACCTACATTGAGGTTAGTAAACTGTTAGATTTGTATTTCGTGGGCGATTTTCGATTTTTCGATTTTAGCATGTTTTATTCCGAGAAAAGTGACTTTTCGTGGCTCGTCTGTAGTTACTATAAGATTGGGAAACATTAAACTCAATGAAATCTATAAAATTATAAAATTAATATTTAATGACAATACTCATCTTCATTGGTATTCCAATGCAAATCTGTATTTAATCTCGGCTAATCCCACATACAATATTCCACGGTAACTGTCTGAAAAACATTTTTTTAACTTACATATCTAATTAGTATTATTATTGTCAACAGCGATAAGGTATCGTGCAAACACTTAAGCTACTTTTAAATAAATCCTTTCACAATATATAAAAATATCTGAGATAGTGTCAATATTTAGCTGACATTGTGTACTAGTAATAAAGGCAAACAACGATTCGGACATCTAAACACATAAATTAAACAAATTAGCTTGACTGTCAAAAAAAGATTTAATTTTTGTCCTCTGGCTAGGTGTCGATGGGGTGAGCATACCGAGCCGTCCTGGCGAGTTGATTCATAAATCAAAAGTTGTGTGTTTTTGCAAAAAGTAGTACATTTTCTTATTGCTGAATTTCAAGTGTTTTAATCTACTTTTCGCATAGTTAAGGATCTAGCACTCTTGGAATTTTTTGTGACGTTTGTCAATAAAGTGTCTTTAGTTTCATTATCTTCGAGCTCTACCTAATTGATGCAGCTGATAATGACATTTCTTTTTGACTCGACGATTTCCTAAACCGATTAAATGACTCAAGTAGAAACGTGTGTTTTATCAATACCAACAATGGAAGGATACATTTTAGATTGATTTAGACAATATTGATATGTGTCAAATTTTTGAGGTTGACTTTTGTGGTGTTCCACGGCGACCTATGATGAACAATTATGACAGCAGGAATCTCAAAGTAGTTTCCACGTCAATTGACCTTTATTTACAAATGATCGCCATCACCCGATCCGATGATGAGTATCTCAGAACGCGATACAAGCTGTAATCGATATTTTTACCTGTGAACCACCAGAAAATTGGCCACTCCGAGCAATTATCCAGAACAAAACAATTTTGTTTACAACCCAACCCGAATTATCTTATCGACGCACTTCGACTCGGTGTTGCAATTATCCAACCTCTCGGTTGGGACACCACCAGAATTTCGATCACCAAAATCAAGTTTAATGGGTCATTACGACGAACGCGACGTGCATGTCTAAACAAAAAATCCAAACCTCTCGAGATAAAAATGTGTACAAAAATGCCTGGTGTGACCTGAATACCAAAACCAAATTTCTGATAGCTTACCAGCAACGGCAGAAGCGATAGCGGCTACGAGAAACGAAATGCACACGGCAGGTCCAGAGATGTTCTTCGCGACGGATCCGGCCAACACGTAGACGCCCAACCCCAAAGTGGAACCGACACCAAGAGCCGAGAGGTCCAGCAGAGACAACACTCGAGCAAGACCGCTGCTGTCTTCGCTGTCCAGAGTCTTTTTCCGCGCCAAAGAAGTTAAAAGTTTGTTGCTCATCTGCAAGGAAAAATTGAGTCAGTGGTGGACGAGATAGAAATGCGGTCAGACCTTAAACTGTTCGCAGGTAGCACACAAATGAGGTAGACTTAAATACTGATTTCTGTTGTACAATCTTATCACGATATCTTGATTGGGAGCCAATCTAAAGAGAGTTGGTCTTGGTAGTCACTAAAATTTTTGGGGTTATGGTCGCGGCGGAGTCAAAAAAGGACAATGTTAATCTGATAAGAACGGTTTTGATCACAGTATTTTAAAGTGAGGATTTCCGTGGAACAAAACGATGGATCTCTTGACTTTAACGATTATTGTCTCGTGACAATAAGACATGGAGTACCAATTCCTGCTTTGGAGATTGGACAAGAAAAAATCATTAAAACCCTATTTTGGGTTCATCTTCAAATGGTCCCAACTTCATTCTTCTAGAGATAATTGTAAACTTGCAGAATCATCAAGACATATTGAGGGATTATAGAAATGGGCAGACAAGAAATCTAATGTGTCTAATCTAAATTACGAAAATATGTAGTGAATTAACTAATGTACAAGTGCTATCTCTTGACTCTCGTGATTATCACTCGGCGACAGTGTAGCCGCGATCTTAAAGATTGCGCAACATAAAACGAATAGCGAAAAATCAATTTTTTGCCAATTAAAAACATGACATGAATCGTAATAATAAAATAATAATCGCAATAAAGAAAGTGCTTGCGTAATTGTAACCTTTCTTTTGATGATGAAACATAGTTGTACGGTATTAGACAAGTATCGTTCAGTATTTTTAATGAGTATTATTTATTAAAATTTGGCATGACGATTCCCACATTTAGAAGATAGAAAGAGTATAAAAAGTTGCTAATTAAGAAATAATAATTAGATGAATCGAATAAATTGAAAGAATACAATCAGTGTAGAGGATCTAGAGGATTTAGAAAAATCCATAATCCACAGGATCAATCCGACCTGCTTTTCAGAAGAAGAATACAAAAGTCTCTTAGGATTTAGAGAACCCACATAACACATAATATTAAAAGAATGCAGAAAATCTAGAACGATTTGTGGAGGTGAGTGAGTCAGTTGAAAAACGTTGTTCTGACTTTACCTGACCTAGCAAAAGGACGAAATTTTGCTCAACAATATGACCTCTGCGCAAGAATAGAAGAATATTCTGATGAAAACAAAACTCTTTTGAATATAAATTTTGATAAAAGATATGTAGTAACTTTTAGATAATAATTGTAGGAAATGCTTATATCATCATTTGCCCTGCACAAGAATTGAAAATTGTATATTTTTTTTAAGTGCCTGAAATTAAACATTGCGCCTGCGTCTGTTTTTACAAATTATTTTAAAGAATTTTTCTGTAAGGTCGTTCAATCAAACCGTTTACAATCGATCATAAGCGAAAGCCCTTTTGACATTTTACAGTGTTTTTACCCAGGAATTTATTTAATTGTTTCTGCCTTTCTTTCTTCAATCTTCCCCAAAATCTCCAAATGTGTTCAAATGTGACATTGAAATGATGAAAACAAAACCCCTAATTCGACAAACTACACACTCAAAAGCCGCATGAATTTTTTACAAGCATCCACCATTTTTCTCCCTTTCTTCAATCTTCCCCACAGGCTATCGGGTGTCATTATTTGTTCATATATGAGATTGACATGATGAAAACAACTCCTAAATTCGAGAAATTACACCCTCAAAAGGCGCTTGAATTTTTTACATTTCTTCTTCAATTGGAGCACCCACCATTTTTCTCACATTCTTCAATCTTCCCCTACAGGCTTTCGGGTGTCTTTATTTGTTTATATGTGAGATTGAAATGATGAAAACAATTCCTAAATTCGACAAATTGCACCCTCAAGAGCCGCATGAATTTTTTACAAGTTTTCTTCAATTGGAGCATCCACCATTTTTCTCCCTTTCTTCAATCTTTCCCTGCAGGCTTTCGGGTGTCTTTATTTGTTCATATATGAGATTGAAATGATGAAAACAACTCCTAAATTCGACAAACTGCACCCTCAAGAGCCGCATGAATTTTTTACACTTTTTTCTTCAATTGGAGCGTCCACCATTTTTCTCCCTTTCTTCAATCTTCCCCTACAGGCTATCGGATGTCTTTATTTGCTCATATGTGAGATTGAAATGATGAAAACAACTCCTAAATTCGACAAACTGCACACTCAAGAGCCGCCTGAATTTTTTACAAGTTTTCTTCAATTGGAGCATCCACCATTTTTCTCCCTTTCTTCAATCTTCCCCCACAGGCTTTCGGGTGTCTTTATTTGTTTATATGTGAGGTTGAAATGGTGAAAACAACTCCTAAATTCGACAAACTGCACCCTCAAGAGCCGCATGAATTTTTTACATTTTTTTTTCTTCAATTGGAGCATCCACCATTTTTCTCCCTTTCTTCAATCTTCCCCACAGGCTATCGGGTGTCTTTATTTGTTCATATGTGAGATTGAAATGATGAAAACAACTCCTAAATTCGACAAACTGCACCCTCAAGAGCCGCCTGAATTTTTTACAAGTTTTCTTCAATTGGAGCATCCACCATTTTTCTCCCTTTCTTCAATCTTTCTCTATAGGCTTTCGGGTGTCTTTATGTGCTCATATGTGAGATTGAAATGATGAAAACAACTCCTAAATTCGACAAACTGCACCCTCAAGAGCCGCATGCATTTTTTACAAGTTTTCTTCAATTGGATCATCCCCCATTTTTCTCCCTTTCTTCAATCTTCCCCCACAGGCTTTCGGGTGTCTTTATTTGTTTATATGTGAGGTTGAAATGGTGAAAACAACTCCTAAATTCGACAAACTGCACCCTCAAGAGCCGCATGAATTTTTTACATTTTTTTTCTTCAATTGGAGCATCCACCATTTTTCTCCCTTTCTTCAATCTTCCCCACAGGCTATCGGGTGTCTTTATTTGTTCATATGTGAGATTGAAATGATGAAAACAACTCCTAAATTCGACAAACTGCACCCTCAAGAGCCGCCTGAATTTTTTACAAGTTTTCTTCAATTGGAGCATCCACCATTTTTCTCCCTTTCTTCAATCTTCCCCCACAGGCTTTCGGGTGTCTTTATTTGTTTATATGTGAGGTTGAAATGGTGAAAACAACTCCTAAATTCGACAAACTGCACCCTCAAGAGCCGCATGCATTTTTTACATTTTTTTCTTCAATTGGAGCATCCACCATTTTTCTCCCTTTCTTTAATCTTCCCCACAGGCTATCGGGTGTCTTTATTTGTTCATATGTGAGATTGAAATGATGAAAACAATTCCTAAATTCGACAAACTGCACCCTCAAGAGCCGCATGAATTTTTTACAAGTTTTCTTCAATTGGAGCATCCACAATTTTTCTCCCTTTCTTCAATCTTTCCCTGCAGGCTTTCGGGTGTCTTTATTTGTTCATATATGAGATTGAAATGATGAAAACAACCCCTAAATTCGACAAACTGCACCCTCAAGAGCCGCATGAATTTTTTACAAGTTTTCTTCAATTGGAGCATCCACCATTTTCTCCCTTTCTTCAATCTTTCTCTATAGGCTTTCGGGTGTCTTTATTTGCTCATATGTGAGATTGAAATGATGAAAACAACTCCTAAATTCGACAAACTGCACCCTCAAGAGCCGCATGAATTTTTTACAAGTTTTTTTCACGTGGGGCATCCACCATTTTTCTCCATTTCTTCAGTCTTCCCCTACAGGCTTTCGGGTGTCGCCGCATCTACAACTGACCGATTGACTAATGGTAGTGGACTGACAACCATTTTTTGACTTAAAAATTTTGAATTTGTATTGAACACGAGAATGAGTTTTAGTTTTTAAAGGAAAAAGAATTCAATAAATGGTTGTCATCTCTCAACCATTTAGTCAGTCGATGAGTATAGTGGACACAGCGATTAACTCACAATTCGAACGATAGATAAGCGTAATTCTTTGTCTGTTTTGTTCGTTATGTTCCCGGGATTGAATGTTTTTAATCGAAAAAAAAAATGGGAAAAAGGCATTCTACCCTAAATTAAAATTAAATTACATTTCTTTTTACTTTGGTGTTGTTTCGTGATCTATCCACAAATGTAGTTATTTCTTTGACACCCGGTTTTTGAAGTCTTTCTTCTCCCTCACTTTCTTTTTCCCTTCTTGTCTTTATTTTTCTTCCCTCTTGTGATTCATTTGACTTTCTTACTTTCAGAATTTGGTGATACTTTCCACTGATCTTCCTCTTTATGTTTTACATTTTCTTATAGATTACTTTATTTCTACTTCCTTTCTTCCGGTGTTTCGCTAGTTCTTTTTTGTCTCTTTCTTCACTTTCATCTTTTCTTCCACTAAGGGCCGGTTTTTCAATCGTTGGTTTTCCTCTAGTTAGTAGGTTTCTATGGAAATTTTTGCAATTTAACCAATCAAAATGCTGCATTTTTAGTTTAACTAGAGGTTTAACTTTAACCAACGATTGAAAAACCGGCCCTTAATGTTTTATCCAGTTTGGAGTCTCCATTTTCATTTTGTTTTTGTTTTATTGTTTTCTTGTTTTTTTTTTTCATTGTCTTTTCCTTACTTATACTATGTGGTCTTAAGAAATTGTCTTCAACTAATTCATTTCTTCCATTGTTCTCGGGGTTCGGGAGTGTCTTTAACTATTTTGTTTCCTTCTTTCTTCGTTGTCCTCTTTTCAATTTGTTTTTCTCTTACCTTCCTCATTATGTTTTCTTCCCCGTTTTCTTGGCTTCTTCTTGCAGTTACTTTTTTTTTTCATTAATTTTCTTGATATTTATAAAGCGTTAATATCTTCCACATGGTTTTTGGCTTATTACTGGAATTGTTAATTACATTATCAGTAGCCGCTACTTTAGATTGTCTTAGCCCTTACTTTTTGAGAATTACTAAACTTGTATTGCTAGATTTTAGTTCTAATACAAGGCCAGTATGATCAATTATTAGTCGGAACACTTGAATACCAACATTGGAAAATACATTATCTATCGTCGTGATTATCATTTTTGGAGCACTATGTTCCTGTTTTGAAGAGAAAGAATTTAACATCGTCAAAACCACTTAAGCTGTATTATTAAAATTTTAATCTTTGGAACTTGGTGCTGACGTTAGAGTGTTGTTTGGTGACTAGTCGTTTGTGTTTATTAAAAAACATTAGGACAGAACGTGTCTGCGGACATTATTAAAATTTAATTTACTATTCTAAATAGAATAAATTAGAAATTCTATTCACAATGATTACAATTAGACACTTTCTGAAACCTTGTTAAATATATTTCTATAAGACTCATAAATTTTATGGTTACTATTAAGACCGCCTTTATGAATGAAAGTGCGGATATAGCTCTTAACTATGCTTCGATGTGGGTGTAGCTTCTTTGGATCCCCCGTCGCGATTGGTCGACAATTATCAGGCACTATCAATCAATGTGTTGATAAGTGAACGCACATTAGGGGAGATAAGAAGCGATGGGCAAAGAATTACGAATTTATATACTCAGTTACATCAGATTCGGAGATCAAGAATCCTACAGTTTTTACCTTTTCCGTAAATGCTTCCATTTAGTGGATATATACATGTGCGTGACCAGCGTCTTTTGCAACATTTTCTAACCTTCAAACCGTTCATAATAGGACATTATTTCTTCCTGTGTTATTATCCTTCATAAATTCCTTTCCAATTATGTAGATACGAAATATCTCAATCAGGCACTTGCCATAATATTTGTGCTGTAATTATCGCAGCTCTAATTAGGTGGGTTAGTGCTAATTTTTTTGAAAACCGGTGGCAGAAGAATGTTGATTATTTCCAGTTCTTAAATGCGCAAAACTATTTTTTTTTTATGGCGAGTTCTGAATACAATATAATTCCTTTTTTGAAAAATAGTCTTCGGAGTTCGTAGATCTCGATGATAGTTTGGGAATTACCGAGAACCCATTGTGTGTCAATCATCTTGTTTTGCTAAATTAATAACATCAATTGCTTTTTTGTCTTCATTTGGCAGTTGTTTTCGCCAAGGCTGGTTCTATTTACCTGTAACACTTCCGACCAGTAAAAATTATTGCGTTTATGGCACTTTCTGCCATTTCTTTATCTGTAATTGTTAAAATTGTCCTTATCTATCCACATACCTTCACAATCAATGGCTTGCAAATGCCAGCAATGTCGCCCAGACAATGCATTCTTGAATAACACTTTAATGGTCTTTTGTAGAATTTACAAGGAAGCTATTTAAACATTTCTGCGGGGTTATTTAAACACACCCGTGGAAGTGTCAAAGAAGAGAAAGCCACAATGTTTACAATGAAATCAAATTAGTACAAAACATTAGCCGGAATTTCCCCATATTTTTTGTCACACTGTGGGAACGTATGTCTTATGCAAACAATAATTAATATAGTTTGTTGATGTCGAAGGACATAAAAAAAATATGGCGCCAAAAAGATTCTTGATTGTTGAACTATTGCGTGATAATAAAATAACTTTTGTTTGCTGATTTTCCGGTGCGGTGTTTACCTGAAGAGTAGCTGTGTCACCGAAGACAACAAAAACTTCACTTTCTTCTGTCATGTGTATTCGACCATAGAGAATTGGAGAAAGATAAAAAGAAGACGTTGGCAACAAATAAACGACAAAACATATACTCAAATTTACATTTGGACTGAATGGTGGACAAACCGGTTTGGAATGACAACCATTTTAATATTGCATCCACATTCCGTTTCTTGTATTGCACAGTTCTTCTTTGTGACTAAAAACCATATGGTTAATGGCACCACATGTGAATGCGGTGGGCGGGTGGGCCGCCACATCCACAACTGACTGATTGACTAATGATATTGGAATGACAACCATTTTTTGACTTTCAACTTTTAAAAGTAGATTAAAAATGAGAATTGGTTCTAATTAAAAACAAAAAAATTGTAAATAAATGGTTGTCATTTCTCAACCACTTGTTCAGTCGATGACTAGAAGATCTCAAGTTCTCAGCTTTCAGGTTTTATGTTCCTACATTTCAACACATTCAGGATTTTAAGATCTCAAATTTTAGGTACCTTACATGACATGTACATTGTACCTTATCTTCTAACATCTTTCGTAGTGTTTCTTTCTTCTTGTTGATGATGATACAATTATGTTTTATTGTCGTTCAATGTGTGTTCTTTTGTTAACCTTTTTGACCAAAAGTTTGCATAACAATCTAGACGTTCCTTACAAAAAAAATCCAAACATTTAATATATTTGTATTTATGACAGCTTAATAACATTTATAATAGAAAAGTAATTACATCGTGCAAACAACAAAGGATATTGAAATCCCATTAACATCGAGATCCATCAGTAATAGCATTGTAGAGAAAGATAAAAAATGCCCATCATGTTTACATCAACCAAAACATATTTCCATTGAAAAAATCCAATGGTGCAAAACCAAATTAGCTGTTATCAACCCGAAACAATACTAGCAAATTGGACATGGCCACACGCTTTTGGACGTCACAGTACTGACTTATTAATGAACATTGTCCTAATACAAGCAACTCAAGATGAAATCGGGCTGATTTAATTGGCAGTTACAGCCGGATATTAAAGCGAGATCGAAAATATTTGAGTACGACTTTGCGCTCCTCTCCGCCACAACGAAGGATTCCCATCCCCTCTGATTAGCGAAAATACTTTCGCCAATATTGTTGAATGTCTGGCGCCAAGATTATCGCCCATCTTGCGCCGCTTTCGTTTTCGTTGTGGGTTAACGACTGTGGCTTTCTGTAGCAGTGGAAATTTTTGCGGGAGATTTCCAAACAAGCGCTCGTTATTACGTAAAGAGATGGATCTGTTGTGGTTTTGTCTTTTTGTTTTGAAGCGGTAATCGCTCTGGGACATAAATTATCGATAATTGCAGTAGCTAGGTAGCATAATCGAGAACAAACTTCGCTTTTTATCAGCAACTTGAGCGAGGGTTGAGCATTTTTTCGCAATAACTACAATTGCAATTTGGATTAAAAATGGAAGAAAGCGACTAAAATTGTCCACAAATTAATAATATTCGCAAAGTAGGTCCAACCGGTGAGTAGAAAGTTATTTGTGGACACTTTTTTTAGCAACCCGGTTACTGTGACTTTGTGGGTTGCACAGGTACAAAAATGCAGTAGTGATTTGCATAATAAGTTGATAAGACAAGATTTAATTTAAAATTGACCAACATCATAAAAAAACACTAAAAGTTTTCACTCACCCTAGTCTATGTTGTAAAAAAAATCGTCGAAACCCCGAAACGTCGCCCCCTCGGACACAACACAATTAATCTAATCAACGGCAATTCGCAATAGTTGCACGCTCCCCACATCAACGACAAATGAGGTGTCCACCTTGTAAATGTACTTGGCCAGAGTAACAGGTAGAACTCAATTCAGCAAACCGACTGAATGTAATCATTGTTAATCACATCTTGCGTCCCCCCTCAGAGCTCAAAGAGAGCAAAAAAGGCCGCCATGAAATTTCAATCGTTTTGTTTTTAGGGGGACCGAACCAGATAACGGTGGTACCGGTCGCGGTGCAAAATAGTCGCGACCGCTCCAGTTTGAATTTCAGCGCCTCCCGCCAAACTTGAATTCTAGGGGGAAAGTCAAAATCCCTAGGTGATCCTTCTGATCTGTGTTCCTCATAGCACGTAAGTTGTGTTTTAGTTATTTGGGTTTATTGGGGCCATCCGCAGGTTTTGAGGTGTGTAGTCGTGTTGGATTTACTCAGGGGGGGCGCTTGTGGGGACCTACGGTTCCATTTCGGGCGTTTGGATTGTTTGGGGCTCAATTTCGACATTGTTTGGACTTTGAGGTTATGTTGCCATGGGGTCATTCCTACGTGTTCATGCTTGACGCAGAGGCCCCAAATAAGCCAATTTTACTTTGAGGTTATTTTGCTAATTTTCATTTTGTTTTAGAGCCAAAATGGGTAAAATTATGAAATCGGGGAAAGTCGTGTTGGTCCTGGCGGGCCGATACGCGGGCCGCAAAGCCATCGTTATCAAAAATAACGACGACGGGACGTCCGACAAACAGTACGGACAC
This sequence comes from Diaperis boleti, assembly GCA_963583935.1. Lineage (NCBI taxonomy): Eukaryota > Metazoa > Arthropoda > Insecta > Coleoptera > Tenebrionidae > Diaperis > Diaperis boleti. Next base: position 280,742 of record OY757242.1, read on the forward strand.
GCCATTGTTGCCGGGATCGACAGGTACCCCAGGAAAGTCCACAAGCGCATGGGCAAAGGCAAGATTCACAAGAGGTCCAAGATCAAGCCCTTCGTCAAGGTAAGAGTGAGAAGTCACTGTTGCTGGTGCTAAGGTCGGGGTTTTAGGTATTGAACTACAACCACTTGATGCCCACCCGGTACTCTGTGGACCTCACCAGCGACCTCAAGATCGGCCCCAAGGACCTGAAGGACCCCATGAAGAGGAAGAAGGTCAGGTTCCAGACCCGCGTCAAGTTCGAGGAGCGCTACAAGTCAGGGAAGAACAAGTGGTTCTTCCAGAAGCTGAGGTTCTAATTATAATTTTTTCAATAAACCTGTTTAACTACCTCGGTGTATGTCAGTCTGTTTATTAGATATGTTTGTACATACACGAATGCCTTAAATAACAAGAAGGTAACAATCTTAGGTTAGAAAATCCTACATAAAAACAATTTGATCAGTAATTTCCGCCTTACAAAATAATCACAGCATCTCAGTTCACTGGAATGCACCTGCTGTGAAATAAACACTCCTCCAAATGAAACCTTTATTCGAGAGTTATCACAAATCAGCAAATGCAATTTGGCAAAATACTCGTCTCCGAAGACACAGCCTTCCAAATGAGATTCTAACCTGCACGCTTGGAGACTGGGTGAACGTAAAGTGGGGCGCACTGTCCGCGGCACAGTTCGTCGTGTTACGGCTCCTCCGGATCGGGCACTTGCGGTGAGTCCTCTTTGGCCAGGGCTTCGAACGCCGAGTGGTAGCTGGGCTTGAGCGTGAAGAGGGCCGTCGGGTGCGAGGAGACCACGACCTCGCGCGGAATCGGTCTCAGGATGGGCACCGACTTGGAGAGCACGCGCTCGCAGCCGTCGGGGGGCGCGCGCGACGAGAACCGGTTGATGTGGGGCGAGGAGCCGCACACCATCCGCTCTTGGTCCGGGCTGGAGCCCTGGCTGTCCTCTGCGAGAAAACGAGGTTAGGACCAACTAAAAGAGTTGACGACAATGTGAGGTTAAGAAGCCAACATCGCATCATAACCTCACATTTGCGGGGGCCAAACAGTAAGCAAACAGACTCGCTACTCTACAGCATCTATACACTCATAACCTGTTTCACTGTGCGGCGTGTCCAAGAGGTTGGCCACGGGCGACACCGAGTCCCTTAAGGGCGAATCTTGCACAAAAAGGGCAAATTAGGCCCACGATACCAAACCGAACTTAGTTCTAACAACAAAGAGACTAACCTGAGGAGTTCTGGTTTGCCGAATGCAGAGTTCTGGAGAAGGACCGTTCTCTGATGAGCTCCGCCACGGGGGCCTTGCGTCCCTCCGGCACGGGCTCCTGCAGCCTGTCGCACTGCAGAGGTTCCGCGGAGGCGTACAGCTCCAGCTCCTGGTTCAGCCCTTCCTCGGAGTTTCGCGACGACTTTGGTGGGACATTTGTCGAGGTCTTCGAGAGGGGCGAAGGCGCTGGAAAAGAGCGTTGGGTTAACTGGGGCATACTGTGTAAGCGGGGGCTAGTTTCGGCTGAGTTGGTCATTTTGAAATTGTTTGCGGTTTGGCAGGTGGTGTTTGTGGCAGGGTGGGAAACGTAAAACAGGGTGTTGAAATTTATGTTGGCACCACTGTTCACATGTTTCTTTGTGCACAAGGTGATTATAAATGATTCATAGAAAAGCGTGAAATGATTTTCCATCAAGTTGGCTTTGGAAAATATGTCAACGCATTTTTAAAGACCATTTGCCGCTTATTTTAATTGATTAGTACGCAACCAACAATTTACTCCTTGATCATTGTGCACAGTGAATTTGTGCATTCATGAATTTCATTCTTCATTTAAATGAAGCGCCAAATGGTTAAAAATAAGTTGACATATTTTCCAAAGCCAACTTGATGGAAAATCATTTATAATCACCCCGTACATATTAAGTATCATTATTATTGTATTGTTCAAGTGCTTTCCGACTTCTCTATAGATTAGTAACAAAAATTCTATTAGTTTCTTATTTACGATTTATCTAGTTCTTTCATGTTCAGTTTTCTGTCTTTTGGGTATGTCTCCATCTCCCACGTCTCTCGTTGTCTTCATACATAATTACATATATAGTATTTTATCATCTTTTGAAGTGAAACTTCTTTATCGAGGTAGTGAGTCCGAAAAACTGAAACGGAAATCAAAGTGAAACACTTTCGTGGTGGGGATGCAGGCAGAGAGTGTGATAGTTAATATTATATGTATTTTGATAATTAATTCATTTGAATCTCATTTTTAACTTATCAACTTTTTAATTGGTTAATTTTATGATTTCTTCAATGGTCTGTTATTTTGGTGTTTGGTTAATTTGATATTTTTCCTTTCGTCAGTCTAATATATTGACATTTCATTAATTTCATACAGTGCTTTTTCAACCATTCAATCCACTTTTTATCACTGAAATCAAATAAAAAATAATACCGACTAGAACTTTAATTAATTCCACGATAGCTTTTTTCTTCTCGCGTTTCGCTCTTATTCCCAACCTGTCTTAATTGCAGGCACTTCATCTTTATCGATTCCTTTCGCTGCACAGTATGAGTCTGCATTTTAAAAATAGAAGTTAAATCAGTTGATGGTCATTTTTTCGAGCTGACGTGATGGCGTGCGAATTTTATTTCTCTAGCGTTTGTGCAAATAAAACAACACAAATTAATAATACGCTATTCAATAGTGCGCAGTCTAGCGTGTAACGCTCGAATTCACGATTTTCGATACCGACCCTGTGACGGATTAAAGCAGATCGCCGGTGTTTGCAAGACCGGAAAATGAGGGAGATTTTTGGTTTCGCGCCAAAATTTGAGGCGGCAGTGGGGCCAACATGATTGGAGAAGGGACTAGATTTCTTTCTTTGTGAATCATCTATAGGTTATCAATTTCGAATAGTGTTGCATCTGAGTATAATTGTCAAATAATATCAAGTCATATCTTTGTTAAATAACGTTTTTTTACACATTTGTAACCTACCATATTATAATCATACATAATTATAAGAATTTATGTATTTGTGTACTTATTTTAACAATATTGTATTCTACTCCGTGTTATGACGCATGTAAACATGTAAATTATAGTATAACAACAGCCATAAACATTTTAAAACCCTATTGATTTATTGAAAGTTGAACGCTAACTTCACGACTATGTAATTAACGAATTTCTCTAGAAATAATTACCTAAAAATAATATTCATTTTTTGCTCATTCAGATTATATAAACTTTATTTTATTATTATTGTGTTGTTTAACCACGTTAATAAAACAAAGTAGATTGCTGTGAAGTTGGACATAATAAATGAATAAGTCATTTAAACCCAAAAACATAGTTGGCTATACTTTTAAATGTCAATTTTTCAATTTCTAAAGTGAACCCTGAAAGGAATTTTTCCACATAAAATAGTCTAGAACAATATCATGACTATGTTAAAATGTGTGACAAGGCCCCCCACAAGTGAAAGTGTAAATGAGTTATGAGACAAATTCAAGACTCAGGATTGGGTTGCTTTTATAGCTACCACAACCACATAGTAAGCTGTGCTTCAAATGTCTACTTTGCACCTCTTTTTTACCAAGTTTTTTGATGATTGAATCCAAAAAAACAACCTTGTAAGTAGTTTTTCTAACACAAAAAAGTCTTCAACACTTAACCTCCACATTTGTTTTCTACAGAATCTACAAGTAAATCTGTGTTAATTGGACCAACATCTCAGGCTCGCATAATAACTATGACCTTGGAGGGCAACAACCTGTGCATATGGGGGCCCACGGTTCAAAGTGTAAATGAGCTACAAGACTCATAAGACTAGGATGCTTTGGTAGTTACCACAACCATATAGTTGGCTGTGCTTCTAAATGTCAATTTTTTTAACAAGTTATTACCAAGTTGGCAGTTGTAAGTGATTTTTTGACCACAACAAAACCTAACCTCAGTCATTCCAGCCAACTTACGGTTCCGGCTGTGTGCCCCCATGTCGCCCTTCTCCTCCCTGCCGACGCTCTTCCTTCTCGTCCGGACCGACAGCTTCGCCATCCGCTCCTCCACGGTCTCCGCGGTCCCCAGCGCCTGCAGGGAGTCCAGACTGCTGGCGCGCTCCGTCTGCGTGCTCCTGTCCCTGTGCCAGAAGAGGCCCTCCCTGGGAAACAGCCCCCGCAGGTAAATCGCGTCCAACGAGGCGGTCCTCCGCATGGGGGCCGTCTTCTGCTTCTTTTCCGTCGCTGCAACTGTCAAGTCTATAGTTTTTGCGGCAAAAACAAAGATTAGCGGCGGTTTTGCGTACCTACGAAGGGGGCGCCGGGGCTGCGCAGGCCGCTGCCTTGCTTCGTCACGCACGATAGGGGGACGGTGGCCCGTAGCGGCGAGGTCTTGGCGCGAGGGGCGCCCGACATCTTCACACACTGCAGACGATCACGATGACATGGATTAGGGCTCTGATGGATTCCTGGCGTAATGGTTCATTGTTGAAGAACACGATTCGGAGCTTTTTGTCTGGTGGAGTGCGTCTGCGCACTGGGAGCGCGCCGGTTCGGAGAGGAAAAGTCGCTTGCGGAGCGGAGTTGGCTCTGTCGGGCGCAGAGGCAAACGTCAAACTCAGCTGATTGCGTACGAGTTTCCTGGTTGGATGGGGAATACTCACTTCACTATCAAGTATACTCTGTACGAGAAGCGCGGCTCTGATTGGTTGAGACGAATTCTGAATTCATCAGAAGCGTGCCGATGGGAGTACATTCAGGGGGTGCTGCACAGGGGCGGACTGGGTGTCCTTTGAGCGGCTGGTTCAAATGTGTACAGTTTGTTATTTTCGGTTTTCCAAAAATGGGGTAAGAAAAGGCGCGAAATAACTTGAAACCGCAATTACAAAATGCAATTCAACATACACTTACAAATAGGTTGCTTATTATACGGGTTTTCAAAATCCAGTATGCTTTGAACCCAGCTAACTACGTTCATGTAAATTTTGTTTTCCACAAGCAACATGATGTATGAATAATAGCGAATTTAAGTTTGGAGTGTATATAAAATTATCAAATACAGCGGGTGATTCAGACAGAGTGTATATTGCAAATTTAGATTCGCGTGCAGATCATTTCCATGCTTATTTTAGACTTGATGTACAGGGGCGTAGGTATTTCTGTGGGTATCGGTATTTTCAATACCTACGCGTACCGAATTAATTTGTGAATGATAAAATTAATAAATATTCTATAAACTTAAAAAAATCACGCTGTCAAAACAATAATTTTTGTTTCCAAATGGCTCTTAAGGTACTCTGAATCACTCGGTATATCGATTTTGCAAAAATTTCTTTACCGACCGAGAAAAAGTTGGGGGTGGATTTACCTAAAATTCCCATAATTTGAAAACTGACAGTATGTAATTAAAAATTTGTTTAAGTTGTACCAATTTGCGACAGTAATGCCGCGGGTTTGAAATTTGTTTTCTGATGTCTAAAATATGAAATCTCCAACCGACAATTTGGAATCTAAAAGTTAAAATCTTAAACGTGAATCTGAGAATTGGAAATACATACCTACTATAATTTATTTTAACCACAACATTTTGAAGTTGAGCAAACTGCAAGTATTTTTTTTTTCTTAAAAATTTTGTACTATGAATGTACAATTGTACAATAATAATTTAAATGCTTTGTATATTTTGCCATTTTTGGTCAAATCATGGTAATTGTTCTTTCTTATTACTTTTTTTGAGTTGTCGTTATTTTGGTAATTTTTCTTAATTTAGATTTCTTTCTAGTAATTTTTGTAAAAAATGTTGTATTGTTTAATGTTTCGCCATTGTTATATTTTTATTCTGTATTTTAGCCATTCTTTCGTAATTCTTTGACGTGATATTTCTCAGTTTTACTTCTCTTTTTGTTTATCATTTCGTCTTATGTAGTAAATATTTTATCTTTTGTGTTATATTTGCTTATTATTTTTGTCATTCTAGCCAGTCCTGTATTTCATTTGTCAATGTTTTTGTTATCAAATTTGCGATTTTTAACGTACTGCTATTTCTAATTTTATAGTGACTATTTTTTGGTCGATTTTAATTACCATTTGCCATCAGTTTTGGAAAATTATTAAATTCCTCGAATTCTAAATTAAAGGTGGTTAAATTTTAATGATCTGATTAGCACGTCTGATTTCAAATCGAAATACTCAATCATCACTTTACCAAAGTTAACAAGATTTTAACAAATTAATTAATTAAAATATTTAAAAGTGTCAACGGTGAGGTGTACAAATTATACAATGTTACCAATCCACTTTATCTATTATCCAAGGTATTGAGCAAAAACCCGACAAATGCAAGAAAGATAGTTTTCCAATAAATCAGCTTAAAGTTTAGAAAAATTAAAACTTTTATAAAAACTAAAATATTTTTGCTTCGACGACGTGAGTTGGTAGTAAAAGTATTTTAGTTTTTACAAATTTTATATTTTGCATTTATCAGGTTTTCGCTCGATATAGGCGGTGTGCACATTTTAAATTCCGCGCGTTTTACAGCGCCTCTAACGGACTTTGTAAAACAACTAAACGTCAGTCACAGAGGGTGAACTGTTACAGTATTTATTAGGACAGCCGACAACACAACAATCGATTCTCGATGAAGCATTTTTTCGCACTTCAGACATTTGTCGAATTCAAGAAATCACTGTCAATCTGTCAATTCGGTTCCGTACCACTAAAAATGACAGAGATTCCGCGTGGTGGCGCTGAGGTAAAGTTCCTTAAAACCGGCCTGTATCTACGCCTATGGTTAGGGCGGCAATCCGGCAATGTTCCACCACTGGACTATGGGAATACTTTCTCAAAGTTTTCTAATCCATTACCAAACACAGCTTAAAAATGTCCCAAAACCTCTTGAACAAGTGATCTTTCACGTCCTTCGCCTCAAAATTATTATTTTTATTTCAACACTCAACTTAACCTCACATGTCAAACATAACCCAATTTTCTACCCACCATGAACCTGTTAAAATGCAGTGAATGCAAAAAGGTCTTCAGCACTCACTACAACCTACGAAAACACATAAGAAAATTCCATTCCGGTAAGGCGCCTAAAAATTGTCTCGTAAAAATTAATTACAGTTCTCATTGTAGAGAAAGCTGACATTTTGGCCCCGAAAAAGAATTACAACTTCCAATGCGACGTGTGCTCCCGCAACTTCAACCATCTCAGACATTTAAAATACCACAAAAAGAAACACGAGCCCAACACGATCACTCCAGTACGCAAAAACAAAAAGTGTCCCCTATGCGAGTATTCGGGGCCCTGCACCAAAGACCTCATCACTCACTTCAGTGAGAGTCACAACATAGAAATGCACACCTCCGTGCACACTTTTCCCTCAAAAGAACACTTTGAAAGTTGGAAGATCAACATGGAGCAAGGAACGCAATCACACTTTATCAAGTCTAGAGGGGCCGTGGTGGTGAATAACCGCCAGATTACGCACTATACGTGTCACAGGTCCGGGAAGTACGTCTCCAGGAGCAAAGGCTTGAGGCATTTAAAGAACCAGGGGAGCAATAAGATAAATGGATTTTGTCCGGGGGCGATCAAGGTTGTCGCTACTAGGAGTGGGGGCTGTCAAGCGACGTTTTTCGAGACGCACGTGGGGCACGACCGGGATCTCAACCACTTATACTTGAGTACAGAAGACAAGGAAATGATTGCTAATAAGATAGCAGACAAAGTACCCTTTTCTGAGATTCTGAATGAGGTTAGGGGGTCTCAGTTGGGAAGGATCCAGCTGCTCACTAGAAAGGATCTGCACAACATCAAGCAGGCGTATGTCAAACAGCACAGGCTCCCCCAGAGTGAGCAGTATGAAGAAGAAGAGATCTTTTTGGAGTACATTAATGATTCAGATGTGGAAGAGGAAACTACAGAAAAGGAAAGTGAGAAGGATACTGCTTTGACACTTGATGCAGAGAAAGAAAGACTTAAAACTTTAGTGAATAAAATCATAGATAATGTTGACAATTTTGAGACATTGGAAAGTCTCGAAAAGGTGCTAAGGGACATTTTCAGGGAGTCACCCTCTGATGCTGTAAAAGAAGTAGGGGCTGATGTGATATTGCCAGATAAGAATAGCCCTGTTAGTGATCACAACTATGCAAGGCTAGGTGATGAGGCCCATACAGTTGAGTTTAGTATAGTTTCAGATAGTATTGTATAAATAAATTATTATTTTAGTTTTTCTTTTATTGTGTTTTGGAACTAAAGTAGTGTACTCAAAAAACCGTCAGTTGATCTTTATTTATTGGGAGAATAAAAACAAGTGCAACACGGCAAGGGAGTAATTTGAAATTTAAGTGGGCCATGTAGTGGCACTCTTGAATTTTCGATAATTCACTTTCGAATTTCCACTTCATTTTATCAGATAATAAAGAAAGGTAGAACCATAGATGAAGGAGTTAAAAAGATTGCCAGGCTAAATGGAAGTACGTAGCCAATGAAATTAGTTAGCAGAAATGAGGGACAGAGGGCGCAGTCAACAGATTTCTAAATAAATTCTTTTGAAATGAGAGTATCGTCCCGTGGAGGACGTGCGGTATCCAGGGATGGATTGACCGATTTTGCCGCGGCCAGTGTGTAGAGTTCTGGGCATCGCCCGTTTCCTTTGTCAGATATACTGGTACAAAAAAACTATATTGGCAGTAAAGACGCTTATCGTCGGCATTTTTTCTCCAATGGGAAAATAATAAGACCTTTTGTTTTTGGCAAGAATTTAAGTTTGAATTTCTTTCATCTTCAAAATTTAAATAACTTCCACCGCATATCGAATTAGATATTTTATGTGGCTTTGCTTACAACACAATAAGGTGAAAACATCGGGCTGGGATTTAAATACACGTCTTAATATTTTTGTGGAAATGTAGTTCCTTATATTAATGCCAAGACTTGTTTTGTTTATAATAGTGTACTTTTAACTTTACTGGAAGCATATTTTTAAAACTTCATAAATTTGTGACGACGGAATTCGCAGATAAGTGCATAGACGCTGCTTTATAAGAGAGTGATTTTGGCCTGAGTTTAGTTTTTTTTTTGTGAGCAAGAGTTTTCTTCACATGTCCGACATTTAAATTTTTTGAGACAATGGTGTACAATAAACCCAGGTGTATAGTTTGCGACGTGATGTCTAATTTTGAAACTAAAACATGACGAAAACTTACGACGAAACTTAGAAGCAGATGGATTGTGTTAAAAACCTCCCGTGCTCCTAATAACAGAAAAAAATTCCAGCCAATCCTGACAGAGCCGACGCGTCATCAAATATTCAAAATCGTGCCTGATTTGGAGATTTTGAAGAGCATTATAATCCAAGCAAATTATACGAAAAAACGACGAATAGAAGAAAATAATTCATGAAGTTTTAAAATTTTGATTATGAACACCCAAGAGGGACCCAAATAAAGATCCGAAGAGTTCCCACCGCCCGGGGGGAGCTTCTTCCCCTTTTGCCCAAAAAACCGTCCCCGCGTGTGACCTCATGAAGCTTTTCTGCATTTTTTTCGTAAACGTTAACTTTGACGAGAAAATGTTATCGGGCTTGTTCTCCATTCAATTCTGCATAAAATTGGTCTCATGAAGTTTTTGCCTCCCTTCCACACAACGCTCATAAATGACGTTGCAAAATGAGTAGAATTTTCAGCGCGAAGGCAAAAATTGGTCCACCCCCGTTTTTTGACAAATAACAATTTATTGCAAATGTTTTATTCAATATGGACCTTGTACAGAAAAAACTTCTCAACAATTTTGTTTCTATACATTTTTTGCTCCCACTAATGGTTTTCGAGATAATCGGGGGTTATAGTGCGCTGGAAACGATACTCATTTTCCAACGTCATTTATGAGCATTGGGTGGGAGATATGCTACTTCATGATACTCCATGAGACCAATTTTATGCAGAATTTAATTAAGAACATTTTCTCGTCGGAGTTACCATTTAGGAGAATAATTAGCTTTTTTTAAAAAAAGAAGCCTACTTCAAAAAGCGAGAAATAAGTCAGTACATGTATTATTACATGTGCTACCTACTGATCTGTTTGAAATCGGTGCCAAGCCAAAGAGGTTAACGAATTTGTAACCTTTTGTCATTATACAAATATATCATCAGCGTTATAGCGCATCAAAAATTCAATATCAGGCCGTCAACGCTTGGTCAGTCGCTTGGCACCGACTTCAACCAGATCAGTAGGTAGCACATGTAATAATACATGTGCTGACTTATTTCTTGCTTCTTGAAGTCGGTTTCTTTTTTTTTAAAGCTAATTATTTTACAATTTTAAGTGATGGGTAGCCTAGTAAGGACGCTGCTCGAATGTGGAAACGACGGCTGGTTGAAAATGAAGAAGAAAGACGCAAACTATAAAAAATTAAAACCAGAAATACTGAAACAATGATGAATTAATATTACCACCTGAAAAATCTAAGGCAATGATGACTTCCAGACGCAAAGACCTGCATAATTATTATTAAACGACTACATTTGAGAGAGTTGATAATAATTATAAAATGTGAGGTTTTCGCCCGACTCCCATGCGATCACCTCATCAGGTCCAGACTTGCTGACAATGGGACTACCTCCGGAGTACACCCTTTCAAATAAAAGAAGAATTTTCAAAATCGATCCACAATTGACGAAGAAATCGGTGAACATACATAAAAGGGAAAGTTTGAGAATTTCCCTCGATTTCCATGGGATCCCCTCATCAGATCCGGACTTGCTGTCAATGGGACTACCTCCGGAGCATACCCTTTCAAATAAAAGAAGAATTTTCAAAATCGATCCACAATTGACGAAGAAATCGGTGAACATACATAAAAGGAAAAATTTGACAATTTTCTTCGATTTCCATGGGAGCCCTTTATCAGATCCGGACTTGGTGACAATGGGACCACCTCTGGAGTATACCCTTTCAAATAAAAGAAGAATTTTCAAAATCGGTCCACAATTAACGGAGATATCGGTGAACATACATAAAAGGAAAAAAAAACATACATACAGCCGAACATAGAACCTCCTCCTTTTTCGTAGGGGCGGCAAAAAATAAAAAGGCATAGGAAAAAGCAAGGGCGAGGGCACTATTTTATAATGTGGCGGGACTAAGAAAAAAAGAAAATTTCTGAAGCTATGTGAGGTAATTGGAGATACGGGTTTTAACTGAACATGGATAGATGAACAAAACTGGGAAAGAACAGAAAAACTGCTACCAAAATAATTTTAAACGGGAATGTTAGGGGTCTAGAGGAGAAGCAACAGGGGGGAGTAATAACGGGGGGAATCGGAGAAAGAGGAGCCACGAGAAAGGGGATGGCCAAAGAAAATCAAAGCAGAGCTGAAGAAACAATGGGAGGAAGAAGGACATAGACGGCAAAGGAGAAACGGTACTAGATTAGGGAATAATAAACGAGAAAGAAAGAAAGAAAGAAAGAAATAACAGAGGAAAACAGAACAAGGCAATGATCAAAATACGGAACTAAAAATTTCCCGCTATTTCCATGGGAACCCTTTATCAAATCCGGACTTGGTGACAATGGAACCACCTCTGGAGTATACCCTTTCAAATAAAAGAAGAATTTTCAAAATTGGTCCACAATTAACGGAGATATCGGTGTGCATACATAAAAGGAAAAAAATACATACATACAGCCGAACATAGAACCTCCTCCTTTTTTGTAGTCGGTAAAAACGAAGATAAGCTTCTTGGTCACACTCAGGAGCGGTCTTTAGGACAAAAGGGGATGAAGCTCGCCCCGAGGGGATGGGAACCCTTCGGATCTTTATTTGGGTCCATGCTGGGAGTTCATAACCAAAATTTCAAAACTTTATAAATTATTTCTTCTAAAAAGTCTAATTTGCTTTGACTATTAACACTGATCTAATATTGACAAAATTACGGCCGGTGTTAGATGGAGAAATTCTTCTTGCGGATGAGAACCGTGTCATGTTGATAGTTCTTCTCCTCATCCGGGAGAAGAACACAGGTCCGCGGACGTTTTAATAAAATAATAATAGATCGGCCTGTATACTTACTTATGCTAAAGGCGGCGTAGTTTACAAGTGTCCATTCGCGATTTGCAACCAGTTATTATTCTTGATAGGTTGTTGGAATGAGTTGATGAAAACTAACAATAAAACTTTCTTTTGCCCAATTGTAATTTGCAAAAACCCATTTATTACCCGCTTTTGGTGCCATATCTTATATTTGCACACTGAAATCAAACTGAAGCCGGTCCTGTTCCGCCGACCGTCATCACCTACTTCAAAGTAGACCGCCAGGCAATGCCGGCATATAGCTGTCTCTTTTGATTGCATCCGCAGAAAGTGCAACGTACGTCTTAGAGTTTAATACCCGCTGTTTATCTCAAAACAATTAGTTTTGTCTACGCAACATTCTTCTTTATCTCTTTCTTTTCTATAATGTTTCATTTAATAATGCACATTTTGTGTACTTTTTTATTTGAAACATTAAATTCGATTGTGCTGCCAGCTGAATTCCATTTCCAAAACTAACATATTTTTAAACTACATTGTCTGGCCATCTTCTACTGTTTAACCTATGGTAGAACGTTGACAAACGATATATGTATTACATTTCGCAATGTAAACAAATAAATGGTGAATCAAAGGAGTGGAGAAGTGGACAAGTGGAATAAACAGGTGAAATATAAACTAGAAATTTAGTATTTCAGTTGATCAGTCTGTATATTGGAATAGAGGAGGTAAGGATATATGATTACCTACAAGAGATTTTTCTAGAGCAGGTTGAATCAGAATGAAAACAATTTTTAAACAAAGGAACAAAGAAACAAATAATTAGAAAAAAATATAAAAATGAAGGGGACAAGAAAAATAGAAATGATAAAAAAAGAAAAACCAATTAAGAAATAGGACTTCTAATCAACTTCTTATTTACTTCCTCATTTAGCATCACTCGTCGAGGAAAAAAATTTGGGCCTGTCCGGGATTTGAACCCGGGACCTCTCGCACCCGAAGCGAGAATCATACCCCTAGACCAACAGGCCTTGAGAGAAACAGGTACACAATGAAAAGGTGGAGAACATGGAAAAGACAAACGAAGAAAAAATATTATGGAATTATATTGTCGAAGAGAGTACTCAAGCAAAGCGAAAGAAAGATAAAAACAAAGACAGGATTGTGGGACAATAATCGACGAGAAATATAAAAATGTAAATTAAATACCAAGTTTAAACCAAAATGAAGAACAAAGAATCGATTGATAGAGACATATAGAGTGTTTAAAATGTTGGACAGAGCTGTGTTTTTATTTATTTTTTTAAGGAAATAAAAATCATTAAATGTTTTTTTTCTACGATCGTGGAGAAATATCATTTTTTTGCACCATTTTGGGTATCAAAAATGTTTTATAATTGGACTCGAATAAAACGTACTCATTTATTGCACTAGTCCAATAAAGTGTTGTTCTCGGATTTAGGGAGTGTCTGTTGTTTCTGTCTGAATTTTCTTTAATTGCATTATCAGGTTAGTTGTCTTTTAGGAAGTTTTAAGAATCCGAAAGCTGACTGTAAAAAAACTAACCGATAAGGTAACAGGACAAAATATAATACTTAGTATGTATTAATAATATTTTTTGTTCATTACTATTATTAGTGTATCAATATTTGGAAAATGATAATGAAGCAGCAATACATTAAAATACATAAAGAAATCTAACTGGTGTTCATTTAAATTAGTCATCAACTCGCCTAGGTATGAATTTGACATAACATTTTAACGTATGTCTGTTGCCATTTTTTTTAATTGGACAATTAGGTTATGTTGGCATTAGCATGAATTGTATGAAGCAATAGATCACATGCGTTTTTCAATTCGTTTTCGTCACTCAAAAAATCATAAGCAACTTGATGACTAATTTAAACGAACACCTGTTATATCATTAGTTTTGATATCTTCACTGGCGGAGACAAGATTTTATGAGACTCTTCAGCCCGTCTTTAGAACGTCAAAACAATAAAGGCGTTGACTTTTTTCTACAATCTCGTTTACTTACCTACTTTTGAAATTCTTTGCTTTTGTAAGTTTATCGATTTCATACTGTCCGGTAGATGTTCGATTAAAGGATCCGGTAGGTGAGCTATTACAGTATGAGATCCGGTAAGTGTCGCTATGCAATACTTACCGGACAGTTTCGTTTTTATAAATCAAATCTGATGAAGTCTCCATTTCAAATTAACTGGCGCCATCTGCTGACAGACGCTCTACACATGGCATTCCCGCGGAAAGGTTTCTACTTTTAGAAAATTTTTCAAACAGGGGTACTTTTTAAAGACTTTATTTTATAATAACAACACATGTATTTTAACATAGATATTTGGTGTGAACAAATAATGATTTAATGATGAGAATGGCTATACTCATTCGTTTTATTTACACATTACACAACAATTCGGTAAACAGCACAGTAAAAAACATCTTTCCATAATTGGTTTAGGAGTGAGTAGGTAAAGTAACGAAATTGTGATCGAACACAGCGAATGAGTAGTCATCACGATAGGGAAAGGAAGCCGAAGACTCTCGGTTGGTAAGAAAGAGTCTTCCGCCGCGTATTGCACATTATAATATAGTTTACAAATAACACTAGAGCCTAAATATAAACATAACGATAATCACAGTTCCTAAAAAAACGAGTAGAACGGATGTACTTAACGCTACGGATATTAAAGCGATTTATTAAAATATAGATTTCTACTAATAGGTCTGTACAACGGTAACAAATGAGAGAGAGTGAGACGAAAACAATGCCCGAATTCTACACCTAGAAATGAGTAGACGTTTTTACAATGACAGCATCGCATCTGCTTTATGTTAATATGTACAGTTGTTGAAATGTACAGCTCCTATACAATCGAGCCCTATTTACATTAGATCACAATTTATAATTACGTACAAATGAGTGTATTGTCCAACGGCCACGTTCAAGGACGCGCGCGAACGTTTAAATCGGCGTCGGCAGAACGGTAAAGTCTTGCAACGCGCACTTGACCGTCTCGTACAGCGGTCTGTTCTCGTCACTACAGTACCCTTCGGGAGTGCAAAGTGTCTGCAATTTGCTCAAGTAGGAATCGAAATTCTCCTGTCCGATCTTTTCGGGGGCAGGTCCGCTTGCCGGCAAGCGGACGTGTTCCAGCAACGTGATCACGTTGTTCCTCAAGCTTTCGTAGTATTCGTTGAGGTTGTTGCTGCGCTGTTGGAGCGCTTGCGTTTCCTGGTGGGAAAGGGTTAGTGTAGTCCGATTGCTTTTTTATGATAACGCTGGTGGATATGAAACTATGTGTTAGGTGCGGACGCCAATTTCACTATGAGTATATTATAATACGTATATCGGATGGTTCGAAATTTGCATGTCGTATACACAATAGTTTGAGGTCCACTGGTTTATCGAAGGGGACGGGCGGCGGCGCAGAAGGGGTTCTTGTTGGGGTCAATGGTGTTTTCCTATTTTACGTTATATGACATTATACTGGGAGTAATAATTGTTGTCTGTGGAAAACAAAATTTACGCCTACCAGATGTATGAATAATTTATGATGAAAATAAGGAAACAGAGGATGATTAAATAAGATGAAGAAGAACGAAAAAGGATTTAGAAAATACCAGTGACTGGGATCCATAATCGATTAGAGTACACACCCTTCTGGCCGCACCCTTAGCTGTCTTTTAAAAATATTGTGTATATTCGACAATGTTCTTAAAATCCCAAGCTAGAACGGTCTTTACCTTTTCTCCGGTGTTGAGGTGGCTCTCCATGGCGTTAATGTCAGACTTGAGCTTGATCATCTGGGATTCAACCCGAGCATTCTCCCTTTGGAGCTCTGTTATTTCAGCTTCCAGAGTCATCAAGTCTTCGCCGTTATTCGACTGTTCCATACCTACAAACATCTGAACGTTTAAACACGGTTCCCCATCAGCGAACCGACTGCTTTCTATTTCACTTTGTAAAATTCTAAAACACCATTATCGCACGATTCTCGCTTCCACTCCGGTTTAAACAAACCAAAAAGAAGAAACAAAGACTGGGAGAGGGTTAACTCGACGTTGCGGTCTTCAGTAACTGTAGCACCATTCTAGGCAGAAAGAAACTTGTTTAATCTAGACCGAATTTTACAAAGCCAAATATGCGTCTACTGGCCGCTCCGATCTCGTCGGTTTTCTTTGCGGAAACTGACCTGTGTATCCCTTGGCGTAGAAGGGCATCTCCTCCGGGTACTTGGACTTCTTGATGGTCTGGCCCGCCACGGGACAGCCGCTCAGCGAGCGGTGGGTTAAAAAAGAGCCGTTGATGTGGCCGGTGCCGTCGCAGCCGGGGGTGGGACAGTTGACGCCTTCGAACTTCATTGCGGTGGCGGCCGCCACCGCCGCCTTGTGCTGCTCCACCGAGCCGCCGCTCTCCAGGACGCGCATCTTGTTGCGGTTGGCGATGGGGCAGCCGGAAGCGCTAAGAAATTTGCCCTTATGAGTGACTACTTAAGACGGAGGAATAGAACGTGAGAGGTGCGTTAAAATTGTGTTCACACAAGATCTGAGACAGGGTTCCTCAATAGTACCTCCATCAATTTAATATACTCACGTCCGTTCAACAAAAATCGACGACGAAGCAAGCCTTGGAATCTTCAAGTCATGTCTGCATTTAGATCACGGGTAAACAGTGACATTATTAAATGTGGATAGAAGAACGGCAGGAGCCTTCACAAGCTCTGGCTAGTTTTTAAAAATCTCCCCAATCTAATAATCTGACATGTCATACGTTTTTTAATCCATGGCCCACTTAACTTCAGTTTTTGTTGAACGCACGCTATATCTATACATACTGTATTCAATGACAGTATCTCGTTTATTATTAACCCGAACTGATCACATGAAAATTATTTTTAAAACACTCTTCTTTCATGAATCTGATATTTTAATATTTTGTTCAATTTAATATTTAACATTAACTTGATAATTTCCTGTTACGTTAACTTCACGTTTTTTGTTTCGATAATTTGATATTTTAAATATATTTAAAATGTAAATATATTTTGATATTTCGTTAATTTACGTTTTCCTATTTGGCTAACTCGACATTTCGTTGATCTTTATTATATGTTGATTTTTTGTCGACGTGATATTTTCTCATTTTGTTGATTTGATATTTCGTAAATCTTAAATTTGGATAATTCATTAATTTAATATTTTGATTTTTTGTTAATCTGATATTTCGCATATCATTAAATTTAACATTCCGTTAATTTGACTATTTCATGTTTTGTTATTTGATTTCATAACAGTCTGATATTTTGCCATTTCGTTAAACTAAGATTTTTGTATTATATTGTTATTGTTGACATCGTTAATTTCACGTTTTGCTACCTAGTTAATTTGATAGTTTTCAATTCAACTTAGTCGGTTGTATTGATACATAACGGGCGTAGAGTGGATTTTGCTTAATTTTGATTTTGATATTTTGCTATTTCGTTACTGGTCCCACAATTTTCAAAAACAGCTTTTCCAGAAACTGGACGAAAAAATATTATAGCCCAATTTTTTTGTTTATTAAATTACGCTTTTACTAGGTAAAAAAAGATCCGAAACATTTGTCTCATTTGAAACGCGCGCCTTTCTGTGACGTCATCACGGGATAAAATTCAGCAGACAAAATTGAAAGTTGCTAGACGTGTGGACTAATGAGAAACTCACGAACCAATGACAATGCTCCCACGAACTGACGTCACAAGAGGCGGTAAATGTACAGCGTTTGAAAATGCTAGCCGAAATTGCGATTTTGGATACGCTCTGTTATCCCACAAAACAACTTTATTAAACAACAGAACACGTTTTAGGGCTTCATTTCCTATATATTTTTTAAAAAATTATTGGTATTTCCTTAATTTGAGATTTCATGTAAAGCGTCTAGAGGTTTCTAAAGATAGCGGTTTGGACTGTGCGTTGATATAATATGGTACATGTACTCCACCTTGAGAAACCCTGGCCGATAAAATTTCAGTGCTATCATGTTCGTCGAGTCGTAGACTCGCTGTACCGTAAGAAGAACCCGTAGTGCACTTGTTTACGGTAACGCAAGTCTACGTGGTTAGTCACGAACACTTAAATTACCTTCTGTGCGACAAGAACTTTCCGGTCGCATGTCCGGATCCGTCGCAACCCGGAATGGGACATCTGACAGCGTGAAATTACAATAACAATAAGTCTCACACCACCACCACCACCACCGACGGTGCAGCACTCACCTCAGCGGTTCGCTATCCTGGCCATCTCGCGGCTTGCTCTTCGGCTTGTTGGCGCGGGGACAGCCCGACAGGCTCCTGTGCGAGGAGTAGTTTCCGGTGACGTGTCCGGAGCCGTCGCATCCCGGTGTAGGACACTTGAGTTCCTGCGAGTGCGCCTGGATCTGGCTCCGGTCGGCCCTGGGGCATCCGGACAGGCTGGAACGACCACAACCGATCAGGAATCGTAACGGTTGCGTTAGCGGTATGGACCTGACTCAGTTTCGGCCGATTGTTCAGACATGGTCACGGACGGCACGGCATTTTGGAGTGAAAGGGGGGCAGCGGTCAGCAAGCGGGAGGCGTCGGGCTGCGCTGACACCAGGACGTCCGTCGGGGCGAGAACCTGGTGTGGGCGCAGCCCGTCGGAGGGTTCGACACGTATTTAGCTCTACAATGAATGCTTGCCTTCTGTGGGTGGCGTAGTTGCCAGACACGTGTCCCATGCCGTCACAGCTAATGGTCGGGCACTGAATCAGCTCCTTACCGTCCCTGCCTCGAGCGCAGGGCCGCACTCCGCCGAAGACAGGCCGCCGCGGCGCGCTGCCACCAAAAACCGCATTACACACCGAGCCTCGTTGGGCGCAACTCAGAACAACTTAGATATAGGGCTCACCTGCCGTCCTTGCTGGGGGGCTTGTCGTGCTGCGACATGCTGTGCTGGGGCGGCGGCATGGAGTAGCAGGGGCCGGGCGAGTAGGCCCCGGGCGGCGCCGGGTAGGCCGTCGTCACCGTGCCGGGGTAAGGGCCGGCGCAGGAATAGCCGCCGGCGGGATAAGGCGTGTAGGGATTGGAGGCGTAGTCGCTGGCCACGCTGGTCATGCCGTAGCCGGGGTGCGGGCTCATGGGACCGTAGCCTAAACATCACTTTTAAGTCCGTTCGGCAAAATGATAGGAAACGTCACTACCTGCGGGGTCCCTGTAAGCGTCCATGTAATGCGATCCTCCGCTGTCCGGCGTGGACTCCCGGCTGTACCCCGACCCAGGCGCCAGTACCGGGCCGGCGAAGGTCGCGACGGGCCGTACGCCACTGAAATTAACGGGTTCATTTGCGGTTGAAAAATCGACAGGTTCTGTTTGCTCGTCGCGGGGCCCGATGAACCCTGCCGGTACCGGAACGCCTTCGCCGTGACCATTCTGGTATTGCGGACTTGCGTCGCTGCTAACAAAAATCGCGACGGTCACGACTTCCAAAAAAATCTGCGTGTCGTCGTGGAGAAGAGCGACCGTCTGGAGAGGGGCGACTGTTGAACCCTCCCGGTCGCCCTTCTCCACCGGTTCGCCCGCCCCGCGATCGTTTCGGCGTTCAGAGTTTGTACCTGTGCGACAACCGGCTGACGCTGAGGTCCAGGGTCTGGCCTTGGGGGCTGGGCACCTGCGGGCTGGCGGAGAGGTGAGGACTGGCGGCGGCTTGGGGACTGCCTCCCACGCGCTGCCCGCCGTAGTGCGGCGAACTGTAGGCCACCTGGGGGCTGGTCGTCGTGACGCTGGATGTCGACAGGTCGATGACGGTGCCGCCGGGGGAGGTGTGGGGGCCGGCCACTTTCATCTGGGCTTGGGCCGTCGTCACGCATTTCACGGACAGGTTGATGGCGGAGAAGCCCAGGGGCAACGGGGGTCCTCCCGATGTGTCGTATTGGTACATGGGGCTGAACGTGCGGTTAGTACAGGGAGATCCGATATGCTTATATGAACTTACCGTGGATACAGAGGGCCCGTGGACTCCTGCGCCTCGTTCTTGATCAGTCCTTGTGCGGCGTTGACACCGATCTGGTGGTGCTGGACGACGGGTTCTTGCGGGTACCTCTGCTCTTGCTGCTCTTCCATAGAGCCGTACCCGTATATGCCCTGCGCGGGCACCCTGGGAGGCTGCATCGCCACGCATTGCCCACCGTCGTACCTTTCAAAGGCGGTGGCGGTACCGGGGTCGTACGGTCTGTGACTACCCGAGTTGACCATGCTGGAGTCGTACGATCTGGACGCCATCTCGTTGGAGTAGGTGACGACGGGTCTGGGCAAGCCGGTCATGGAGTCGGTCATGTCGGTATAGCTTCGGTCCGATCTGTGATACATCTCTTCGGATTGATGGTAGGGTGACCGCTGCGCCATCTGGTGGTCGATGGGGTAGCCGGATTGGGGTGCCATGTGGTGGATTTGGTGCTGGGGAGGTCTGGAGTTGATCGTGTCCATGCTGGACATGGAGGAGGAGTTGGAGTCTTGGTTCAGGTATGGCTCGTAGGCGGTTCTCATGGAGGGGGGTGGAGAGCGACAGCTGGTGGTTGTCATTTCGGTCTTGGGGACCAGTAGTTCCGTTTGGCCCGATACGTTGCAACAGCTGCTCGGGGCCATCTCGGACTTGGGGACCTTCATCATGTCGGGTTTGGCCTTGTTGTAGTACTGATCGTACTGCTTTCCGTCGTCGGGGTGCTGATAAGTGACCAGGTAGCTGGGTTTGACGTCTTCAGACGTGGGGGTACGGGGCCCGAACTCGGTCTGACAGGTCATACCTAAAAGTAGGTACCCATTTTTAGAACGGGGTGTGAAAGAAACAAACATGTCGGTTTGAGGGAGTGAAAAAGAATGCACGAATATGACAACAAGACAGACAAAGACACAACACAACTTCTACAAGTCCGGGCATTTGGGCGCACGGTACTTCACCACCAACTGTCATCAGAGCAATGGCGGCCGAAAGTTGTCCAAAATAAAATGAACCCCAGGGACCCCTCGCTATTTTTTGGTCAACTTCCTCGCCGAGCACTCACCGAATGCCGCGTGCGGCGACCGAATGCGATGCAGGGCGTTTTGGTACTTTTGCTCACGAGCGGCCTGCTTATTCGCCGCTGCGATGGGACAGCCGGAAAGGCTCCGGTGCGAGTTCCGGTTGGAGCTCACGTGGCCCCTGCCGTTGCAGCCCGGAGTCGGACACTTGAGGATCGTTTCGTGCATCGCCAGGACTGCGCCAGAATAACATTGAGTACAGCCACAATGTGTGTGTTTCTACATCAAAGAACGAAAACGAACGGATTAGGGTAGAGAGTTTCGAAAAGAAAATCGTCGCGGCCGAACACACACACACACATTGACACCATCGGTGTACTCAATGTCGATCTGGTCGTCGAGAGGGACGATGAGGGGCGGGTGGGGGAATGCGCTAACTACACATTGCGGGAAAATAAACAAAAGTGATGCTCTCTACCCCGTCGAACGAAACGAAAAACGAACGGAGATATATGCGAGGTTGTTAGTGAACGATCGCGCGTCGCTGAATTACGGAGACACCACCGGACAAAAAACGCAGCGATCGCGCCGCCGGCATCTAACAAACCAACACATAGCTCCGAGAGGAAAAAGCAGCGGTGGCAAGTTGGCAACGACCAGACCGGCGCGCCCGATTTATCGCTATCGAAAGAGTTGGTGCAAACGGCGGAGGAAGGAGGAAACGGTCAGTCTGGTCGTTTTGTGCGGACGTCCACATTCATTCGAACTTACTTTCTGGAGTTACTTTATCTTTACGCGGACATCCAGATAGACTATTGATAAAAAGGAAATGTTAGCCGGACGAGTGGTGAATGCAGTTGGGAAATTACCTGCGGTGGTGGGAGTAGAGGCCGGTGACGTGACCTTGGCCGGTGCAGCCGGGGGTGGGACACTTGCTGCCTTCTGGAAGAGAGACAAAAATTACGTTACTGTTGTTCCGGCGCATCCACCATTTCCTGAGATGGTTTAAGCGTCCCAGTTGTTCTCACTAATTTACGACAAACACATCAAAAATTTAACTCTCTGAATATCAACACTACATATTTTTAAACTCGAAGCTTTTTTGCCCGCTCTAGATCCCAGAACAATTCAGTCATAATTATTATAAAAGAGCTAATTTTAGTACATTATTAAATTTGTTGTTGAAAATTGTAGTATAAAAGTTGAAAAACTTTCAATTAGTGTCGATAAATAATGCATCTGAGGCGGGCTTTGTTTCTTTTGTTAAATATTAAACTTGTGAAGACGGTTCGGTTATTATTTATTGATTTGAGAAGTTCACACGAGCCACCTTCAGGAGGAGTTTCAATGACACGTCGTAGGTGTACCACGATGTAATTAAAACAAAGACGTGGATAACCATCACGGCGCATCCACCAATTACAAAGTGCGACCGAAACTGTCGTGTCCACAAAAAAAACGAAATACCCACATCAGTTCAATTAAAAATTAACTCAATTAGTGATTATAAATAATGCAGCTCGGAATCGCTTTGTTTCTTCGTGAAACATTAAACTCGCACAGTCAATTCATTTTCAGGTAAAAAGCCGTGTGTATTGATTAGAAAGTTTTACACGATGAACTTCAAAAAAGTTTCGATAGTGTCTTAATTAACAATGCGTGACGAATATCGAGTTTCTGTGTGGAGTTTTATGGAGCCAATTTAGGAACAACAATTGTGCCTTTGTTGTTTTTAATTGTGCATACAATTTGCGATTATTATTCCGGCGCATCCACCATTTTTCCGGCGACTAATTGGACGGAAGTATTGTCTTGGGTTAAATTTTCTTTATTTTAGTTTTCGCATCAGGATACTTTTTCTATTTATAAAACTCGAAGAGGAAGACAAAATTCCAAAAAAACGAAAAAAATAAATTGATTCAAATGACGAAAACAGTGTTAAAATAATAACAGAATAACAATGAGATAAAGAGATAAATACTGAAATTACAAGAAAAGCACAAAGGACAAAAAAAAAGAGAAATAATTGTTCAGTTGGACACTAAAATATCTATATATCAGCTTAAAAACAATTTTATTAAGGTAAATGTTAGAAAGCATTTATTACATAACAAGAGTTGTGAGAAATATTTTACACACGACTGGAAAAGATTATGCACGACGCACGTAGCGTAGCGTAGTATAATATATAACTCCCTATAAAGCATTATAGGGAGTTATGTATTATACTTTTTTTACTATCGCAAGTTGCAAAAAAAGTATTTCATTTTTTAACATTTTATAAACCTGGGCTCATTAACAACTTAATTCCATTATCATAATTATTTATTGTTCATTATCACTTAAGAACTGGAATGATTTTGTTTGGCTTGCATTTTGCCCGCAGTAAAAACAAGAAGGCAGATCAGGTCAGCGCAGACAATTAAAAAACAAAACTAAAAACTGTGAAATTTAGAAATTAGAAACTAATTGACAGTAAAAATTCAGAGCTAAAAACTATAGCATTAAAAAATGTATAAATTTAAAGACTAATTGAAATTGAACTAATGGAATCAATTGAATAATCCTGCTCCTCCGCCATTTTTAATTCACTTTATTGATTTATATAAAGTGTGAATAATTAAATATCGTTCTCAAATTAAATGATGGATAATTAATGAGACCACCTGACCATCATAATCAATCTGCTTTGTTTTCAGACAAACCTGAAAATCTCGACGAAATTAGGAAGATGCCAGAAAGCAGAAGGTATCCGTGTAAGTAACAGTTTCTTTATGTTTAATTATTGCGTTTTATTGTTACGTTATGCTTATTTAATTATATCTTAATGGAGCAAAGTGCAGGGGTAAGTCGGCTATTAAGCCAACATAAGGATGAAGCAATAGCACTAAAAAGCTACTTTCGGGCGCATCCACCATTTTCGTACATGCACATCCGTTTCGCTCCAGTTGCTCGTCCAAGAGTTAACAACCGTCGAGCCACCCCCGACCGCCCCCACGGCACCGCACACACACACTCATCCCGGCGCATCCACCATTTTTCGCCCAGTCCCGTCCTGCGTCCTGCACGGCCGGCCAGGCCATCTCCCGTCGCTCTTAAATAAAACGAGAAGGACGCGCTCCTTCTGGAGAAGTCGCAGCATAAAACTCCGCCCCGGTGGGTCGATTAGCCTATCCGGGATAACGGGTGGAGACTCGCTGGAAAAATGTTTTTTTCCGAAAAAAGAAACCGCATCCGTGAATGGAGGGCGCTGCGGGTGCGCGCGGACTCGGTCACCGCACCTGCGAACTGCCGCCGCCGACGCACCACCCCCTGGTTGGACGCCGGCCCGCCGCCCCCTCCACGGGAATCGATCAAAAACGCGCCTTAAATCAAGGTGACGGCGAGGACGAGGAGGAAAAATTACGGATTCGGCCATCGTTGGCGGTTGTTTACGCGGGGGCGGCGGCGGACGTGGCAGAAAGCGGGTCACGGGCTGTCGTTGACACGGCACGTTGGGCGGTTGCGAAGTGGAAGATATCAGATTATTGATGTAATATTGTAATGATCCAGAAGGCCGGACTTGTTACTGACGTCAGAAGATCGTAAAAGAATCCAAAAATACATCTTTCTTTATACTTCATCTTAAATATCGAACTGTCGAAAAAGAAAATATCCAAGTCTCAGGTAATTTGGGTTTTTCAGCTTTTCTATAGTTCTGTAATTTTCTTCTCTTTTTGTATTTTAATTCGTATGCCCATTTTCTGTGCCTCTGTGTTTTTTCATATTATTTTTCTCGTTAATTTCTCTTTGTATGTCTTAGATTTTCTCTCTACGTCTCCCTGTATCACTGTCATTCCCTCACTGAATGCATGCCCGGTCTCTCTCATTCCATCTTTCTATGTGCCCTTCTATCTCTTCCATTCTTTCTCATTCTCTCATTCCCTTCTTTGTATGTCCCATTCTCCCTCTCTGCCTCTTCATCTATACTATTCTCTCACCCTATTCTCTCTAATGTCTATTCCTTCCTCTACCTCCCTAATGCTTTGTCTATATTTCTTTCATTCAATGTCGCATTGTTTATATTGCTCATAATATTTTTTCTTTGTATTACTCTACCCATTCTTTCTCTCTATTATCACTCCTATTTTCCAGTTCTCTCCCCCGATATTTTTATATCTACTTCTTGTGCTGTATCTATGTATATCAATTTTTATATTTAATTTCTATAATGTTTCTTTTTCTGTTTGTTTGAATATTAATGTATTTTTTTGTGTATTACTTATTTACGAGTTTATTTTCTTTTTCTTTTCCTTCTTATCTTGTCTTTAATGCTCTTGTTTTATCCTTATTGTTAAGCCACTTTAATGTCTTTCATTTGTCTTTCCTTTTCTGCTTATTTCATTTCTTTTTAATTTTTCTTAGCTTCTCCGCGTTTGGGTTTCTCGATAACTTTTACTTTTGTTTTCTCAATATTTCGGTTTTTTATTTTTACCTTACTTACATACATACGTGCATGAGAGTTGTGTACACAGTTTTATTGCATACTAATACGAAGAGATATTATTTTCAAAGTATCAAGTCCTTCGGAGTTCTTCAAGTAAACTTACGTACCAATTGATCGTACGTAAAATATCGCTACATGAACCGTGGCCCATCGTCGTCTGCCAAAACGTTCGGGGGCGGCTCGGAGGCGGCGAGGCCGTTTCGAAGCGAGTCACGTCGCTGTCGCTGACATGCCAGCTTATAACTTGTATCAAGTAAACCCATAATACTGCGAACGTCTTTGGATGGCGCTAGAGAGCCAGGTGACAGCTACGTGCCGGGAGAATTTCAGGGGTCCCAATTACAAGTTGGGCCGACTTGCGGATCATTATGTGTGTGTATCGGAGGGTAATTTGTTATTGCCGGCTCGTAAAACTACCCGGAGAAGCCGGAGTCGCGGATATGAGATGAGTGGAGCGGATGGATTACGATGTGCCAAGTCGTTACCTGCGAACCGCAGACGTCGTTTAATGGAGACAAGCTCTAAATTAGTTTTTATGCAGCGTGTGTGGCGTTGACGTGATTATTCGGACGGCGGTTGAGGCTCGGATGACGTCTGTTGCCCGGCGCATCCACCATTTTTAAATTCTTCTTTTATCGTGGGCGGCTGTCCTCTACACCTACCTGATTTCTGTTCATTCCTCTCGCGTATTGATGATTCCTTCTACTTCTTCTTAATTCGTGACAATGTCTGATTTATTTATTTCTCCTGATTACTTCTCATTATCTCTGCTTACTCTTGATGTTTCTTAGTTCCCGAATTTTGTAAATTTCTTTTGATTATCATTAAATCATGTTTTAATCCTGACTTGACTGACTGACTAGATCATCATATCTTATCTGTAAGTCCTCATAATTGCTTCCGATCTCTCATTTCTCCTAAATCTTCTCAAAAACCTTCCTTATTTTGTCAACTGATTTTGGTTCTTCTTGATTTTTGAAATTGAATTTTGGTTCCTCTTGATTCTTCCGATAGTCCTTTCTCATCGGTACCTCCAAAATTTTTCTCATTCCTGCATCTTATTTCTTCTCTTATCTCTTATCATTTTTATATCACTTCAGTTTAGTTCTTATTTTCATTCTGATTTATAAGTTTGTGCCAAAAAAATGATTATCGCGGCGCATCCACCATTTCAAACACCACTCAGAAGTTTTATTAAATGAAAGCTCCTCCGTTAAACAATTAAAACTGACGCCTCAATTAAGTCGTTACTCCAGGAACTTCAGACCTTAAGTAAGTTTTTACAACAAGCTCACTCTACACGTGGATTATGACGTGCCGAAGTACCAACCGCGGCCGACTTCGGAGCGTCCGCCAAGTTTCGCTTCCGATTTTTAAAATAGTATTTATGAGTTGAATTTCGCGTGGACTTTCTAATTTAGCCGAACTTTCTAACTTCCCAGACGTGCAATCAGAAGTTGGTTAAACTTTCTGTCTTTGAGAATTATAAAAAATTTGCCGAATACTTTTAAGCACTTTGCCCCGGAAAGTTTTAGTTAGAAAACTAGGTAGATGGCGTCTTTCGTGTCAAGGTGACCGGCTGCTTTTGCAGCAGGCTGTGAAACGTGGGCCAAATTTTGTTTATTTATTGTCCTACAGATGGCGCCTAATTACGAAACCCGAAACATAAGAAGTGGGATATAAAATTTCAGTGTGCACTTACCTCGTCCCATGCTGTTGGGCGACAGCGACCCCGCGGGCGCGACCATCTTGGGCTCGGTGGCCACCGCCGCAACGCTGGGGACGCCCTCGCGGGCCACCTCTTGGAGCGCGTCGGCCGCCCTCGAACCCGCCGCCGCCGGCTGCAATATGGTGTACTGCTTGCTGACCTCTTCGGGGGATTTCTCGACCTCTTTCGGCTTGCTCTTGTCTTCCCCGGTGATGGGGTAGCCCACGAAGGTGGCCTCGGCGGGGAGGGGACCTGCTGCGGACAACACGTTCAGTACGGACTCTACTGGAAAGAAGGTTAGTCGTCACCTGTTTTGTCGTCACACTCTCCTTTCTTCTCCTTTTTGTCATCGTTCTTCTCCGCCGCCGCCTCCGACATGTCGATCTCCAGCTCGTTGGAGGAGTCGTCCACCAGCTCGTTGAAATCGGGCGGTTCGTAATGCGACGCCTCGTTCTTAATCTTCACCCTCCCGTCTTCTTCCTGCTTGATCCGCGGCTTCCCCCGGACCTCCTCCTCTTCGTGGGGCTCCCGCAACGTTATCACGTCTTTCAGGGAGCAGACGTCGTTGCTCCCGTTGCTGGAGGAGGACGGGGACAGTTTGACGCTCTTTTTCTCGTCGAAGAGGTTCTCGAACGCGGGGGACTCGTCCTGTTTCTTGTGGTAGGAGGAGCCTCTGGGGCCCGGCCAGCTGCCGGAGAGGTTTTTGAGTGCGGCTTCCGTTTCTCGGATGAGGGTCTCGTCGGCGGCGCCTTCGTCGGAGGCGGCGTTCGGGAGGAGCTTTTGGCATTTTTTCACCGGACTGGCGGCGGTGGAGGTGGGCAGGACGCGCTTCTTCTGAGGTAGAATGAGTGATTTGGTTGGCTGGTCGACGGGGTCGTCAGTCTTCTTGCGGCGCTTCTCGTCGCTGGGGTCGAGAGATTTGGGGAAGATCTTGGAGACGGTGGCCATGGAGGCGGGCGGCTCGTCGAGCTTGCGCTTCTTTAGTTGGGGCAGGCCGAAGGGGCGGTTGGCTCTGTAATGGGAGTGAAGTGTTAAGGGGATCCGTTTTATTTCGATGTATTATAATCTAGTTGGCTCAGATCCAGTTTGTCAAGTCAGGTTAGGTTGTGTTAAGTCAGGTTAAGTCTTCGAGATATTTGCGATATAAAATTAATTAAAAATAATATATAAGGTGTTTCACAAAAAAATCAGAATACTCTTTTACAGATTTTAAAACACAGAAAGATTTTACGTACATTCTTCAAACATCATGTTGCCTATGGAAAATAATTTACATGTTGTAGTTAGATGGATATTCTTGACGTTCAAAGCCAACTGGATGTATGAATCATTTATGAAGACCCTGTATATGTATTATAAGAACTCTATTGTGTTCGAAAATGTTGCAAATATTTTATTCACAATAATAGATGTGATGTGTGATGGGTCGATGATTTATTTTTAACCTTTAGCAGTTTCTACCTTCTTGTTTGTATCCTTATGGTTCAAATTTTATACAAGTAAAATTTATAAGAACCAAATGATGAATGATCAAATTTTGTCAAAAAAGAAGACCTAAAAATGATGGATGCGTTGGGAAAATGTAAGAAATACAGAAGTCTGTAATTAGGGAATAGAAAGGGGCTGTGTAGTGCGACGCCGGCCGATGCGCACTACCAGGACTTCGACGAGGGCTAGCGGGCCTAAATGGACCTTCGATCGCTGTGGTAGGGAAGGGGGCTCTCGTGGAGATGTCGAGGGGACTGCAGGACGATAACGTTTCGAGTGAAAGAGTGACCGACCTATTCTTCCGTATAATTAGAAAATTAGAAAATCTCAGAGTCGGT
This sequence comes from Diaperis boleti, assembly GCA_963583935.1. Lineage (NCBI taxonomy): Eukaryota > Metazoa > Arthropoda > Insecta > Coleoptera > Tenebrionidae > Diaperis > Diaperis boleti. The sequence continues at coordinate 309,857 of OY757242.1, forward strand.
CCCAGGTAGTGAGAGGTTTGCAATTAAAATAGCCTAAACAAATAAAACCGCAGGGTCGAGTGGCGTATTGGCGCCAAACTGGCAACCTGACCAGATATTTTATTCAAAATAATTAAAATATACAAAATCACGAACAGAACAATATTTGTGATGTCAATCGAGAAAAAGTTAAAAATTGTGGATGCGCCGCGTGAATGTAAAAATACTAACCAAAGAACGGGGCCAAGACAAGAACAAAAATAATGCCTGACAAAGAAAGGAAATAAATAATAATAATAAAGCAATATATTCCGTACTGGCAAAGAAATATAATTCAATGAGAAAGTACAGCGTGATCAAGAAGGACTGTTTGAGTTGGTAATACTAAATTTCATTTTTAAATGGTAGAATTGTAACAACTTCCGGTTGTTGACGTTTTGACACTGAAAGCCGTCACTCACAACTTACTGACATTCCAAGTTTGAAATTAGACTGACTGGGCAGCAGTTTGTGGGGTCATTTTGAACAGTACCTTTAATGTGATTATCGTTCTGTATTTTAAGTTTAATTTCTGCTTCGTTTAATTTCCTTAAATTAATAGAATTTCTATTCACCTAACCTACAATTTTCTCTCAGTTGACGTTACGTCAAATATGTGTATCCGGCTACAGTGTTACAAATAGCCGAAAAAAAAAGTATCTTAAAAGTAATACCAACTCAAACAGTCCTTCTTGATCACTCTGTAGTTACTTTAAACTACAATTTGTGGGAAGTGTAAGCCTGGTAATTTACTTTACCTTTTTGTGTGATATAGTTGATTTTATTTATACAAAAAAAAAACACTAATGTAAAAATGGTGGATGCGCTGGGTGAATCAAAATATACAGAAATCTGTAATCGATGAATATACTGATCTAATAAAAATGAATTGGTTATAAAAGTGTTTTCTAATTCCACAGAACAATTTATAGAGAAATTTATTAAGAGAAACGTTGAAAGCTGAAAGACATAAACTAAGAAGAACTGATGGGCTTTCTGATATATGGAAATTCATGTTGTACAGCATCAAATAAATGCTTTAAGAAAATTATCAAAGAATATTCCTCCAGAAAGTTATTAAAACATGAAAAGGTATTAGCATATAAAATTACAAAATCTTTAAAAGGAAATGAATGATACAAGGACTAAAAGAAGTAAAGAAGAGTCAATAGATTATACAAAATAGATAGAAATTCTTTACAGTGGAAATGTTTGCACAATTAGAAATTTAGTCATTCTTAGGAGAATCGAGGAGCAGTATAATAAGAAAAATGCCTAAACTGAAACTAAAAGCGGATGCAACACCATAAGAAGAAAGTGAGAACAAAATTTGTGAAGGTTAATTACTGATTTGAAATTAACAATAGAAATACCGGTTGGAAATTAAAAGTCGTAAATTCTAAAGTGAATTGAAAAAGTAAAGAGACATTAGAAATGTGAATTTTAAATTTAAATGACGAATCAAAATTAAGATTAACTTAACTTAACTACTTAACTAGTTAACAAAATTAACTAGACGATAGAAAATCCAGAAAATGAAAAGTAGATAGAAATCAGAACCTGAAAAGTGGAAATTAGAAATGGGTCAATGAAAATCGACAACTAGAATTAAAATATAAAAATTGGGTATTGGAAGCAGCAAAATTATGAAATTACGAAAATTAAATAAATTGTAAAAAGATCCAAAAATCATCTTTATGAATTTGGGAAATAACGTATTTCTTTTATGAATAAAATAAAGCATAGGAAGATAACGAACAAACTAAATCTAGCAGAAACAAACAAAATAAATGTGGAGGAAAATTAAATTTACGTCTAAGTCTAAAATAGCTATGTTCGTCTTGACTATTTCGTAGGACAAGAAATGGTTAATTTAGGTCACGAAATGAAAACAATATTTCTTCTACAACTACCGGAATGGATGGTCCGTGTAATGTATATCAGATATTCTGAGTGTTGAAAAAGTTTTGTAATCAATGCGCCACGAAGACAGTCGAAGTTTCGCTTCAAGAAGCCGTAGAAACACACAGAGCACTTACAGCTTGCAGACGTCGCAACAGTTTCGGTTAAAAACAATTTGTGTCTTCTCCCCGCAAAAACCGACTTCCGCCCTCCGCGAAACCCGCACGTAATTTCGCAACAATGGTTAACATACGATTATCAGAATTCTCCCTCGCCGGAATTCTCCGGCAGTTAATTAGCTCCCAGAATCCGGTAAACAGAATAAAACCGGGAAATTTCAACGATGCGTTTTACATTCTCTCAAAAATACCCGCCCCTCGCAACAATGACCGCAAACTATCTCCGGGGTGGCTTAGGGAGTCCTCGAACTTAGTTCGCAAATCCCTGCGCTCCTGCGAAATACAGATAGCTAAAATAAGGACTATCCAGGCCGAAGTTGGTAATCCCGGCCCGAACATCGCGATTTCTTCGGCGAGAGCTTTGCGGATTAAGGGATGTACGCACCTAGCTAAGACGGATTGCAACATCCTCTGGCATGTTCCGAGAACACTGCGAACTTCCAACACACGCACGAACGACGCACTGGTCGACGCGGCACTGAGCGAGGGAACGTGCGTAGGCGGCACGCACGGCGGTGCAACTGCAGCGGAGGCGGCCGGCGGCGGCGGCGGCGATTGCAGCGCGCGCAAACTGGAAGAATGCAGGCAGCCCTCTCGACGAGAGAACCGTCCCCTAGATGGGACATAACTTGTCGATAAGAGGGGAGGAAGATGAGCGGGAGAAATTAAGAGTGAATTAGACGGGGATGGACGGTATTTATGAGATCGGGGGTGGATGTGGAAAATGTTACGAGAACTGGAGTATTTGGGTTGCGTTTCATAGTTTGGTTAGTTGATACGAGTCAGACGGTCCAAACTTTAAGGAGTCCCAATTTTTAAGCCGAACATATGGTTAAAATCAGATGAAGTGCAAGAGGTATATCAAGTCCAACCTTTATTTTGTGGTTAATAGACCAAAGATAGTCCAAAAGCCCAAAACACACTCAGGACAAACGGAGATTTATCTATCTTTAATCCTACTTCTGAATTTTCGTTTTGATCTTTAATTTCGATTTTATTTTTGTTATTGTTTTCTCGATGTCATTTTTAGTGCTATGAAAAATAAAAGAACAAGGTTTTAACAACCGGAATTGGTAATAAAAGTATCTAGTCCGGGATAGGACCGTGTCTAATTTAAATTTACATTTTTGGAACTTCACCTTTCTCGAATTTAAGAATTAGACACGAAACAAATGCGGATTGTTTGAAAATCGAATTGCTAAAGTTTAAAGATGAAGAAAAGAAGAATAAGTGACACTTAGACCACAGGTTTAATGTTAATCTGAAAATTTGAAAGTTTGCGAATCTGAAGATCAAAACTCCAAATTTGAGAAATTGATATTTTCTGTTTCGTCAGTTAGTATAGAGATATAAATACATATTATGATATATGAGATAATGTATGATAGATATTTTACAATTTCGTTTATTTGAAAGAAAAGAGAACTTGAAAAATTCGAAATTGGAGAATCTAGAGTGAAGGACCTTTTTATTCTTGGTTGATTTTATTTAATTGGACTCATTTTATCATTTGGCTTTTAGTTGTACGAGTACAATACTATGCTTTCTCTACGACCGTCTAATTAGTTACCTTTGAACAATAATAACAATAAAATGGGCCAAGATTTCTACAATTTCACCAATCTCGACTCACGACTCAACCCACACCCGAGATCATCACCCTCTCCCGACCAACTTTGCTCCTCGGGCCTCTCCTCCTTCGCGAAGTCGCGAAGGGGGCCTAAGACCTACCTCACCAACTTGCCTAACTAGTTCACCCCGCGCTAGAAAGAGAAAGTCCAAAGAACGTAAGCGTAATTCGTGTCGGCGGCGAAGTTTCGGACTAAGTTTGAAATTAAAGTGAACTTTTTATGGACTGACATGAATTTTGCGGAATCGATATTGTTTACGTTTGACTCCGGGGGCGTCGAGGACAGATCGATCGCCGCCGCGAGGAAGTTCTTCTTTGGCGGTGTCGGTTGATTAGGGTAAATGCTGCTGCAAAAATGGTGCTTTTACAATCATTACCGAATTAGTATTAATTAATAACGGAGGGCGGTTCGTGTCTTGGACCGAGAGGTGGCGCTGGCGGGCTGGATTCGGAGAGTCGTTCGATAAACGCGCTGGCCGTTACTGGAGGATGGTGCATTACTTGGGAATAGTTTCGAGTTTGTTGTAAATTGAGTTATCCGAGTTGAAAAAGTAGGTTTGCTTTTATTTAATTATGTTTTTGGAGAGCTTGGAGGGTATTTTAAGGATGTCACTACATAAAAGAGCATGTCTCATTTTTCTAACCTGTACGTGCTTCGATTTTAATCTTAAAAGAACTAAATAAGTAGATTGCCAACACTGAACAATTATTCCGTTGACACTTTCAGACGTTGATTAGCTTTTAGGTTAGGTTAGAGTGATGATTGGTGCGACAATTTTGATTTTTTTGACAGTTAGTTTGACATATTTGATTTTGACATTAAATGTGCCAATTTGATTTCTCTAAAAAATCTTTCACTTTCTTATTTTGTATTTTTGACTTTTGACTTTTATTTTGTCATGTTTGTTAATTTGTCTACCAGATCTCAATTATTAATCCTAGTTTCTTTCTTTTTCTTATTTGTTAAAAAAAATGTTTTTCTGACCTACCAGAGCAGCCCCAAGCCGGTCGGCTCGTCCCCGTCCCGGCACGTGGGGGCGGCGCGGCGGCGGCGGCTGCGGCGGTTTCGTTTTGCTCTGAGCAGTCAGGTACGAGCGTAATAACGCTTATTCGCTATCTGCCCGCCCGCCTACGTGACATATTGTCGAGCTCGACAATAAAAACGAAAAGGGAAATTATAGGCGAATGCATAAATACGCGCGCGGTCACATTTGCCTGCGACGCGATAAAGAAGGACGAAGGAAAGGAAACCGGCAAAACTGATGACTAATTTGTCGAAAGTCTCGGGGGCGGCGGTGGCGGCGTGGGAAGGGGGCGATAAGAAGCGGGCTTGAGCGGCGTCATGTGCACACCGACTAACGCCATGTTGGCCTGATTTACGAGAGCTGCTGCGGTGGGATGCTCACCTGACAATTTTCTTGTGCTGCTTGCTCTCTTCGGCCGGGCAAAAATGGCGCGAGGGGCGGCCGGGGGCGGGCCGTCAACTGCACGTTTTGACGGAGAAATTATAACGGATCCGACCGCCGACAGGACGGACACGAAGTTGCCGCTGATGAAATATGGAGATTCGCGCGGGTTCGCCAACGTTTCGCCCTTTTAGGTGTGCATCTTAGTAGGTTGGATTCCCCTCGCACACGTAAGGTAGTGACGATGCTAAACGGTTTCTTTTTGTTTGTCACATCAGAAGTGGGGTGCATCTTGTTTAGAAAAGAGGAGGATTCTTGCTCCATGATGAATCGTGTGTATTACTGAGAATCTATAATAATTCTGTAACAATAATTAACGTCGGACGGATTGATTTTCCTTTTTAGAATTCTGTACCCTAAAGTGCTAAGTCAGGGTAATCTAAAGGAATATCTACAAGAAAAAAAGAGGAAGAAAGAAGAGAAATAACAAAGAAAAGAACAAGAAGAAAACAATAGCGTTCAAGAAAAGTAAAAAAGTCGAAAGAACACCGGAAAAGAAGAGAAAAGAGAAATCGGAAGAGCAGCAAGAAGAAGAGATGGAGACAGTAATAAAAAAAATACAAGAGAAAACAATAAGAGAGGAAAACAAGGAATTTAAGAGATAAAACGATTAAGAGAAGAGTCGAAAAGGAAGGAGGAGGAATGGAAGCAAGAGAAGAAACAGGGAGAATAGAGGTTTTGGAGGGAACACAAGAGAGAGAAGAGAAAAGGAGATGGAGGAAGAATATGATAATGAAGGGATGGCAAAGTGAAAAGACAGAAGGAGAGGAAATTACGAGCGAGACAAAAGCATTTATTAAAGAAATAATTAAAGAAGTAGGTGTGAGAAATGTGATAAAACTAAGGAAAACGACTACACTGGTAGAATTAAAGAACTGGGAGCACAAAATTAAAATAATGAAAAATAAGAATGTACTAAGGGAAACAGAAGATAAGAATAAAATCTTCATAGAGAATGACTTAACAAGAACAGAGGGGGAGGTACTAGGAAAGATTTGGATAGAAGCAATAGAAAAGAAAAGAGAAGGGGAACGAATAAAAGTAGGCTACAGAAAGGCAAAAATAGGAAAAGAAGATTGGGAGTGGAACGACAACAGTAAGAGACTGGAAAAGAAAATGTTTCGCTAAGGCTAAGTCCACTATACTCATCGACTGACTAAATGGTTAAGAAATGACAACATTTTTTTTTATTATTTAATTTAAACCGCAACACACTCCTCATTTTTTACCTGCCTTCAGAATCCTAAAGTCAAAAAATGGTTGTCATTCCAATACCATTAGTCAATCAGTCAGTTGTAGATGCGGCGGCCCACCCGCCCACCGCATTCACATGTGGTGCCATGAACCATATGGCTTTTAGTCACAAAGAACAACTGTGCGATACAAGAACGGGAATGTGGATACAATAGAAAAATGGTTGTCATTCCGAACCAATTTGTCAACCATTCAGTCAAAAATGTAAATTTGAGCATATATCTTGGTGCAAATCTCAATTTGGATTGATATTCTTTGCTCGTATTTTATAGGTTTCTTTGTGACTAAATAGCGTATGGTTCTGGTACCGTATACTCATCGACTGACTAAATGGTTAAGAAATTACAACAATTTATTTTTGGAGTTTTTTTTTTTCATTTAAACCGGAACACACTCCTCATTTTTTATCTGCCTTCAGAAGCTTGAAGTCAAAAAATGGTTGTCATTCCAATACCATTTGTCAATCAGTCAGTTGTGGATTCACATGTGGTGCCATGAACGATATTATTTTTAGTCTCAAAGAACAACTGCAAAATAGAAGAAACGGAATTTTAATACAATATCAAAATGGTTGTCATTCCGAACCAGTTTATCAACCATAGATCTCATTGTTTCGTATATTGAAATAAAATGGTAGATGAGCAAAGTGACAGCCTACCGGTGGTGAAACCACGAAGACCAAAGTGGGCAAAGGTAGCTAAAAACACCGTAGAGAACAACGGAAGCAAGTGGGTTTCAAGGAAGTTTAAGAGAAGAGTTCAAGGAGATTAAGAGGATCAAAAACTTATTGAGATGAAAAGAAATTTCAATCAAGTCAAGAGACTACACAAAATATTATTTGTCAAAGACATGTAATTGTTTTTCAAAACGTCTGAAAGTATAAGAAGAAGAGGAAAATAGTAATCCTGGAAATCTGAAAATAAAAATAAAACGAAAACCTAAAAATTGAGAGAGGATATCTGTGGACACTAGAAGCGGAAAATCCATGTAGTTTATATCTTATTCTGAGAGGACAAGAAGAAGTGGCAGAGAGTACGGCATTATAAGGTTACGATTGTATTATCAGGTCCGCTAAAAGTGGGAACTGTGGCGTCTAAATATAGGCATCGCGACGGTGACAGCCCCGGATGTGCCACGTATGCCACCACCAATGAGCCGATACAATCTGCAACTGTATTGTCGACCACAATAATTCAAACTACCTCCTACATCTACTAATCTACTGAAATATTAAACTCGTTTGTGAGCCGGCTCATTCATGATTTATCTCTTATCGGCGTCCGCTTGTCATGTACGACCGAACGGACCGTTCCTCGCTTTTCACGCACGCGAATTTTTATTAAAAGGTGCAAAAATAAAAGGCAATTACGGCGAGGAAACGGCGCACTGAAAAATGACATCCTAAATGGTTCTTAATTAGCAAACTAAACCCTACCCTCTTTAAAAAAGATTAAACCGTGTGTTTGTGAAGCGTCGTAATGCCGGATGACTGACATGAGCCGTTGCGGCTTTCACCCCTTGAACAAGGGAAAAGCCGGAAAAAGTGGACCTATTAACCCGATATACGTTTCAATTTTTACGGACGGGGCTTTCACGAGGTGCTTCGTGACGCAGATATCCGAGCGGGGAAATCGACTGGTTAAACTGTTTACGTTTTTCGGAAAGGGGAGAGTTTTTCGCGGCTCCGAAATTGAATTAGTTTTTACAATTTGTTTAATTCGAAATGGATATATTTTGACAGCGTGACGAAACCGTCGTAACCCGATCTGCCCGTTCCCATAAAAATTGCACACCGGCGCGAACTTTTTGCATTTTCCGCCTGCAGTTATCCAACTTCCGCGTTGTCGTTCGCATTAGATTCTTTTTTTGTCGGTGCGCGACGTGAGCGTGCAATTATCGAAAATATTGTTCTGCCCCCGGAGCGGCGGCGGCGGCGGCGGCGTTCGGGGGTGCGACGTCGGTGCCGCCTGCGACCTGGCATACACCGTCCGCTCCCGTCCTGATTTATCGGCCCGACGTGATATACCGAGTGATATACGGCCGGGGCGCCTTAAGAAATCCACCATACGCGATATCTCGGACCGATCTATGAACCTGTCCGTAAATATAACCAGATTTATGCCCAGATTTATGCCGTCGAACGGGAAAGTCGGAGAGAGTTTTGTAATTACGGAGGCGTCACGGGGTGATCTCGAAAAAGAGGAGAAGGCCGAGGAGTGTGAAATTTATCGGGCGATTTTTGGTGGGATGATTTATGGGGAGGGGGCGACACCTGCAGGCAGAAAACAAAACTACGATTGCCTTCTACCTTATACAATCGTCAGCTTTTTCGTTTTTCCATTTTACGGTCTTCTTACTTTTTAGTTTTTTATCACTACTTGTGACTCCAATTTGTTAGCTTATCATTGTAAATGACATTCAACTTAACGAACGGATACTTGAACTAAGAAAACGGCTGTGAGATGTCAGCCAATAAGAATATAAAAAAATTAATAGTAAAAATATATTTTTAGAAACAAGCTTTTATTTAAACGCTCTGAAAATAAGAAAATAAACTTTTTAATCCGCCATTTCGGAGCGGTGGCCATATTGAATTTAGTGTGATGTCATTAACTCTATCGTCTTATCCTCTTCAAACCCTTTCATTTGACACCCATATTAAGGGGGTTGAAAAGAAAATGTAATCCGCCATCTTGGAGCGGCGGCCATATGGAATTCGTTTTCTACTCTTCAAGCCCTTTCATTTGATACCCATATTAATGGGGTTGACTAAAAATACATCATCCGCCATCTTGTGGCGACGGCCATTTTGAAAATATTACAATATTGAGTATTGTTTATTGTATTGCTACCGGAACTAAAGGCGTATACAAAATTTCAGCTCAATCGGATGTCAAGAAGTTGGACGAATCGTTGCTGTTTCTGGACGAGACGGAGCCGAGTCTGGAATAGCAGATGACTTTTAAGGTACGTGTAACAAACAATGTTTTTTTGTTATAGTTCCCCAAATTTTTAAATAACGAATATTTCATTGTGATTCCTGGAGTCGACATTTTTTTCGACTTTTCGCGTATCCCCCAAATCGGGGCTGTTCTCTTAAGCCCCCTCGCGGTGTCAGAACTGGGATTGAACCTTCCGTTCTCTTCTGCAATGAGTTTAAAGTTTGACATTGAGTCACACTGACGTAAAATTTTTCGACTTTTCTCTAGTATACCGGTGCGCTCATGTCCATCCAAGCTACTATGTTAAAAACTTTATCATGGTAAAAAACCCATTTTTGGTTCCGGAAAAATTTGGCACCCTCAGAAAACGGTCCTTTTTCTAGGAAAATTCTTTCCGTTCAAATCGATCGGTAAATAGCTATTTAATCAAAAATAATCCGCAGAAGGTTGCTAAGACAACTTTTAGGTACTAGGCCGTAAATGCATCATTTTACGGACAAATCTGGCTTTCTAAATCGAGTGAATCTGCGAATTCCTGGAGCTGGGAATTTCAAATTTTTAATAGCGGAAATTTTGAATTTAAGCTTTTTGAACTGTCAAAATTTTGAATTCATAAATTTTTAAATTTTGGATTGATGAAATGCTAAATTCCTGAATTTGGGAAATTTTGAATCGCTGAATACTTGAATGCTTTTATTTGCAAATTTTTAATTCCTGATTTCTGAAAACGAATTGAAAAAATCGGGAATTCTTGAATTTGCAGAATTTGAATCGTGGAAATTCAGAATTTATAAATTCTTAGCCCATTTAAATCTGGCTTTCTAAATCGAGTCAATTTGCGAATTCCTGGACCTTGGAATTGTAAATTTTGAATAGCGGAAATTCTAAATTTGGACTTTTTGAGCTGTCAAAATTTTGAATTCATGAAATTTGGAATTCAAGAATTTGCAGAATTAAATCGTAGAAATTCAGAATTTATAAATTTTTTACCAATTTAAATCTGGCTTTCTTGTGAATTCCTGAAGCTGGGGATTGCGAACTTTGAATGGTGAAAATTCTTAATTTGCAAATTTTGAATTCTCGAAATTTTGAATCAGGAAATTTCAAGTTTTGGATTTATAAAATGCTGAATTTTTGCATTTGGGTAATTCGGAATCGTTGAAAACTTGAATGCTTTTTTTTTGCAAATTCTGAATTGTTAAAATCGGGAATTCCTGAATTAGCAGAATTTGAATCGTGGAAATTCAGAATTTATAAATTTTGGGCTTTCTTAAATCTGGTTTTCTAAATTATGAATAATCGACTTGAGAATACTTGAATATGGGAATTGCTAATTGTTAATGGTGGAAATCCTGAATTGTTAAATTCTTAATTGCTGAAAACTTGACGTTTTTATTTGCAAATTCTGAATTCCTGAATTCTTAAAATGAATTGATGACATCTGAAATTTCTTTAGCAATGAATCTACTTAAATCTGACGTTCCGAAGCTGGAAACTGCAAATTTTGGATAGTGGAACTTCTGAATTTGGACATTTTGAATGTAGAAATTTTGAATTCAGGCATTTTCAAATTTTTGATCTACGAAATGTGAAATTCACGATTTTGGGAAATTCTGAATCGTTGAAAACTTAAATGCTTTTATCTGCAAATTTTGTACTAATAAATTCTCAAAATGAATTGATTAGATCTGGAATTAGTGAATTTTAAACGTGGAAATTCAGAATGTATACATTTTTGGTCTATTTATTAAGTGTGGTTTTCTAAATCAAGTCAATTTGTGAATTCTTCGAACTGGGAATTGCAAATTGTGAATGCTGTAAATTCTGAATTCGGACATTTTGGACTGTTGAAATTTGGAATTCACGAATTTTTAAATATTGGATTTATGAAGTGTTAAATTCCGGAATTTGGGAAATTCTGAATCGCAGAAAAGTTCAGTACTTTTATTTGCAAATTTTAAATGGCTGAATTCTCAAAATGAAATCTGGAATTTCTGATTTTGCATGATTTGAATCGTGGAAATTCAGGATTTATAAATTTTTGAGTAATTAAATCTGACTTTCTTGTGAATTCCTGAAGCTGGGAATTGCAAACTTTGAACGGTGAAAATTCTTAATTTGCAAATTTTGAATTCAGGCAATTTCAGGTTTTGGATTTATAAAATGCTGAATTTTTGCATTTGGGTAATTTTGAATCGTTGAAAACTTGAATACTTTTATTTGCAAATTTTGAATTCCTGAATTCTGAAAATGAATTGATAACATCGGGGATTGCTGAATTTGCAGAATTTGAATCGTGGAAATTTAGTTTATAAATTTTGGGCCTTCTTATATCTGGCTTTCCAAATTATGAATAATCGACTTGAGAATTCTCGATTCTGGGAATTGCTAATTTTGAACGGAGGAAATCTTTCTTAAATTCTTAATTGCTGAAAACTTGACGTTTTTATTTGCAAAATTTCAAATCCTGAATTCTCAAAATGAATTGATGAAATTCAGACTATAAATTTTTGGCCTACTTAAATCTGGCTTTCCAAATTATGAATTCCTGAAGCTGGAAACTGCAAATTTTGGATAGTGGAAATTTTGAATTTGGACATTTTGAACGCAAAATTTTGAATTAATGAATTTTTAAATTTTGGATTTATGAGGTGTTAAACTCCGGAATTTGGGAAATTCTGAATCCCTGAAATGTTCCATGCTTTTATTTGCAAACTTTGAATTTCTGAGTTCTCAAAATGAATTAATGAAATCTGGAATTCAAGAATTTGCAGAATTTGAATCGTGGAAATTCAGAATTTATAAATTTTAGGCCTTCTTAAATCTGGCTATCCAAATTATGAATAATCGACTTGAGAATTCTTGAATCTGGGAATTGCTAATTTTGAATGGTGGAAATCCTGAATTGTTAAATTCCTGAATTTCCTAAATTCTTAATTGCTGAAAACTTTGAATTTTTAAAATGAATTGATGAAATCTGAAATGAATCGTGGAAATTCAAATTTTTGGCCTACTCAAATCTGGCTTTCCAAATTATGAATTCCTGAAGCTGGGGACTGCTAATTTTGGATAGTGTAAATTATAATTTGTAATTTTGTAATTCTAAAACATTTCAATTTTTAGATGTTTTATTGTAAAAGCGCATTCACCGTTCCTATTCGTGTTACGACGCTGACCCCGCTCTATATTAAGTGTAAAACTGATGTACAGGGTGATTCACGAAGTATAGTAGTTATTTAAACCTGTGACAGTCTCTAATATGAGGAGACCTAAAAAAATATTTAAAAAATTCTAACTGTAAAAAAACCCAAGATATATGGTTTTAAAATTTACGCGAAAACCAATTGAGAACCGCTAGCATGATTGAAGAACCATTAGTAAATAAACTCGTATCTCTTGCTTTTTTTTTTTACAGTTAGTTTTTTTTTTTGAGTGAGTCTATGTTTTTCAATTGAAAGCAAAAGTGGTTTTTGTCTGTCGGAAAGGGTTCATCAATAAAGACCGAGATGTTTACAATAGTTTAGTAGTAGTGTATCGTAAGTAGTAAGTTTTTTTTCTCAAAATAAATCCAGCGGCTATCAAAATGTTTTGAGTGCATCGCTGGTTGCCATTAATTTTTCAACTTTACATTAAGCGTTTTTTAATATCGTTAAAAGTACGTTTAGGGGCCATATAATTTGAGGTTTAAATATCTACTAAACTTCGTGAATCACCCTGTATATGTAATAATATTCGACGCGGACGGCGGTGTTAAACAAAATAAAAAAGAAAATAAAAATGGTGGACGCTTCACTGACTACAATTTATTACCTAAGAGTCAAAATCCAGGCATAACTATTAATGGATACTAGTAAAACCTGAGTAACATATCTGAGAAACTAAACGAGGAAACTGAGAAATTGAGAAATCAAGAAATTGTAAACCTGAGAAACTAGCTCCCTAGAACCTAAGTAATGGTTGATATTGAGAAACTAAAATCTGAGGAACTGGGAAGTTGAGAGACTTAAAATTAAAAACTTGAGAAAATCGGAAAGTAGAAACTTGAGAAACTACTAAATTGAGAAATTGACAACTCCATGAACTGAGAAACCAAAATCCATCTTCAGATTCTGTTAAATTAAGATAACGAGAAACTGAAAAACTGAGCAATTGGGAACCTGAGAATCTGAGACGCAGTAAATCTGAAGAACATAAAATTTGAGAAATTAGTAAGGGACAGTTGAGGACTGTGGAAGATATACCTTGAGACACTGGGAAATTCTGAATATTGGAAACTGGCAAAATCTGAGTAGCCGAGACGATACAAACCTGAAAAAATGAAAAACTTGGATTTTAAGAAACTGAGATTGTATAGAAAGCTGACAAACTACGAAATTGAGAAACTGAGAACTTGATATATTGATCACATCTGAGAAAGCTAAAACAGATCGCAAATCTATACTTTAATATTTATTCCAGAAAATGTCAATCGATGAAACTGTTAATAAATCGCGGAAAAGGACTTCTCTCGCAGACCTGCCACAGACCAGACAGGTGGAACCTGACAAACTTGTCGCTTGCTGGGCTAAAAATGCCTCTTCCGCCTCATCCCTTCCCGCCTCCTAATTAGAAAACTCCGATTTCGGCATTCGATTATCCCTGAAAAGTGAAACCCACCCTCAAAAATAGTTTTGATTTAATGAAATTTCCGCGCGTCGGTCGGTGTGTGTGTGTAGGCGAGTGGATGCACCCTTAAGCGACCCTCGTCCGAGGAAATGAAAACTGAACACTTTTACACACGTTTCATCGGCTGACAGCTCCAACTTGTGATTAAAATTTCATTAAAAGTATATAGACGAGGAACGTATGAATGGCCGATGCTAATTGCATTTTAAAATCAGATGACAATTAAACGTGCCAAAACGGCTATCGGCAACTTCGGACCCACGACGGTTCGCAAATTGACAGCTAATAGCTTGCTCTCCAAGAAGAGCCCTGCCGATTTTTGCTCGTTTATTTGCTCCGAACTTGTTTAAAACGTCAATTAAAAGGGCCGCCGCTTTATTAGTTATGCTCGAAGTTTGGAGACTGACCGGGGCTGTCGATTCTGTCGCTTTTCGGAAGGATCAATTTAGCTATTTATCGGATTATTAATTTTTTTTTTCACAAAGTGCCCTTGGTGTAATAAATCTTAATTTCATAATACTGCTTTCCAATGATACTGCAGTATGTTTGATAATTTTGTAATTTGATTTTGTCTTACAACAGCGCATCCACCAATTTTAATTATTTCTTATTCTTTAATGACGCTGTCTACAGTGAATATTATTGAAATGTGTAAACAAACAATAAAAAATTTGTACAAATTGCAATAATGTAGGGTCTGAGTGCGTAAAATGACTATAACATAACATTAGATGGGCGCAATTATTTATGCTGATGTGACAGATGGAGGTAATAAAGTGGAGCGATATTATTAACAACAAACATATTTTTCCGTCCAACCGACAATAAATCCTTGCCGCAAAATACCGGCTAGATGATTTCCCCGAATTTCCCACTTCCAATTATACGGCCGGCAGTTTCGGCCAAATGGCGTTTTCGGTCCCGTTCCGGGAGATTTGTATCAAGGGATTAGAACCCTTCGAACATGCATGCCCTTTGCGCTATTGTGTCTTTTCTTTTTGCCACTTTGTCCTCGCCGCGCCGCACGTTCCAGTGATTTAATAATGCTAAAAGCACTGTAACTGGGAAATAAACACGTCTTTCGAAGAGTTACGTCCCTTCGCCGGCTGAGTTATGCTTCTTTTCCTCCTCCGACAATAATTATCCCTCATGCACGGCATCGATCGCATTTTTGGCCCACTCACCTGTTTTCGACTCTTCTGATCCCTGGTCGCCGTTCGTCCACCTGGAATCAAAACGACCACATCAAGAGATGAAACGCTCGTCACGGCGAAAGGGTGGAATCCGCCCCCGTCACGGCCGATTTCGTCCGATTTAAATTTCGACGATGATGGCATCGGTAACGGACATAATTCGTGCGGCCGCCGGAGTGCTTAAGGGTGAATTGTGGAAAAGGACGCTCTGGTTTCTGGCTTTATGTGATGGGGTTTTAATTTTGGTGATTTCGCTCAGATGGATTTGATGACGGGGAAAAGGAGGGGGTGCGAGCTGACGGTCGGTAGATTAGAGTATAAAAGGAGAGAAAACAGAAAGTATTTGCGTTTGAGATTAGGAGCTTGTGTTTATCGTACAGAATGACTTTGAAAAAATAATTGTCCGCCTTGTAGCATTTAAGTTGGGTCACTTCCACACCGTCCGTCCGATTGTCTGTTTTTTCGTTGCAGATCCCTGTTCACGCGACGATACATCAACAATTCCCACGGCCTTTCCTCTCTGAAAAACGTGATTGACCAAGCACCCCCTCGAGCTTCGCTTATCCTCCACTTTTCGGTCGAAAAAACCAAGTTTCGGATTGATTTCGAAGGCGGATGGAGCTCCCTCTAATTGCACCTCTTACACCGGGTAATTTTTCTCCGACGTAAAAAGTCGAGACCGTGCCACACAATAACGTCGGAATCGGATGTCTCGTGCAGTAAGTAGACGTTTGCGTGGCCGTAATGTTCGATTTGTCCCACCGCGCGGGTGTCTCTGCAAATGGTGATGGAGTGGGTGCGAGGGAGGAAGGGATGTATCGCGCGCGGAGTCGAGTAACACGGAATCCTCCGGGTCTCTAATGTAGCAGACAAGCTGATGAAGACAACTCACCCGCATGGGACGCCGAACCGTAGTCCGACCCCACGGAAACCGTACGCCATGTTGGCCCAATTACGCTGAATTTCTTCGATTTTTACAGGTGGGGAGGAGGGTCTTGTTCTTGGAGGGAAAAAGTTGATGTATTTTTAACGCAGACATGGTGTAAACGTTAAGAAACCAAGACAAATTGAAAAGTGAAAAGATAGAGTCATTCCTTTAACACACGCCACGTAATCTACACGGCCATTAAAAACGACTTTAATGCATTTTTTTATATAAGGCCCATACTCGGCGTTGACACAATTCACTAACAAAAAGAATTTGCGTCAAGCGCACTAGCAAATATCGTTTGTTACTTTTTATGCAGGTATGTACAAAACGTGTTTATTTATTTTATTTTTGCCCTCAACTTCAAGATCGAGGTCGCAATCGCACCGATCGTGTACTACAGGCGGAAGAGCAAGTTCTCGAGGGCGTAGAACGAAATCCAGAGATTATTACCAAAAGATACATATATCAGACGTTTTTTGCGAGTTGCTTAATTTTGAACATCTCGAATAAATTTAATAGTCACGAAACTCGTCGACAACACCAGATTTAAAAAAAAAGTCCTCCATCCCGAGAAACCACAGTATAAAATTAATTAGTTTAATTTACAAATGCCGATTTATCATTTAAGAATCTTACTTTAGCGTTTCAAAGAAGAGTACATCAAAGTTACGACAAGTTTACACATATAGTTGTCCAATATTTCGTGGGGTAATTTTTCGTGGATTTCCAATACCCTTAGTCAATCAGTCAGTTGTGGATGCGGCGGCCCACCCGCCCACCGCATTCACATGTCGTGCCATCAACGAAACGGTTTTCAGTCAAAAAGAACAATTGTGAAATACAAGAAACGAAATGTGGGTGCAATACGAAAATGGTTGTCATTCACAGCCAGTTTGTCAACCATTCAGTCGAAAATGTAAATTTGAGTATATGTATATTTATTTCGATATAAATCTCTTTTGGTGGATACAATATGAAAATGGTTGTCATTCCGAACCAATTTGTCAACCATTCAGTCAAAAATGTAAATTTGAGTATATATTTTGGCGTAAATCTCAAAGTGGATTGATTTTCATCACTGGTATAAGGTTTGTTTGTGACTAAAAAGCGTATGGTTCTGGTATCGTTTGTGAGTGAGGTGGGCGGGTGGGCCGCCCTGTCCACTGTACTCATCGACTGACTAAATGGATGAGAAATAACAACCATTTATTGACTACTTTTTTCCTTTTAAAACTAGAACTCACTCTCCTGTTCAATCCAATTTCAATAGTTTTAACTCAAAAAATGGTTGTCATTCCAATACCCTTAGTCGATCAGTCAGTTGTGGATGCGGCGTAAAGTATCCAAAGTTATGTAGAAGAAACGTCACGCATTTTTGCGCTACGTGCACGGAAGAGCAGCACTTAAATGTAAATGTAGGATATTCAGGTGAATCTTTTAGCTTCACGCCTCACGCAAAAGATTGTCGTTCTAAAGTCATCAAGCAGCGGTGGAAGCCCCCTCGCGATCTTCTATTTTCCCGCGGTTCGGTTTGCTTAAAACAGATGTAGCCACCGAACAGCTTATTCGATTTGAGAACTTCCTGTGCCAGTTTATGTGGAATTTTTTTGAAGACAAAAAAAAATTCTGAAAATTAAGACTTTGGGGCGAAAACCACACTGATGATTTTAATTCTGTAAATAGTGCTCGACAAAACAAATGTAATGCTGAGAGGACGGATCAGAGACCTCCATCCATTGCGAAGTTATGTGAGAATGAAGTTGACAATTATACAAAGTACCAAAATGCAAATGTGGGTATTTCGTTATCGTTCTCCGCTGGTTTCGAGAATACTACAACATATCAGTAGAAATGCAAAAACAACAAAATAGATTGCAACAAAAAGCAGAATTAAATACAAAACAAAAAAGGAGTCTATAGAACCGTTTACAGAAAATACATTTATAATATTTGGGCCAGATAAAGCGTTGTCAGGTGAATATTACCACCTCTTTCTTTCAATTAATTTTGTAACTATCCAACAAAAACTGTTGAAATTTTGCAATAAGGGGCACCAAAAATTATGATTGAGGTGTCGTTCGAATCGTAATTGCAGCAACAATTTTTCTGTTGAAAATCAATATCCGCAAATAAAAATTAGAAAAGTTATAAACAATTAAGTAAACAAAAAAAAGTGGTTAGGTTTTTTGCAAATATTTCAAAATAGTAATTTGAATTTTTGCCTAGGTCGTAAAAGTTTTTTGGACGCATCTGCTGCTTGTGGACACAATGCAGATAAGGCCAAAAAAGCACTTTTGGTTGAGGTGCACACGACGCGACGTTTATTAAGCGATGATGACAAAAGAATTCAAAAATTTGGTAATAATTTTTTTTTAGACGATGATTGCCAAAAGGTGTTTGTAGGGCCTCTTTCTTGGAGCTGTAAAATTCTGACAGATCGGTCCCAAAAAAGTGGAGTTTGACAAAATTGGGGATATGAGAACCTAAAATTCTGAGAACCTGAAAACCTAAAAAAGACCTGAAAATTTAAGACTTAAAATGTAGACAACCCAATTCGAGAAAGAGAAACTAAAATCTCAAAAATCTGAAAACTCGGAAACTTTGGAACTTAAAAATTGAAAATCTTGAAACCCAAGTAATTTATTATAATCTAGTAAACCTAAAAAAAGTTGGAAGTCTGAGAACTTGAGAACCCCAAATTTTAAAAACCTGAAACATTAAGAAATTTAGAACCAAAAATTGGGGATATGAGAACCTAAAATTTTGAGAACCTGAAAACCTAAAAAGGACCTGAAAGTTTAAAAGGCTTAAAAGTAAACAAATTAATTCGAGAAACTGAGAAACTAAAATCTGAAAAATCTGAAAGCTTGGAAACTTTGAAACCCAAAAATTGAGAATTTTAAATTATGAGAGCCTGAAAAATTCAAAATCTTGAAACCCTAGTAATTATAATCTAGTAAACCTGAAAAAAGTTTTAAGTCTGAGAATTTGAGAAACTAAAATCTTAAAAACTGAAGCATTAAGAAATTTGGAACCAAAAATTGAGGATATGAGAACTTAAAATTCTGAGAACCTGAAAATTTAAAAGGCTTAAAAGTGAAAAACTCAATTAGAGAATCTGGGAAACTAAAATCTCAAAAATCTGAAAGCTTGGAAACTTTGGAACCCAAAAATTAAGAATTTGAAATTTTGAGAGGCTGAAAAATTCAAATTTTTTTAACCCTTATAATTATAATCTAGTAAACCTGAAAGTGTTGAAAATCTGAGTATTTGAGAAACTAAAACCTGAAAAATATAAAAACCTAAAACCTTAATCACCTAATTACTTGAAATTTAGAAATCTGAGTATTTTCTCCAATTAAGTTTCAAACCTCTAAGCTTGAAAACTTTAGAACTTAGAAATTGAGGATGAAATTCTGTGATCCGGAAAAACTAAAAGGAACCTGAAAAATCTGAAAACTTAAAACCAAAAAGTAGCCTAGTAACTTTGGAGTAAGTACAAAGAAATTAAGGAAAAATCAGTCTGACAAATAAACATACACACAACAGACGGAGAAATAGAACAAAAAAAGGTAAAGTAAGTGAAAGATATACTTACAGATAGATACACCAACTTGAAAAGCAATTTGAAAAATAATTGAATTTAGGACGTCATAGATAGAGGCAATAATTGTAGGGGGAACGGGGACAGATTGAAAAAAGAGTAAGGTAGAGATAATAGGATTAAATGAACACAGACAAATAAAAACACATAAGTGGTAATGATGTACCGAGTGTTATTGAAATATTTTAGGGGATGGTAGAACTCGTCAATTTGAGTAACTTTCTTGATAACAAATTTGCTAAAAATCCTTCATTCGGGAGCTAAAAGTCAAGAGTTCTCGCACTCAAACGCGCACCCGCTACTGATTTATCAAACACTTTCATTTCGAAAAACTATCGCCCGGAGAAAGCCTTCGCAAAAAACGTAACCGGCGCGAAAGATGGATGAGATGGACAAATAGTATAAAGACAGATTGGATTTAAAAGGAGGTAAAGGGAACATCGATAAATAAATAAACATGTAGAATAGATAAAAAATATGTACATAGATGAATCCTGAGAACCCGAGAATTAGAAAACCTTTAACCTCGAGAACCTGAAAAATGTCAAAATTTGAGACCCTAAAAACCACCTCCACCATTATTTCATTCATAACAGGGACAATTACCTGGTGGGGCGCTACCATAAACAAACTAAGAACAAAAATGAAGCCGGAAACACAAAGGCAAAAAGCTAGTTGTTTTTTCGCCCGGCGCCTCCACCATTCCTGCATCAATCAGCACGTAAAATTCCCTAATTACCGCGATTACCTGCTCGCGTCCTGCGAAATTTCCTCGTTAGATCCGCACAGTCAATGCGAGCGCAAAGACGAGAAACTTTTAATGGCCTGCGTCGTCGTCCGGAGCGAAATAATGAGCCGAAGATAAACAAGTTTTTTTTTTCAAATCGAGGCGATCGAGTGAAATATTTAAGCGCGTGCACGGGTGAATTAAAAGCTTCAAGCCCCGGCCGGCCGGCTGGCTGGCTGGTAGCTAGATAGGTAGGTAAATGTACGTGTTGACTGGGGAAATAATCGAAAGCTATTAATTCGAGCGTCAATAGCTATCTGCTTTCAGAAATAATGATCGAGTCGCGTGCTACAGGTGTTGGCGGTAATGACGGCGTCAAGCATTTGGATTTTTGAGGTCCTCGGAATCGATAGGCGTGTAATAACAATGACGCCATTAGGGCCGTTAAGTTACGTGAGGGCGGCGGGGACGGGGGGCGGTTCGGAAGTGTGTTTTGTGCGAGGCGGTGGAAGGGTTTGAAAGTCTGGTGGAGATAACGACTCTTGGATCGACAATTAGAAATATTTCACAAACCCAGTTGTGAAAATACATAATAGGTAAATTGATACAAAAGAGAAAGAGAAAAAAGGCAGGGTGATAAAAATCCGTTGAAAACATCGTTATTAATCACATCTAAATTTATTACTGACGTTTATCACTTAGTCCCTACCGGCCGCCCCCACCCCCGAATCCAACATGTGACTTCCCTTTAATGAAATTTCGGAATCTCGTGTCGGCGGAGCCGTATAAAAGAAGTCTTAATTAACGAGTCCATTGTTCTGGCTCAAAGCCAGAGAGAGCTCCTGAAGGAAGTGTGGGAACTCGCCGCCAACTTTTCTCGAATTTAAATTCACGAGAAGACGAAGGATTCCTACCTAGAGAGCGAATGCATCTTGCATGTGTGAACGGACCATAAGACGATATTTTCCGCTCGAGGGGGCGTCGCACGTAATTTAAGCGTAAACCATAAAGTTCTTGTTCGCGCGGACGAGCCATTGCCCGTCTGATGGATGACCATTCTTTGGCGCTACATTCGTCATCGGAGGGCCGACTTCCTTTCGACACCTACCGAAAGGCAAACGGACCGAAATCTGACATCTGCATAATCTCGTCGGAGCTTGTTCGACATCGTGTAATCGTCCGGAGGGAATTTGACATCTAAGATATAGGGGAACTCACTTTGCGCTATCAAACAGGTCTGCGATTTTAGAAAGATTTACGTCAGAAATTTTGGATTTTTTTACTATTTTGATCGCCGTGCAGATCTTCGTTCCACCACCCTCCGGCGGCGTCTTTCCTTCCACAAATGACCACTTCTCCGGAATTACTCCTGTAATTACCTTTCATCCACCATTTGCAGCTCGAGTCATAAACCCGAAACTACGATCTCAGAAGCACATTAATTTGACGGCCTGTTATAGCGCCACTTATAGGACAATTCGGAAATTCACGGCGACCGCATCGCGTATTTTTATTTACCTCGAGCCCTTCGGGCCGCGTAATCCGGCCCAAAGCCCCGGAAATGCCCTCGGACAGGTGGTCAGTTTATAATAATTCATCGCAAACGATGATTGATGGTTGGCCACCTGTTGGACGACGTCCCGAAGCCCTCCGCCGATATAAAAAGCGGCGCGAAATCGGCAGAGAAAATAAGCAATTTAAATTAAAATGTGCGTCGTCGTCTCGAGATTTAGAATTAGATGTTATTAAAAAGTGTACGGATAGGAATTAGGCTGCGGAATAAGAATCCGGAATGAAAGAAAGGAGCGGCGGCGAGGCCGGAGAGGGAAGGCTGAATAAATTAGTGGTAAAACTGGGATATAAAATTTTGAATATGAATGGGAAATTTTGCATCCTTAATAAGCCCTTTTCAGAAACAAAGCGCAGCTGACGAGAACATATGTAGATGAGGAGACGAAGACGACCGAGACGTAGACAACGACGACGGCCGCCACCGCTTGAATATGTATGTGTTTATGAGTGCATTTTGGGATTTCTGAAGTGGGATTTTTCATTTAGTTTTTATGCTCTTTTCAACTTTCTTCCGTTTAGAAATTTGCGGTCGGATGATCACTTTCTAGACCGTGGAAATTGTGGGGGAATCTGAACTGCATTGGTAACACTGAATTTAAAAAAAAAACGGGAATTTATTTCAAAGCCCCCTCCCACTTGTAGCGCTCCTGACAATGGTGTTGAAACTAAGAAACTTGAAATCACTACGTAACTTAGGGGACTGAGCAATATGTAAGAATAAAAATCCGATAGAAGTCCACGCGCGACAGAAGTGAAACTTTTTATTGAACAAGAAATAATTGAGAATAGTTGATATGATCTCGAATGAAAATTACTCACCACTCTCAACGGAGAGGAGAGGTACAATATAAAATATATCCCCCACTTATATTATTGAACGTTACGCATTTTCGTGTCTTACACCGTGCGAAGGGAAGTTCTAGTTCAAAAACTTTAACCTGGAAGACTGAGCAATATAAAAAACTGGACTCAGAAACATGAAAGACCAAAGAAACCGAATAGGCAAAAGAATGACAAATCTGAGAATCAGAATGCCGAGAAAGAGAAGCTTAAAGTGCCAGTAAACCTGACAACAGACACTAAATCTTAAAAACTAATGAGAAATATAATCATAAACGGCGTAGCCTGAGAGACTAAAAAATCTTTGAGACCAAAAAACATTTACTTAAAAAATTATTAAAACACTCAGATTTCTTAATTTCTTTAAAATTCTCTTATCTCAAATGTTTCGGAATTCTGAAATGTTTAACCTGGTACCAGTCATCACACCACTCTCCTCATCAATCTAGAGTATTGATCAGACTAAAATAAAATCGTGGGGCGAGTCAAATTTCTATTATCAACTTATGCAAAATGTGTGTAAAAGTAAATCATCGTGCGACATCAGGTTACGCTACGTCCCACGATTTCAAGTCCTTTTTAGGTTTTCAGCTTCACAGAATTTTAGGTTCTCATATCCCCAATGTTTGAGTCTTAATTTCTTAGTGCTTCAGGTTTTTAACATTTTAGTTTCTCAAATTGTCAAATTTTCAACATTTTCTGGCTTACTAGGACTTCAAGATTTTGAATTTTTCAGGCTCTCAGAATTTCAAATTCTAAATTTTTGGGTTACAAAGTTTCCGAGCTTTCAGATTTTTAAGATTTTGGTTTCTCAGATTCTCGAAAAAAGTTGTTTACTTTTAAGCCTTTTAAATTTTCAGGTCCTTTTTAGGTTTTCAGGTTTTCAGAATCTTAGGTTCTCATATCCCCAATTTTTGTTTCTTAATTTCTTAATGCTTCAGGTTAACTTTTTAGTTTTTCAAATTGTCAGATTTTCAACATTTTCAGGCTTACTAGATTATAATTACTAGGGTTTCAAGATTTTAAATTTCTCAGGCTCTCAAAATTTCACATTCTCAATTTTTGGGTTCCAAAGTTTCCGAGTTTTCAGATTTTTGAGATTTTAATTTCTTAGTTTCTCGAATTAGGTTGTTTACGTTTAAAGCCTTTTAAATTTTCAGGTCCTTTTTAGGTTTTCAGGTTCTCAGAATTTTAGGTTCCCATATCCTCAATTTTTGGTTCTAAATTTCTTAATGCTTCAGGTCCTTAAGATTTTAGTTTTTCAAATTCTCAGATTTTCAACATTTTCAGGCTTACTAGATTGTAATTACTGGGGTTTCAAGATTTTGAATTTTCTAAGCTCTCAGAATTTCAAATTCTCAATTTTTGGGTTCCAAAGTTTCCGAGCTTTCAGATTTTTGAGATTTTAGTATTTCAGATTCTCTAATTAGGTTGTTTACATTTTAAGCCTTTTAAATTTTCAGGTCCTTTTTAGGCTTTCAGGTTCTGAGAATTTCAGATTTTCATATCCTCAGTGTTTATTTTTAATTTCTTAATGCTTCAGGTTTTAAGTTTTTAGTTTCTCAAATTGTCAGATTTTCAGCATTTTCAGGTTTACTAGATTATAATTACTAGGGTTTCAAGAATTTGAATTTTTCAGGCTCTCAGAATTTCAAATTCTCAATTTTCGCGTTCCAAAGTTTTCGAACTTTAAGATTTTTGAGATTTTAGTTTCTTAGATTCTCGAATTAAGTTGTTTGCTTTTAAGCCTTTTACATTTTCAGGTCCTTTTTACGTTTTCAGGTTCTCAGAATTTTAGGTTACTGTATCCCCAATTTTTGGTTCTTAATTTTTTGATGCTTCAGGTTTTTAAAATTTTGGTTTCTCAAATTCTCAGATTTTCAACATTTTCAGGCTTACTAGATTATAATTACTGGGGTTTCAAGATTTTGAATTTTCCAAGCTCTCAGAATTTCAAATTCTCAATTTTTGGGTTCCAAAGTTTCCGAGCTTTCAGATTTTTGAGATTTTAGTTTCTTAGTTTCTCAAATTAAGTTGTTTACTTTTAAGCCTTTTGGATTTTCTTAAAATTTCAAGCGTTAATTGTTTTTGAGATTTTAGTTTTTCAATTTCTCAGATGTCTCAACTCTCAAGGTCTTTAAACTCCCAAATTATTAGACTTTCATGTTTTAAAAATTGTCGAGTCTCTAATAGTTTTTCAGGATTTCAGAATTTCAGGTTTTCATATCCTCAATTTTTGGTTCTAATAAAGGTCTCAAACTTTTAGATATTTAAGATTTTAATTTTATTTAAGATCTTTGTTTTCAGGATTGTTTTCAGGATTTCAGGTTCTGAGCCTCCCATGTTGTTTGAACTTTTATATTTTTAGTTTCCAGTTGCTCAGATTTTAAAATTTTTTGTCCGGAGATTTTTCAGGAAAACTTCAAAACACATCTTTTTTCTTACCTCTAACCTTATCGATTTCTTAAATTCGTTCGTACCAACTTTTATAAAAAAGCATTTAGTGGCAGCATAAGTTCCTCCAACTCGGACCCACCTTTCGTCAGCCCCGAAGGTGTGGGAAAGCAATATTAATATGTCGTTTATATTGATTAGCAATCATGCTTCGTGTCGGAATTATTTATGCCCGCGATTACCATATAATAGCTGTATACAAAGTGAGGCAAATAAGATGCAGGCCTCTTAATGACACGTCGGTCATGCATAAATGCAATTAAGTCCCTTTTTTCATGTCCGATTGAAAAAATATTCGCTCGGGGAATCTAAATGAAGAGCTCCCGGTTTTATTGTCGACAACATTAGCGGTAAACACCATTAATTATCTTGATTGCCGACATCAGATTAAAAGGCAAAGTTTGAGGTGGACGATTCGAAAATCAATTATTAAGCGTGGACGTTTTACGAGTGTTGAAAACTAAAATGTCCAGATATTAGCTTCTGGGAATTATTTATGACTGCCGAGAGTCATTACTCGACGAAATAAGTTTGTTTTTGCCGGTGAAATATGTTTCGTCTAGTGATTTACAAGGGGTGAGCCGCTACAGGCTTATGTGCCTCTTCAACATAGCTGACTAGAAAATCCGAAATCTACGTCTCAATCCGACTGCCCCCCCGCCGTTACCGCCGCCGCCGCCGCGACTCTCTCAAACCCGTCAATCAAAAATAATAAATAAGGGGGTGCATATTTCAATATTTGTAGAATCAATCTGGCCGCAAATGAAACCCGATTCGGATGCAAGCAACCCGCCAAAACGAGCAAAACGGCTCGCCCCCGTCGCCGTTTAAAAATCGACGAGGTCCCGGGGGCGGCGGCCGCGGGGATCCGTATCGCTTCGGAAACCTCTGCTCAGCCCAGAATGCTAATCACTCTCGGCGGCTCAACTCCTCGGAATAATTAATTAGCATTCTTTCCTATATTTTACGTGCTCCTTTTTCAGCCGCCCTCCTCTTGTTCGTCCGCGTCCTCTCATTACATTAAAATTAGATTTAAAAATGTGGAAATTGTATCGTTGATTGCGATTCGGGGGCCGCTCGCGAGTTTCGAGTGGATTTTCAATTAGCCGGTGGATCTAATGTATTTAAGATGCCGGCGTCGCCGAGGAGCTCGGATTTTTCGAATTGCCTCTCGACAATAACGAGTTACATATCGAGAAAAAAATTTAACGGCAAGTGTATTTAAAACATCGGATCGCCGCCCCAGGCTTTTTCGAGGAATCAGCTCGACGGAGTGGATATTATCGGGTCCGGTATTGTGCGGTGTAGGTATCGGGGAAATCGGTAAAGAGGATTACGTCCTGTCTCTGTTTTCTCGCTTATTGTGGAGACGCTTTTTATAAAAGGGAGATCTACTTTACGAGGGGACACCGACACCTTCGGTGGATTGTGAAAAGAACCAGGTGGCGGCGGGAGAGCGATAAAATCGTGCTCCAGATGCTGCGGCACTGGGGGTTTCCGAAAACGCAAAAGTTGACTCTCGGAATCTCAGGTCGGAAGATGATTAATTAGATAGGAATAACACCGTCGGTTGGTTTGCACACTTCCTTCTTTCTCACGTTCCACCTGAAAATCCAAAAGGTAGACAAACTGGTAGCATAAAAGTAGAATTTAAAAAGTTCGAAACCTAAAAACATGAGAAACTAGAAAGCTGAGAAACTGAGTCGGCTTAACTGAAACCTTAAGAAATTGTGAGCTTGAGAACATGAAAGGTAGAACCTAAAAAGCTGAGAATGGAAAAATTTTTAAAACCTACATAATATTGAAGTAGGTTAGTATGTAATAAACTTACATCAGGGATAATCATTGTTGGCGTACGTACGGTAAATAATAAAAGTTGACACACCGACACTTCGAATGCACTCGGGATTTGAAAAACACTAACATTACCCCGTACAACCATAGAAAAAAACATTTTTGTGGAAATTGCAATTAATAAATTCTTAGTATTTTCTTAAGAATCGAGCATAGGCGATAACATAGCGGCGCGACACTCAACTGATAACTAAAATTTACTATCAACGACAAATTTTTTATTCTTCACCTCGTTTGACAAAAACTTTCTGATGCGTTCAAGTTTATGTAGTCATAGGCGGAGGGCGGAGAAAAATGTTCAAAAAATTGCGGATTTCAGCAAAGTGGTAAATACAAAAAATGTTTATTACTTCTGGTTAAATTTTCTGCCAGGATTCCATAAGACCAATTTATTGTACCAAGAAGAATAACATAATGGAACGTGTTAACGAATTTCAGCTCGTCCTAATTCTTTCCTGCGCACACAGATTTCCTCCATTTTCCCATGTTTTTTTAATCACTTCCGCGCCGCCAAAAGTCGACGGTAATGCGGTTTTGATACACCATGCCGATATCTCAACCTTGTAAATAAGTAATTCCTCTAATGTATTCCATCGAAAATTTTTAATTCCCTCGCTTCCGCCGCAAGACGCGAGCTTTTGTCGGTCGAATTTCCGGCCGACGGACGATTCGACCATCTTTATCATCGGGCGATTTAACAACATAATGATTTTTTAAATGGAAAATTATTTTCGGCCCTCAAAAGTGAGTTATTCGAATTGTCATCGCTGACACTAGAGAACCGCTAACTCAAAAGATTCCTCAGTTTCCTCTCGCACAAACCGCTCATTTTCCGGCCAATCAACTCCTCGAATGACCGTCATTCATCGGCGGCATGTCCTCGTTATTGAGCAGGAGTTCGTGTCCGTCGAACCTCCGGAGTGTCACGTTCTCGACGCGAACAAAACGTGCGGGAAATCGGATATAAAAATCAAATCCTCGAGAGGTTTCCGTAAAGTTAATTCGTAGTAATAACGGCGGTGCCACACCGAGGCTCCGGTTCGGTTTTTGTTATTAAAAAAGAAAGGGAGAGGAGGACTTGCCTTGCTCATCGCCCTCGAGCCGGAGGGCCTCCCTACGGCGGTCAAATCTGAAACAAACGGAAAGATTAAGTTTAGAATGATGACACAGGTTGGGGTTGCTGTCGGGGGCGGGGGAAAGTATAAGAGGATAATATTTTTATTAAGTTGGAATAAAGTCTTTCGTTATCACTATAACTATTTTTAGCAAAGGAAACTTTTATTTTTTCTCCACAACTGACCGATTGACTAATGATACCTATTGGAATGACCTATTTGGATTGAACACGAGAGGGAGTTCTAGTTTTTAAAGGAAAAAAATAATCAATAAATGGTTGTTACTTCTCATCCATTTAGCCAGTCGATGAAAATCGTGGACAGGGTGGACCACCCGCCCGCCGCATTACAAACGATACCAGAACCATACGCTTTTTAGTCACTTTGAGATTTCCACCAAGATATATACTCAACTGTACATTTTTGACTGAATGGTTGACAGACTGGTTCGGAATGACAACCATTTTCCTATTGCATCCACATTTCGTTTCTTGTATTTCACAATTGTTCTTTGTGACTAAAAGCCGGTTCGTCCATGGCACGACATTTGAATGCGGTGGGCGGGTGGGCCGTCGCATTCACAACTGATCGATTGACTAATGGTATTGGAATGACAACCATTTTTTGACTTAATTTTTTTTAATTTGGATTGAACACGAGAAGGAGTTCTAGTTTTTAAAGGAAAAAAATAATCAATAAATGGTTGTTATTTCTCATCCATTTAGTCAGTCGATGAAAATCGTGGACAGGGTGGCCCACCCGCCCACCGCACTACAAACGATACCAGAACCATACGCTTTTTAGTCACTTTGAGATTTCCACCAAGATATATACTCAACTGTACATTTTTGCCTGAATGGTTGACAGACTGGTTCGGAATGACAACCATTTTCCTATTGCATCCACATTTCGTTTCTTGTATTTCACAATTGTTCTTTGTGACTAAAAGCCGGTTCGTCCATGGCACGACATTTGAATGCGGTGGGCGGGTGGGCCGTCGCATTCACAACTGATCGATTGACTAATGGTATTGGAATGACAACCATTTTTTGACTTATTTTTTTTTTAATTTGGATTGGACACGAGAGGGAGTTCTAGTTTTTAAAGGAAAAAAATAATCAATAAATGGTTGTTACTTCTCATCCATTTAGCCAGTCGATGAAAATCGTGGACAGGGTGGACCACCCGCCCGCCGCACTACAAACGATACCAGAACCATACGCTTTTTAGTCACTTTGAGATTTCCACCAAGATATATACTCAAACGTACATTTTTCACTGAATGGTTGACAGACTGGTTCGGAATGACAACCATTTTCCTATTGCATCCACATTTCGTTTTTTGTATTTCACAATTGTTCTTTGTGACTAAAGCAGAAACTCATTGTCACTACTGAAACTATTTTTAGCAAACGAGACTTTTATTTAATAGATTTTTCTTCAGGAACTGAAAATCAGGATTTGAAACGTTTAAATTCGTCTTAAATTTGACGCAAAAAAATTCTATAAAATAATTTCGTTTTCGATTCCTCTGCACCATTTTCTGCCTGTCTTTTTAATTCATTTTCACCGCTTCTTCGTACCATCACACCTCTTTCTTGCTCACTCAGACGAAAAACCGCAAAATATCATCCGGATCCCCCCTCGCCTGTGCGTCGAATTCCGCGGGATCACACTCGGCCCTCGCAAATGTAGTGAAAATTAGCGGCGTTTCCATCACAGAGACCTCTCGTTACGGATCAGCCGGTATGCGTCGAGCGGGGTCGGTCTCGCCCCTTGCATTCCTGCATCAACGTGAAAGAATCCCCGGGTTCTAGTTCGTTAGTCTTCCGGAGATCTGACAGTTCCTTATTGAAAAATTGGCTGGCATTCGGGTCGATCGAAAGTAATTAATTATTTTTGGCGTTATCGGACGGGCGTCCGGGCCCGCTCGCAATTTGCGCCACCGAGCGGATTTTCGCGTTTGTGGTCCTTCGAGCCCGAGGAGGCGGGGAACGTAAGCAAGTTCTTGTGTTTCTCTTCGATTTTATTTTAAGCATCAATTTATATGAGCTGTATTAAGTGGCTTTAAAAAAAGCTTAGATGTTTGGGGTCGCTTGGAATGTTTTAGAAACATTCCTGCTCCACGAGCCTGTGCGGGAATATTTAGAATCTGTCTTGAAAAACACGAACACGACTTCTTGTTGACAATTGACTAGGATGTGTCAAATTCAGATCAACACTATTCCGGAATGTGTTATGGGGGTCTGTTGGAATTTTGAGAATTCGTTTTGACTCAAATGTGTAAAAAAGACCCCTGATTGACAGTTGACAAATTCAAAATCCCAACTTTAACGCCAAAATTTCTCATCACACCCAAACCACAACAATAATTTCCCGAACTGCCTCGATCCCGCGAGCACTCCTCCTCGGTAAATAACGAAGCGAAGACAATGGCAGACAGCTTCATTATTAGCGGTTTCTTTGATGCTAAACCGCCTAAATGAGTGCCATATTCAGTTTATTTATTACGTCATTTACGCAGGCATTCTGGCGGAGTCGCGGAATTAAAGATAACACACAGGGAGGCCGAGGTTCTTCGATCGCAAACGAGAATTAAACAATGTTTACCTAAAATGCGCTAACTGCAATTTCGGCAAGAAATTGCAATGTTTGAAGCTAACTGTATTAGATGTGGAAACAGTAGTCTCAAGGCGGCGGAGTCGGAGTAATGGACCCCCAATGCGAATCAATTCACTGCCTGATTGTTTCCAGCCAGAGCTGTTTAATGGGATAGAGAATCCACGACCTCGCGGCTGCACCAGACACAAACAATTTGATAATTCACTATTTCATACGCGCTGCTTGCAGTGTGTGCACCGAGGAGAGGCGGGAATGCGGGCAGGATACGGCCCTCGGCCGCCGATGTCCATGTCCGACCGTCGTGACTTCTATTTCGTCTAAAATAGCGTATCTTAAACTCTACCACTATCATGTTTTGATACATTTTTTTTATCAGCGCCCGCCGCAAGATCGCCTGCATCATAACTCTTCTTCTCTCGAAACGTCTCGTTCGATCGCGATTCCGCTTATTTATCTTCGAATGCAAGGGAATTATCTCGGCAAGTTCATTATGTCAGTCGTAGCTATCTCCTCGCAACTATATCAATCTTAATTACAACGATGAATCGACGTGATTGGCCGATGCCAGGTCGTGAGGATAATCCAAAGAAAATAAATTAATCCCGAGGAGGGCTTTTTATATTCCGATCGTTTCCGGAATTTTTAAAGGGGAAGTGATGCCATGCGAGGAGCAGTTATCAAGAGCACTTAAACTCGCTTTTATTACTCCCCGATAGGTTGTAAAAGGGTTACTACGAGTGATAATTCACTATACTGCACCTCTGCTATAACGGCGCGGCCACAATAAAACCGAATATTCGTCGGGGACACGTGGGATGGAAGCCGCCGGTATGAATATTCCGTTTTTGCCCGCCGCAAATGTCAACCCGTGTTTTTTCCTTTTGCCGTCCCTTATTCGACATTGCGAATCGATACACCGGCCATTGTTGCGTGCTTTCCATGTTTGTTCCTGGCTTTTGCATTTAAAAATCAAAACAACCAGTAACATACGTATCCGCTTTGTTGAGCACAGAACCGAGCTTGTTGCCGGAATGAAACCGTCGCTGAATAATGCACCGGTTTCGTTGGATACGTTGGAAAAATGAAAAATGGACAAAATGTTGCTAAATGGCTAGCTGGTACTTTAAATGCGCCAGTTTTAATATATTTTTTTTAATTGACCTTTTTTTGAGTTTTTTTTTATTCTGCATCATTCGGTAACTTATGGATACCTGTTTAACCTACACACTGAACCTCGCGTTTTTTATCTATGGTCACATATTTTTGAAAATTAGGTTTGGTTATGTTTTTAAATCCTCAGCTTTTCAAGTTCTCAGACTTTGCAGAATAGAGAACAGTTTGGTCTTCTTAATCCAGTCCCAGTCATACTTACCTTGATGTTCTCAGGCTTTCAGAGCTTCTCAGATTTTTAGGATATAATTTAAATTATAAATGAGGAATGAGAATCGGTAATTAAAAGGAATTAGGAAAACTAATTGGTTCTAAAATCCTCAAATTCTCAGTGAGATTTCCAAATTCTCGCATTCTATTCTTAATTCTAAAATACATGAACTTAAATTAACATACTTTCAGATTTCAGGTTCTGAGATTCTCAAATCGTCAGATTTTCAGGATCTCAAATTGTCATCTTCTCAATTTCTGAGATACATAGATTCTCAGATTCCAAGTTGTGAAATTTCCAATTTCTCAGATTTTGAGGATCTTAAATTTTCATATTCCAATATTCTAAATTCTGAGAAACGTATATTCTCAGATTCCAAGTTATGAGATTCTCAAATTATCGTATTTTCAGGTTCTAGGTTCTGAGAGTCTCAGATTCTCAGTTTACAAGTTGAGATTCTCAATTCTTCGCTTTTTAAATTTTCAGATTCCAAGTTATGACATTCTCAAATTGTTAGATGTTCAGATTCTCAAAATCTCAAAATCAAGATTTTAATATTTCCAAGTTTGCAGATACGTAGATTCTCAGATTCCAGATTCTAAAATTTTTAGGTTCTCAGATTCTAGTTTCTGCCATTCTCAGATTTTCAGTTTTCACGTTCTCATATTCTCAGGTATTCAGATTACCTGTAACTCAAATTCTGAGATAAGTAACTTTTTAGTTTTCAGGTTCTGAAATTTTCAAGTTCTCACCTTTTCAGGTTCTCAGGATCTAGATCGTATTCTCAGACTCTAGGTTCCGAAATTCTTCCAGTTTTAGTTTCCAGGTTCTGAGATTCTCAGATTTTCGTGTTCTGAGGATCTTAGATCATTGTCTCAGATTCCAAGTTGTGAAATTCCCAATTTCTCAAATTTTCATATTTCAATACTCTAAATTCTCAGAAACGTAGATTCTCAAATTCCGAGATGTGAAACTCTCAAAATCTATGATTTTCAGGTTTCAGAACATATTATCAGATTCTAGGTTCTGAGATTGTCAAATTATCGTATTTTCAGATTCTAGGTTCTGAGAGTTTCAGATTCTCAGTTTCCACGTTCTCAGATTACCCGTAAATCAAATTCTGAGATAAGTAACTTTTGAGTTTTCAGGTTTTGAAATTCTCAAATTCTCACCTTTCCAGGTTGTCAGGATCTAGATTCGTATTTTACGATTCCCAGTACCTCAAATTCTCATATTCTAATATTCTCAAACTCTGAGATAAATAACTTCTCAGATTTTAGATTTCAGAAACTTGGATTTTCAGGTCCTCAGATTCATGCATTCTCGAATTCTCACATTTTCAGATTCTAGATTCTCAGATTCCCATATGTATAAATTCCTAGATTCTAGGTGTGTTGCGGTTCTCAGATTCACAGCTTTTCGGAGATAAAATACTGAGATGTTCAGATTCTCAGATTCCAAGTATTTAAATTTCCTAATTCTCATTCTAATTCAAATTCTAAAATACACAGAAACTAAAATTCTCATATTCGAGATTTTTGAGGTCCTCAAATTTACAGATTCCAGGTTGTAAAATCCTCAAATTTTCAGATTTTTAGATTCTCAGGATCTCAGATGATATTCTCAGATGCTAGGTGCTGAGGTTCTGAGACTCCCACACTTTCAGATTCTCAGTTTCCTGGTTCTCAGATAGTCAAATTCTCACTTTTTCAAATCTCTGATTTCAGCTTCAAGTTTCATATTTTCAAGTTCTCAGGATCTCAGTCTGTCATGTTTTCAAATTCTCAGTATTTAGCTTCTGAATTTCTCAGATTTTCAAGATGTCCAGTTTTGAAATTTCCAAATTCTCGTATTCTAATGTTAATTCTAAAATACTGAAACTCAAATTCTCAGATGGAGTAAATTTAAATTAAAAATTTAAATATATCTAAGTCGAACTCCACAAACTTTAATGAGCGTAAAATTACAAATGAAACATGTTTTAATTTTTCATTCAAATTCTCAGATTCAAGATTTTGAAGTTCTCAAATTTACATACTAAGATTTCAGGTTCTGAAATTCTGAAATTCTCAGATCTTCGTGTTCTGAGATTCTCAATTTTGCACTTTTACTTATTTTACCACCTACACGCTCACTAAAAAACGGTTTTTCAAAATTGCATTCTACAGGGGGGTTCCGGGGTGGGGAGTTATTCTCTGGATCCACTGAACCGATTGCAATGAAATTTTGCACTCTTACTTATTTTATCACGTAGGCGCTCACGAAGAAACGGTTTTTCAAAATTCCATCCGAAAGGGGGGTTACGGGGTGGGGGGTTAATCCCTAGATCCACTGAACAGATCCACTGAAATCTGAGATTCTCACATTTTCAAATTATCAGATTCTCATGTTCTCAGATTTTTAGATTCTCAGGATCTCAGATCATATTATCACTTTTCGGGTTCTCAGATTGTGAAATTCTCGCATTTTCAAATTCTCAGATTTCAAGTTCTGCGATTCTCAAATTGTCAGATTTTCATATTCTAATCTTCTCAATTTCTGAGATACATAGATTCTCAGATTCCAAGTTATGAGATTCTCAAATTATCGTATTTTTAGATTCTCAGTTTGCAGGTTCTGAGATTCTCAATTCTTCACATTTTCAAATTCTCAGATTCCAAGATGCTCAGATTCTCAGAATCACAAATTCTAATATTCCAATATTCCCAAATTCTGAGATTCGTAGATTCTCAGATTCCAAATTCTCAACTTTCTAGGTTTCCAGATTCTCAGATTAATATATTTTTAGATTTACAATTTCCACGTTTTCAGATTTTCAGGATCTGGATCGTGTTTTCAGATTCTAGGTTCCGAGATTCTTCCACTTTCAGTTTTCAGGTTCTGAGATTCTCAAATTTTTGCATTTTCGAATTGTCAGATTTCAAGCTCTGAGATTCTCAAATTATCAGATTTTACGATTTCCAAATACTTCAAATTCTCAGATTCCAAGTTATGAGATTCTCCAATTATCGTATTTTCAGATTCTCAGTTTGCAAATTCTGAAAATCTCATTTATTCACATTTTCAAATTCTCAAATTCCAAGTTGTTATTCTCAAATTTTTATATTTTCAGATTATCAGAATCTCAAATTCTAATATTCTAAATTTCCCAAATTCTGAGATACGTAGATTTTCAGATTGAATATTCTCAAATTTTTATGTTTTCAGATTCTAGGTTTTGCAATTCTCAGATTTTCAGTTTCCACGTTCTCAGATTCTCAGGTTTTCGGATTACCCGTAACTCAAATTCTGAGATAAGTAACTTTTTAGATTTCAGGTTCTGAAATTCTCAAATTCTCACCTTTTCAGGTGCTCAGGATCTAGATCGTATTCTCAGATTCTAGATTCCGAGATTCTTCCAGTTTCAGTTTCCAGGTTCTGAGATTCTCAGATTTTCGCATTTTTGAATTCTCAGATTTCAAGTTCTAAATTCTCATATTCTAATATTCTCAAAGTCGGAGATAAGTAACTTCTCAGATTTCAGGTTTTGAAATTCTCTTGGATTTGGACTTGGATTTTCAGGTTCTCAGATTCTGGGTTCTGAGATTTTCGGATTCCCGGATTTTCAGTCTAGATTCATAGGTTCTCGAATTCTCACATTTTCAGATTCCAGATTCCCATATTTATAAATTCCTAGATTTTAGGTTTTGAGATAAAATACTGACATGTTCAGATTCACAGATTCCAAGTTTTGAATTTTTCTAATTCTCATTCTAATTCAAATTCTAAAATACACAGAAACTCAAATTCTGAAATCCGAGATTTTGAGGTTCTCAAATTTACATACTAATATTTCATTTTCTGAAATTCTCAGATCTTCGTGTTCTGAGGATCTTAGATAATTTTCTCAGATTCTAGGTTTAGAGAGTCTCACATTTTGAAGTTCTCAGATTTCAAGTTTTGAGATTCTCAAATTGTCAGATTTTCAGGATCTCAAATTCTCATATTCTAATCTTCTCAATTATAAAATACAAATACAAATACATAGATTCCCAGATTCCAAGTTGTAAAATTTCTAATTTCTCAGATTTTGAGGATCTCAAATTTTTGATATATTCTTAATTCTGAGAAACGTAATATTCTCAGATTCTGAGATATGAAACTCCCAAAATTTCTGAATTTCAGGTTTCAGAACATCTCAGATTCTAGGTTCTGAGATTTTCAAATTTTTGCATTTTCGAATTCTCAGATTTCAAGTCTTAGATTCTCAAATTATCAGATTTTACGATTCCCAGTACCTCAAATTCTCATATTCTAATATTCTCAAACTCTGAGATCAGTAGCTTCTCAGATTTCAGGTTTTGAAGTTCTCAAACTTGGATTTTCAGGTTCTCAGATTCTGGGTTCTGAGATTTTCAGTTTCTAGATTCATAGATTCTCGAATTCTGACATTTTCAGATTGCAGATTCCGAGATTCTCAGATTCCCATATTTAGAAATTCCTAGATTTTAGGTTTTGCGGTTCCCAGATTCACAGCTTTTCTGGGATAAAATGCTGAGATGTTTAGATTCTTAGATTCCTAACTTTTGAAATTTCCTCATTCTCATTCTAATTTAAATTCTAAAATACACAACTCAAATTCTCAGTTTCGAGATTTTGAGGTCCTCCAATTTACAGATTGCAGGTTCTAAAATACTCAAATTCTCAGATTCTTAGGTCGTCAGTATATCAGATCATATTCTCAGATGCTAGGTTCTGAGGTTCTCAGATTCTCAGTTTTCCGGTTCTCAGATATTGAAATTCTCACTTTTCCAAATCTCAGATTTCAGATCCTGACATTATTAGTTTGATATTTTCAGGTTTTCAGCATCTAGCTTCTGAATTTCTGTTTCTCAGGATGTCCAGATTCTCAGATTCGAGATTTTGAGGTTCTCAAATTTAAAAACTCAGATTTCAGGTTCTAAAATTCCCAAATTTTTAGGATTTTAGATCATTTTCTCAGATTCTAGGTTTAGAGATTCTCATATTCCCAGATTTTTCGATTTTCAGGATTTTCAGGATCTCAAATTATCATATTCTATTTTCATATTTCAATATTCAAAATATCTGAGAAACGTAGATTTTCAGGTTTCAGAACATGTCCGATTCTAGGTTCTGAGATTCTCAGGTTTTCAGATTCTCAGTTTCCAGGTTCTGAAATTTTCCAATTCTCAGATTCCAAGTTATGGCATTCTCAAATTGTTAGATGTAAGAAAAGAAACAGAAAAATAATTTCCCATTTGTTATGTGGCTTATGTTCCTTATGTTCCTTATGTTCCTTATGATCCTCCTTATGACCTTGAAGTACTTTAAAAAGTGGTGAGCATCATGCATTTGCCACCCCCGTTATCATTATTACGTCGAACACGCCACCCCACTAATAAATTTTCAGAAATAAATCTGTTGTGAAGCATCCAGCGATGGTTCTTTTCGCCCAGCGGCTAAAAATCGGCAAGGGGGGTCCGTCGGGCGCACGTCGGTCTAGCGTCCCTTATGTGTGTCCGCCGCAGATTCCAACTCCTAATTAAGACCGGCGGTAGGGGGCCCAAGGAGGGATATTGATCAAGTCGGGAGAACGGGAGCGACAAGGAACGAAACGGCGAGTTATTATTTGGGCGACCGCTTTCGCCGTGTTTGCATGCGCATGGCTTTCTGGTGCGAAAATTAGCACTGCTTGCAGCTCGTGGCCTTTTTCGTCTTGGATGGACCGGCCGGCCGGCCGGCTCGGCCTTCGTTAAAAATTAAGATACGAGTAATGAGGGATTTGATTAAAAACGCATTAGGGTGGATGTGTGTGTGCGCGTATTATCTCGGTTATTAAGGGAAATCATTAACGCAACCGGAGCGCGATATTAGTTTTGAAGGGAGGAGAAAGGGCTGACGGAGTTTTATATTGTCTTGGCTGCCTTTCGGGATGCCATCTCATTAGATCGGAATTAGCATTTTGAGTTTGTCGCTGGCTGATGATAATTGGAAGTGATGGTTGCGATTTTACGACAGATGTGTAACACCTGCAGCC
The DNA here is from genome assembly GCA_963583935.1 of Diaperis boleti. Lineage (NCBI taxonomy): Eukaryota > Metazoa > Arthropoda > Insecta > Coleoptera > Tenebrionidae > Diaperis > Diaperis boleti. The sequence goes on from OY757242.1 coordinate 348,243, forward strand.
AAAGAGTTGGAACGGCATCAAAATCAAGGAGTCTCTTATTTTTCGGTGTAACAAGCCCCACCAGCATGACTAGTCAAACATCGCAGAACCCTCCGCGACACAATGAGTTGTTCAATTTCCTCTCCGAATATCTCTCATTTCGGAATCATCCGAGCGGCGTGCAAATTCCGGCAGTTATTCAAAGAAATTACATTACCGTCTTTCTTGGTGGCGAACCGGAAGTGCAGTCCATTAGCGGCGAAATAAAATTAAGTTTCGTGACGTCGCGTCGCTACCTCCTGGTCATACACGTTGAAAACGCCAAATTTTAATTCGTTCGAGACGCTCCTCAGGTCGTCGGTCCTCGCCATCCATCCGCGCCCGAAAGCCGTAAGAGCATTAAAAGGACTCCCCTGCTTTACCGATTCAGCCCTTAAAAGCTCCGCGAGAACGCACTCCATAATTTATAGTAATTTAACAATGCAAGAACGTCGTCGCCCGAGCTCGAGGATTTTTCGGTGTCCGACGAACGAGTCATTTTTAAAGAGGATTTACATGATTAAGAGGATTGTTTATTTTAAAAGTGGTCATGTATTTAAACATAATGGCGGATGGTTAATTTCGGCCTGCCGGCGTCCCGGATTACGCCGTTATAAAAGGACTTTTTTACATTTTACATTTTCATTAAATTTATTTAATTAAGTCGGATCCGGAGCGTCCGGACTTTATGCGGGACAGTGGACGCGCGCCTGACTGATGGAAATTATTCTTGAGGGGACGGCTTAATTGATTCCGGATTCGGTTCGTTCAAATAAATTGTACTTGTACTTGACTAAAATTGTTCGTGCTAAATCAAAAATTTTAAAGAGACACTAATCCGATAAAAAATACTTCCTATATCCTTAAGTATAGAGCGATCAAGATAATTTGTAATCGATTCATCCATGAATCCGAAAACGTATGTCGCGCACTTAAAAATGTCAAATAATGTGTCAATTGAAAGTTAAAATGGTGGAAATTCTCAAACAGGATTTTATTGTCAAAAATAAGGAAAATATATTTATTTCATTCAAATGCTGAAAATGTTCTCCATTTTGGTCTAAGCACAAACGAGCCCTTCGTCTAACACCTTGAATAACATTTCTGGACTATTATTTATTTCATTAATTTTCTCGGTGATTCTGAGCCTTAATTCTTGTAAATTATGAAGAGGCATTTGGTAAATGGAATTTTTTAAATAAGGCCACAAAAAAAAGTCCGCAGGTGTAAGGTCACAAGATCTCGGAGGCCAGATATTTTCTGTGTTCTGACTAATAAGTCTGTTATCAAAGAACTCTCGTAACATAGCTATTGTGGTCCTTGATGAATGTGCTGTAGCCCCATCTTGTTGAAAATAGCCAAGTACCAATTCGTCATCATGAAGTTCGTTAATAAAAGTTTCCAAAATCTTGTTGATCTGCAAGTGCAGTTAGGTTACTTGAAGGAGGATTAAACATTTTTTTAGGCTTAAATAACATATTCAGGACTGTTTAGGAACTTTCAGCAGCAATAAGATTTCAGAATTTGTCAGGATGCTTCATGATTTTTCTGGTTTCAGCAGGATGGATTAGGACTAAAGCCTTCAGAAATCGTTAGGTGTATTCAGGATTATTTAGTGTTCCTGCGAAACCGCAAAATTAAGAATCTCTGAAATAAAAAAACTGAAAATCTGGAAATTTAAGAAAGTGGGAACCTGAAAAAATATAAAAGTTTATAAAGATTTCTGAGGTGTTTTCTTTGAAATCCTGAAAAAGCCTGAATCATCATGAAATCATGAAATTATGAAGACTAGTGAATAATTCCAAACAGCCGTGAGCACTTGAAAAGAATGCTGGAAAATTCCTGAATAATCCAAAAAAATCCCAAAAAGTAATGAAAAAAATTTAAAATCCAGTTCCGATTTTTTTTGTGAAAATTTATTTTAATGAATTAAATTAGAGAATACTGAAAAATTGTGAATAGTCGACTCTGCATCTTTTTATAGAATCCTGAAAACTTTCAACGCGCTGAAGAGACTTAATAACCCTGAAAAATTAAGGAATACCGCAACCTAGCATATCCTGAAGATCGTCTAACACTTCCTGAAAATACTAAAGCCTAAAGATTTGTGAGGACTTTTAAGCCCTATACGATCCTGCCGAGTTCTAAAAAGACACGAAGGATCTTTTTACTTGGAGTAGAAAACAAAAGTCCTCTCGAATCTTGAAAAGTTGAGGAACTTTCAAAATTCGAAAAGATTTATGAGAAATTATTTTTAAACTGTTCAGTTTTTAGTGTCTCAGGATCTCTTTTTTTATCTTCACAATTTGTCAGATTGTAAGAGTTTCAGGTTTTCAGTTTCTTAGTTTACCTAGTTTTCAGGCTCGTTTTGAATTCAGAAAAAAAGTATTTTTGAACCATTGAGTTTGTACTCGTTCGGGCCTAAGAAATTTAATTGCGTTGTCTGATTTCGTGTATTTCTTACCGTTTGGAAAATCCGACCTTCAAAAAATTAAATTATAAAAAAAATACGAGTGCGCTTTAGACCACACGACTGAAGTAAAACTTCAGTTCGCCATTGTGAAAGTGCTCTTAATTTAGAATTAGATTTAGAGAATCCTGAATTAATATCGTCTGCAGTATTGGATAATGCATGTTTCAGTTTGTCGTCAGCGAAATGTCGGAAATCATGTGTAGCGATTAAGATAAGTAGCGCAATTGCAGGCAAAATTGACACAGGCCAATGGCTCTGTCGTGAGCAGGGCGGATCCACGACCTAAAAGACGCGGGTTCGAATCCCGTTAAAGCAAAAAAAATTATCTATGAATTAATTATTGTAAAATCGTTCGCTTCGCCCGATCACACTTTTCGTAACGCTCTCGTCAGGCATTCACTAGCTTACTCCCCAAGTCAAGTGCCCGTAAAGAAGTTTTACTTCAAAAATGAAATTTTTCTTTGGAACGTCTGAGATGCCTGTAAGTGAACCAAGAAATCCTGTTTCACCAATTTTAAACAACTACCTGTTTTTAAGTGGATTTTTTAAATTTCTGTTGTATTTTGGATCGATTTTCTATATAACCTCCTGCAGGAATTGGTCGCCTTCCAACCATCATGCCTGGACTAAAAGTAAGGTTTTAATAGTGAGTGTAGCTCGCTTCGCTCGCATGTTAAAATATATGGGTCGTTTTCATGTACCGATAGTTCTGTTGTTAAATGGAATTTTTCCTGTGATCTCTATTGCATTACGGATCGAGTTTCCTATACATATAGCCTTTTGGAGCAACTGCGGGCTTTCAACGACTACACCGGGACTGAAAGTAAGTGTGTGTAGCCTTTTAAATCTGTAGATGTGCAGATGGTGATTCATCTTATAATTTAAACCTCATTTTCAGTTCCGGCATGGTGGTTGGAAGCCGACCTATTCCTGCACAAGATTATGTAGAAAATTCGATTCGAAATACTGCAGAAAGCACAAAAAAGAAATCCACTTAAAAATAAAGTTTGCATAACCATTTGTACACCAAAGGACCCATATATTGGTGGTAAGAAGTCAACAGCCGCGGCAGAAGGCTATATAGAAAATTCGATCCAAAATATGTACTTTGGAAATAGCATTAAAATTTCCATTTAAAGCAGAACTTTGTATAACCATTTGCGCAATAGAAAGACCGATCGCGAGCGAAGCGAGCTACACACACTATAAATACCTCACTTTCAGTTCCGGCATGGTGGTTGGAAGCCGACCTATTCCTGCACAAGACTATATAAAAAATTCGATTCGAAATACTGCAGAAATCACAAAAAAGAAATACACTTAAAAACAAAGTTTGCATAACCATCTGTACAACAAACGACCCATATATTGGTGGTTGGAAGTCAACGGCCGCTGCTGAAGGCTATATAGAAAATTCGATTCAAATTATGTACTTTGGAAATAGCATTAAAATTTCCATTTAAAGCAGAACTTTCTATAACCATTTGCGCAATAGAAAGACCTATCGCAAGCGAAGCGAGCTACACACACTATAAATACCTCACTTTCAGTTCCGGCATGGTGGTTGGAAGCCAACCTATTCCTGCACAAGACTATATAGAAAATTCGATTCGAAATACTGCAGAAATCACAAAAAATAAATACACTTAAAAACAAAGTTTGCATAACCATTTGTACACCAAAGGACCCATATATTGGTGGTTGGAAGTCAACAGCCGCGGCAAAAGGCTATATAGAAAATTCGATCCAAAATATGTACTTTGGAAATAGCATTAACATTTTCATTTAAAACAGAACTTTGTATAACCATTTCTGCAATAGAACGACCTATCGCGAGCGAAGCGAGCTACACTTAGTATTAAAACCTCGCTTTCAGTTCTGGCATGGTGGGTTGACACCGACAGCCGCTGCTGAAGGCTATATAGAAAATTCGATCTAAAATATGTACAGGAAATCGCCGTGTTTTTTTTAACTATCGAGTTTGGACTCACTTTATACATTTTCGAGCCTGATAAATTCATCCCCATGGTCTGTATTCTTGTGTCTTTTACGAAGTTTGAAGTTATGAACAAAATTAAAAATCAAATGTGTTGGAATTTTCAAAATTTTGGATTCCAATAAAGTATTTTTGAACCATCGAGTTTGTACTCGTTTTAGATGGTCAGTTTCTCAATTATTTGTCTCCAAAGGTCCTATTTTCTAATTTTTCCGAGTTCAGTTTGGAGATTCTCAGTAACTCAAATTTCTAGTTTGTCGGTTCCCCAATTTCGTGAGTTCATCAATTTTCTAGTTCTCAGGTTCTCATTTTCTCAATTTCTTATTTTCATAACTTTCTTATTTAGTTTCTCATGTTCTCAGATTTCAATTTTACTATTTCTCAGAATCTCAGGGTCGATATTTCTAGGGTTCTCCGCTTAACAATTTCTCACTTCTCTCAGTTCTCAATTTCTCAGATTCCTAGTTTCCCACTTTTGTAATTTTTGAGTTATTCTTTCAGGCTCTCGGCTCATTGATTTCCAAATTTATCAGACTCAGTATTTCAATTTTCCACTTGTACAGTTACCTTTTTGAGTTGTTTTGGTATTCGTCTCAATTAAGATACAATGGAGGAGAACTGACGATTGAAGTCTTGAGAACTAGGCATTTTGAGACCTGCAAGACAAAGATAGTGAAGAATTACGAAAGTGAAAGACTGGCAAATTGAGAACTTGAGTTTGAGTAAAATAAAAACTGAGAACCTGAGAAACTAAAAACCAAGAAACTGAACTAAGTACCAAAGAAATTGGACTTTCAGACACTGAGAACTTGAGAATCGGAAAAACTGGAGAATCAGAAAACTAGTAATTGAGAAAATACAAGATTGCGAGGAGAACTTTGAAACTAAGATACTGAAATATTGAGACACCGGGAATACTAAAAAGTGAAAGATTCTGAAATTGAGATACTGCCAATCTGACAACATGAGAAAATGGAAACCCAAGATATTGGTAACCTCAGAAAATGAAATCCTGAAAAACAGGAATCTGAGGATCTATGAAATGGAAAAACTGAGAAACTGGGAATATGAGGAACCGACAAGTCGTGAGAAACTAGAAATCTGACGAGCTGAGATTCGATTAAACTGGAAAATTATACAGAGAACTTGAACGATGCAGGGTCCAGCAAGATGGAGCACCTCCGTCTTTTGGTTTGGAAGTCAGAGCTCCAAACCAGTAAAACCATGTTAGAGTTTTACGTGATGGGTTCAGAAACAGAATTTTTTAAGCAGCAATCTCGCGAAAGCAAAGAACGCGCCGCGGTTATTTCACCTGTCGCACCGTCTCGTGCGTGATGGATTAATGGATATCGGAGGCGCATATTTCAGGCGTTTTATCTGGAAGCCGGAGCGAATAATTTCAAGTTTGTAAAGTTTACACATGTCAAGTGGTGTCGATACGACGATGGCGTGAATGCGCGCTTTGATGACAAAGGCGGATCTTAATATCCGTGTACGAGGAAGAGAGTCGTTACGGCGAGGAGAAGCAAGGCAAGGGTGTCGACTTCACGAGGGATCGGCTTTCTTAAGGAGCATAATGGGATCACGTTCATCCCTCTTAGACGGGATCAGGAAGACTTAACTTGCCAGACTTTGCCTTTTTACGCCCAGGAATACCGCAGCCTCTTCTGCTGTGCAAATGTGATTTTTGTCGAAGATCCGGTAATTGTTTATTACGCGACGACGAGCGTGGGACTAGATGAAAAATCGTCGAGGTTCTGATGGAGGTTTCCGGATGAGCGAACAATTAAAGAATGACACGGGGCGGGGGTGGGTCGAGAGTCGGTCGGTATGCAGATGAACAGATGAGCGTGTAGCAGGGAGCAGGCGGTAAATGGCAGCGGATGATTGATCGGTGAGCTAATTGGATGATCGATGGGTTTAGTTCATCAAGTGCTCTGCTCTGCCCCGACGTACCCGCCGCCGCCGCCGCCGCCGCCGCCGCCTCTTCACGGACACTCCGGGGGCGGCAAAAAGAAAATCAATTAGCGCGGAATCTTGTAGTTTTAATGTTTTTCGACAACAACACTCCCCGACTCGTTCGGCCGTTAAACCAGACATCGTTCTCCACTTACATGCAAAACACATCCGTATGCGCTAATCTGACTCCATTAAGAGTACACAGCGGTACTCAGCTCCTCTCTAATCCTCGTCTGGCTCGGCCTTCCACCGTTCCGATAACTCCTCGACGAGTCCAGAAAACTATCGTCCCTCGAGTGCTTTCCCGTGGAAAATTAGCCGCCATCAGGAGCGTCCTCTTTTTGTTTTGTTCGCCCGGCAATAAAACCAGAAAAACAGCACGCCTGCGACGCCTCTCTCCCTCGACAATAAAATATTCCAAGGTGATGACTCCCACTTTAGTCACATACTGAATAAAACCCCGGCATTTGCAAGTTAAATGCCATAAACGTCGACCGAAATAAATTCTTTGTTTCATTTTTCGGCGGGCGAAGACGGCGGCTCCTTATCTCGGAAAGCCCGAGATCATTCCACATATCAACATCGCGTTACGTTATCCTTTATGCGCGGCAATCACGTCGAGCCGGAATAAAGTTGTTTTTCTGCGGCCACCTCTCTCTCGGCTTGCCGCTTTACGCATTTATACGGCACGAATCACTGCTACGATTTGTTGATTGTTGATGAGCCGCCACATCATCAACACGAAATCGAACTGCACTCGAACATGATGCCAATTCATGCAATCGTTCGATGGCCGGGGGCGGCAAAACACTAAAACTAAAACCAAAATCACTTCCACGTTAGTTATCCTCTTAAAAATGTCTCAAAATCGTTTTTAATGGCCGCTTACATTACATCGTTTAAAGGGTTGACACATGTTCAAAATCACCCTGTATAATTTGCATTTAGAAATCATTACGGTTTATGAGATACAGAAATACCGGGAGAAGTAGCGCCATGATAGGCATGATTTAGATAGATTTAAAATAAAATAAATAAAGGTAGAATGGTATATTATACAAAATAATCAAATTTCACAATCTAGGGAATTTCGCTGCGGTTGGCAACGTTTGCGATGAGCATTAACGGTGGCTATGAAAAAGAACTAATTTGAAACCTCAATAGTCGTATTTTTGTCCTTCCAAAAATGAGTTCCAAAGTTCTTCGATGTACGACCCCAGAAATACGGGCTTTGGCGAAAATAGGATGGACAATTAGCTACCTTCAGTCACGCGAGGTATACACTAACGAATGCGATATCTTTCTGGCCCTGGAAAATCTCAATCTCCCCATCCACAAAATGTTTAGAATAAAATTAATCCCGCCGCACAAACAAGTGGTCATTACCGGATACGCAAACAGTCTTCGGCAAGCGCCATCAGTACACTTGTTTGGATGGCTCAAACCGCCACTGACCGCGAGCCCCCGCCCCACTCCAATGCGCCAACCCACCTAGACAGAATGCCCCAACAAAATCGCGCGCCCCCAAAAGCAAGCCCTTGGACATCGAAGTAAAGATTGCTTTAGATAGTCACGATTTTAGGCCTTTCCAACAAGAAATTTGCATTCAAAATCACCAGATATGAGTGAACGATACAATTAATATTAGACGAAAAATATTCAAAACTGATCTGGAAATGTCTCACAACAATTATATATTATTAAAGATACACAATGAAATAAAACTACACAAAAATCAAGTGTACACAAAGCATCGTTTGGATAATTTCGTGCGTGTTCATTAAGAGGGCCACAGGGTTGAGAAGTGTCACAAAAGAGACTCCCGGTATAGACGGTCCGTGATCGCAATACACACATTGATGCTAAAATATCGTTCGTTCCGTTGAATAGAGCAACAAATCAGTTTCGAAACATTCCCCGTCGGCAATATGCACCGAAATCAATTTAATCACCAAGTCCGTCTTGGAAGTTACAATCGTGAATGTCGTCATGCACGTGCATTCACCGGGTCCAAGACATTTGTTCCATTCAAGCAGTTAGTGACAAGGAAACCTTTGGTCTGGTTCCTGCAAGTGGTCTCTTTGTATGGCGGCGGCGGCGGTGGCGGCGGCTTTCCAATAAGCATCGACCGACACCTGCAAACTTTGGATGTTACGTCGGTTTCCTTCACAATGCAAATGCTGCACATGCCGGACTCGCAATTATGTATCGGCGCATTATATTAAATAAACCGGGGGTGAGGGAGGGAGGGACACAGCACAGCTCCCGGAGAATAATTTTATTAGGGCGGAATGACGCTCAAGATAAACCGATGGCTGGCCGGGAAGGGTTGGACCTAAAACACGTACGTGATTCGGAGAAAACGCGTGATTTTTAGTGGGGGCGGCGGCGCTTTTAATTCCGAAAGTAGATTAAAACACGGTGGACTCGAAACGATGATCCGGCGAAAAAACGGAAAGATTGGAGTGAATCGAGTGTTTGTGTATTTGACACCCTTCGGAATCAGTTCTTTTAGCCGAGGGTGTTGCAAACCGCTCTCTTCAAAAGAAACCGCTCTCTTTTTTATTATTTCGCCCTCCGCGCGCTCATCAACAGGTATCGGATTATCCGTTCGTCTTCGTCGGCGGCGGCGGCGTTTGATTTCCTCCCCCCGATAAAATCGGCGGTGCACGCATGTGGAAATGCAAATGTTGAAAAAACGACGAGGGCAATCGGATTTAATTCGCGGCCGTCTCGGGATTACGGACAAGTAGGTTAAAACGAGATAAATAATCGCGGCGAACGGCAGACAGGGAGGGCAATTTGCACTTTGGAAACCGCATCACGTAGAAATCTGTACGTTTGGAGCGGTGACAACAGCGCGCTGGATGTCAGAAAGGGATTTAATTAAGGCGGTGTAAAAAGCCAACGTCTGGAGATTCTGACAGATATAAGGCGTCCCACGCCATCTCGGTTTTCTCGTACTGCTGCACCTTCGCACTGTGACAACTGAAGTGATTCTGCTAATGTTTTGTTCGGTTTTTCAGACTACTCTATTATAAAATAGCTTTTTCTTATACACCCTGTATAAAAGGGGGAAAAAGTTCCATGAAAACACAACACACAAATCAATAAAAAAATATGACGTTTTTGGTGGAAACATAAAATCGGGAACAATACAAATTCATCGACATTGACATCGACATGTTGAAAAATTTAAACAATTGTTGTTTCTGGCTATTTATCTACGCGGTTCGAAAAGGGGGTGGATGTATCGGCGCGCCTATAATGGCCCAATTACCTCACTGTAAGTGGATGTTGATGAGGCATGTATATGCAAATGGTTGGGAATGTATCACCTCGGCTGTCAATGAATCGGTTCCCCTGGGTCTATTATTCGATATCACGCGGGAATTTTCAAATTTTGAATCTCAGTTTTAAGCGACTAAATTAAGATTTGGTATTTCATATTTCACATTTTACCTTTCACGTTTCACAAATTCGTATTCCACGTCTCATATTTTATATTTCACGTTTTATATTATTCTCATTGCATTTTGTGATTTGCGTAGTCAGGTTGACGCAACAGTCGGGTTGGCAGCAGTCACGCATCGACAGTTGAAAGTTAACAGATGATAGATTTGCAGTTGCAAGTTTCGACAAGTAACAGTCAAGTTATCAGACGACAGTTGGATTGACAGTGACGTCAACAATCTTTCACATATAAGGAACAAATCTGTCTTTGACTTTTTAATTCTGCGATTTCTCAGTCATTTACGTTTTTACTTTTCCAATTCAGTTTCTTAGGCATTCAGTGACCCAATTTCTTAGATTTCGATTTTGCAATCTCTCAACTCCTTATTTTCATGTTTTCAGGTTCTCAAACTATTAATATTGCATTATTTTTCTGTTTTAAAATCTTAAAATCTTAAACTTGTCAGGGTCATAGGCTCTGGAATATTCAAACTTATTAATTTCCAGCTTCTTAGATTCTAAGGTTCTCCTATTCATATATTTATTCCCTAGCATTCGAATTTTTCTTGTGCATTCCACACGTAACCTCAGTCTTTCAGTATCTCGACTTATTAATATTTAATTGATTCACTCCATCAGTATTCCAGTTCAATCTCCTAGTGACTCATTTTTGAAGTGAAACTTCTTCAGCGAGGTAGTGGGTTCAAGAAACTGAAACGGAAATCAAAGTGAAACACTTTGGCAGTGAGTGAATGCGGATGAGATTAGTAGGTATTACGGTGGTTCAGGTCCCAAGGGGACCCCCCTATTACGACGAATATTACTTATGACCACGGTATACTAGATTACCTACCTACGTGGTTCAGATGGTAGCTACGCCCCCCTGTACCAAGGGGCCCCCTTAGGAATAATATGAAATAAACTCGAGTACTACGATCGCTTTAGCAAGTTTCATGATTTAAATTTCATATCTCATATATTTATGTTCCAAATTTAAGAATTTATATTTTATAGGAATATTTCTCTCATATTTCACATTTCATATTTTATAAATTCATTTGCATTTCATGTTTCTTACTTCAAATTTCATGATTGATCTAAACTGACCTCCAAAAAATTTGGGACACCTCAAAAATTTGTGATAAAACTTCATTATCCTAAATTTTTAAACATTCTGGCACTATAATATCTTGGATCATACATATTTAAAAAAAAATCGGCGATTTCCTGTACATATTTTGGATCAAATTTTCTATATAGTCTTCAGCAGCGGCTGTCGGTGTCAAGCCACCATGCCAGAACTGAGAGCGAGGTTTTAATACTTTTCTCACTTTTTAAGGCTCTCCAATTCTCAATGTCTGAAGTTTTGAAGGTTTATAGTTATTACCTCGGATCCATAAGATTTTGTGTTCCAAGGTTTTAGGGTTTTGAGATTTTGATTTTCCAAATTTTTGGGTTTTCAAGTCCTCACTTTTTAAGTCTCTCAAGATTTTCAATGTTAATAGTTATTGATTGCCTCAAATACATAAGATTTTATGTTCCAAGATTTTAGGGTTTAGGATATTAATTTCTCAAATTTTCGGGTTTTCAATGCCTCACTTTTTAAGGCTCTCAAGTTCTCAATTTCTAAAGTTTTGAAGGTTTATAGTTCTTACCTCAGGTTCATAAGATTTTCTGTTCCAAGGTTTTAGAATTTTGGGATTTTGATTTCCCAATTTTTGGGTTTTCAAGTTCTCACTTTTTAAGGCTCTCAAGTTCTCAATTTCTTAGTTTTAAGGTATTAAGTTTTTATCTCGTTTTAAGATTTCCAAATTCTCAGGCAAGGTTTAAGGTGTTGTGTCAGATTCTCAACTTTGCAAGTATGTACACATTTTCGGAGTGTTTTTAGGTTCTTACCTTTTTAGGTTCTAATGAGTTTATTTTTTACAATTTCAATTTATTTTCAGGTTTTCAGTGCTAAGGTTTCCAAGTTTTTGTTATCTTGTTTTTTCAAATTTTCTGGTTTTCATATTCTAAAGTTTTCAGTTTCAAGGAATCTAAGGTTTTCGAGTTTAAATTTTTTTTAAGGTTTTTACGGTTCCAGGTTCATAATTTATCAGATTCTCAGATTTTGTCCCTCAAAATTAAGATTATCATCAAGTTCTTAAGTTTATTTTTATTTTCTGCAGTCCCTAATTCCATGGACTCCTGTAAGTTCTCAATTTCCAACATCGCAGGTTTATATCTCAGATTCAAATTCTCAACTTTTCAGGTTTCAGGGTTTTAAAATCCCAATTTCTAAAATTTCATTCTCCACTGCTTTAATGGCCTCAAGTTGAGATGATTTCCAAACTTTCAGGTTCCCAAGATTTTGTGTTCTAAACTGAAATCCTATAAATCTCAAAACCTGAGAAATTGAGAATACCTGAATCACAAAACTTGAGGACTTAAAAACTTGAGAAACTTCAGAATTTGAGAACTAGGTCAACCTGAGATTCTAGGAAATTTTAAGTAATAAACTGAGAACTTGAGATAGTAAACTTGAGAACTGGAGGATCTTCCAACTAACCCAACCTTACAATTTGAGTCTGAGCACCTGAGAACTTGAGAAACACAAATTGAGAACTGAAAGAACTTGAAATTTGAGGAACTTGATATCTTACAAAATTTTAAACTTTTGGAACTTGAACATTTTTTACAATAAAATTTGATCTTGGAAAATTTGAGATCTTAGAAAACTTGGGGCCTTGAGAAACCAAAGTTGAGAGGTGGAACAACTTCCAAAATTTGAAAACCTTGAAATTTCGGGAAACTTGAGACATTGAGTACTTTGAGAACCTGAGAGCTTGAGAATTGGAAGATCGTCCGGTTCTCAAGTCTCAGAATCTCAAGTTGTCGAATATCTGAAATTTCTCTAGTTTTCTGGTTTCGTTAGTTCTTCAGTTTTCCAAAATCTCTGGTTCCTTCACTTCCTCTCAAATTTGGTTCCTCAAATTTTCAAGTCTCAGGTTTGACAAGGTTTAAATTTTTTATATTCTCAAGTTCTCAAATGGCTCAATTTCTCAAATTCCTTCAGTTCTCAATTTATTTTTCTCAAGTTCTCAGTTTCTGAGAATCCTGAAATTCGGAGGTTGGATGCGTTCTAGGATTTTCCAAAATTTTAAGATTCTCCAGTTCTCAAGCTTTCGTGTTCTTAAAGTACTCATTGTCTCAAGTTTCCCAAAGTCTCAACGTTTTCAAATTTTGGAGGTTCCTCCAGTTCTCAACCTTGGTTTCCCAAGGTCTCAAGTTCTATAACATCTCAAATTTTCCAAAATGTCAAATTATCCAGTTTTCAGGTTTTGTAAGATTTCAGGTTGTAGGTTCAAGTGTAGGTCGCTTCGCTCGCTTGTGTGGGTATGAGTCGTTTGGTATATAGACGGATTTTTTTTGTGACTTCGACAGTATTTCTAATTGAATTTTTTATAAAACCTACGGCGGGTTTGGGTCGGCTTCCAACCACCATGCCGGAACTGAGAGGGAGGTATTTATAGTGTGTGTAGCTCGCTTCGCTCGCGATAGGTCGTTCGATTGCACAAATGGTTATACAAAGTTCTGTTTTGAATGAAAATTTTAGTGCTATTTCCCAAGTACATATTTTGGATCGAATTTTCTATATAGCCTTCTGCAGCGGCTATTGCCTTCCAACCACCAACATATGGGTTGTTTGGTGTACAGATAGTGATGCAAACTTTGTTGTGGATTTCTTTTTTGTGATTTCTACAGTATTTCGAATTGAATTTTCTATATAGCCTTGTGCAGTAATAGGTCGGCTTCCAACCACAATGCCGGGACTGAAAATGAGGTTGATTCAAAAATACTTTTTTCTGAATTCAAAATGAGCCTAAAAACTAGGTAAACTAAGAAACTGAAAACCCGAAAATCTTACAATCTGACAAATTGGGAAGATAAAAACCTAAGAAAACAGGTTCCTGAGACACTTAAAACTGAGAAACTGATCAGGTTAAAAATAATTTCTCATAAATCTTTTCGAAGTTTGAAAGTTTCTCAACTTTTCAAAATTCGAGAGGATTTTTGTTCAAGTAAAAAGATCCCTCGTGTCTTTTTAGGACTCGGCAGGATGGTTTAGGTCTTAGAAGTCCTCACAAATCTTTAGGCTTTAGTATTCACAGGAAGTGTTAGGCGATCTTCAGGATTTGCTAGGTTGCGGTATTCCTTAATTTTTCAGGATTATGAAGTCGGAACTGTTCAGGATTTAAATTTTTTTCATTACTCTGGATTTTTTTTGGATTTTTCAGGAATTCTCCAGCATTCTTTACAAGTGCTCACGGCTGTTTGGAATTATTTAGTAGTCATCAGAACTTTTCATAATTTCTTGATTTTTTTCATGATTCAGGCTTTTTCAGGATTTCAAAGAAAACCCTCAGAAATCTTTATAAACTTTAAGGACTTTTATATTTTTTTTTCTTCTGTTTGTCAATTATCCAACTTTCCAATCTTCCAGTTCCTAATTTGTGAGGTAGATACCCAATTTCTCGGATTAAAGAAGTACTAAAGACTAAAGTTTGGAGAAACATAAGAACCTAAAAATTTTAGGAATCTGAGGAGCATAGGAACTTGAGTAACCTGAATAACGTAAAATTCTGAATAAATTTGAGCGACCTGGAAACTTCAGAACATTTGAGAACTTGGGGAACCTAACAGACCAAAAAAGTCGTGAAGTATCCTGAAATTATTGTTTAGATTCCTCCTGATGAATGAGTTATCCTAAAGACTCTAAAAACTAAAGCTATGAGAAATCATAAAATAAGTCCTGAAAAATCTAACATCCTAAAGAATTGTGAATAGTTCTGAAGTGTCTTGCAGCCTTTCTGAGAAATTCGGTGAAATTCTGAAAACCCTGAAGCACGGCAAAGAATCTCAAGAGTGCTGAGGTTCTCAAATATCTTGTTATCTTAAAACTCCTAATAAATTCTGTAGGCTCCTGGCGACTACTGAAACATTCCAAAGACTCGGAATCACTTCTAAAGAATCCTGTAAAATCGAAGAAATAATGCAAAACATTGATTAAAAAGAATTCTGAACATTCCCGAAGACTTGAAAAGTTCTGAAAAATTCTGTATGGACCTGAAGTATCCAAAAAAGCTAAAGGCACTAAAGAAATTATTTTAATTAATCAAATTAAAGATTCTTGAAGAATCCTGAATATTCGTTTCTGTATGGTACTAAAGACTCCTGAAAATTCCTTAAAAGACCTGAAAGGAAGAATCACTGCGATTCTAAAGCCCTGAAATGACCCATAAAAAATTCTATCAAATTCTGAAGCCCGCCTAACAATTTTGAAACTAGAGGAGGAGTCATGAAAAGTATTTCCTGAGAAATTCTGAAGAGTCAAATTTGCTGCGGAAATTTCCTAAACAGTCCTGAATATGAAACTTTCTTCATGCAGTCTGTTAACTTCAGTTTTCAAAGACTCTCCGGTTCTTTACTTCTTAGGTTCTCAGGTTCCCATTGCACTTGTTATACTTCTTAATTTGTAGGGTCCTAGGTTCCCTCTTTCGTAATTCCTCAATATCTGAGTTTTTGAGGTTCTCAGTACTTGACAAACTAAGAACCTGAAACTTTAAGAATGAGTTAGATATTTTAACAATGAGAAGTTTTGAAATTGAGATAAGGAAAATTTGAAAAAATTGAGAAACCTGAAAAGAAATACGAGCTTGAAAATTTGACTTGAGAGATTGAGATTGGAACATTGGGAAAATGAGAGCCTCTGAATTTTTTGTCTTTAAAACTGAGAAAATAAAACTCAGAGAAGTTGAGGAATTGAGAAACTAAGAAAATTATGAACTGAAAAGCGGGGAACATGATAAATTGAGAATTTCAAAATTGTGAACTCGAGAATCATTTCCAACAAATTTAACGCATGTATGTACCTCTAGTGCAATAAAAAATTAAAGCCACATTTTATTGTCGACCTTTACTCTGGCAAAAAATTAAAGCCAATTTGATGGCTTTTTAAGCGTGACGCATGTTTGTTACGACACAAAAGATTATAACGACGCGGAGCAGACAGAAAGAAAACGTAATTTTAATTTAAAAATTTCGGTTTTGGATTTACATAACGAGCATCCCCCGGCGTCTTCCATCATCCCCCGGCTAATCCATCACGCGTGACGACATCCGCGACTTGCTGCTACATCCCGCGTAAAAAATTACAATCGCACACACGAGGAAAGAGACGTTTTGGAGAAAAATCGAGGCTAATTAGTCTTCCAGTTGGGGAGCCGCAAACGCGAGCCGGGACTCGGAAGCGAAATACCTAAAGCGACCGGTTCTCTACAGGGAAATATGCAAACTTGAGGAAAAGATCGAACTTTTTTCTTCTTGAGGTGACAAATATAGAATTTGCATTTAAATAGGGTATTTCCATCTGTGATATGCGCATTTCAGCCCCTCCAGACCCGCGGTGACAAACACTTTGTGCTGCTTATCAAATTAACTTAAATAAATGCAAAGGCGAGATAAATATTTACGAATCGCGTTTAGCGCTCGATAACTAATGTGTCGTCAGGTCGGCGTTATTCCTCCCGTTTCGGCAATTTAAAAATTTTCCAATTAGCGGGAGATCGGGTCGGCGCGCCCTAATTAACGGCTGTCCGCCGAGAGGGAAAGTATAATTTTTATCGGGGGGCGATTTTAATAAAATCCGGCGAAATTAAGTTTCAAAACAATGAATATAATCAGGCGAAAACGATACGAACGGTGGAGATCAAGTGTTTGCACGAAAACCGAGAGCTATTTTAAATATCAGCTGATAATTTAATTAAGCAATCCCCCTCAAACGTTTCTTTGCGTCGGGAAGAAGCCGAAAGAATCCGCGGGCCCCCGTCGGTTCATTGTATTTTTATTGCGCTTCTTTGAGCCAATCTTTGTATATCACACGAATCACCTGTTCCTTTTGTTCCGAGCGCCGTTTATGAACACGGGAAATTAATTTCGGGGAGTGTTTGATCGGGGCGGCCTGTGCGAGTAAATGTTTCGCTTTTCGGTTTGGCCCCATAAATCAGCTTGATTAAAACGAGTTAATTTTTGAAGAATTTATCCCGGCGCATCCACCATTTCTGAAAGACATTTTCATTTTTATCTTTGCACAGTTCTACTTTCTTATTTTTTCTTGCCTTTTTTTATAAAATTTCCTCACACGTCATCCCCGAATTTCCGTCCGATACTCCTTCGACATCCGAACCGTCGAATTATTCATCACATCGGAAAATGAACTTTTTCGAGGGCAGAGCCAGTGGCGCGCGTTACGGCTTAAATTAACGTACGCCGTGCTCTCTCACGCGTCGTCATGGCGACCGAGGGGGGCGGCGGGGGCGGTCGGTTTTCGAGATGCTAAAAATTAAACTTGTAAAAAAGCCAAACGTCGTTTGCGACAGAAGCTTAATTAGGAAACGTTTTCAGAACGGCTTTAAATCACGAGCCGTTGAATTACAGAGGAGACGTATCAAAGACCGAATCGGTCCCCGCGGTGGCTGCAGAATTCTATGCACTCCGGATTCGTTTTCGGTGTGTCGGGCCAAAGCGACGCAAATACGGTCGATTTCCGTCCCGGTGGTCAACGGAAAGGCAAGAAGAAAAATCATGCGGGACAGTTATTAGCCGATAAAAACTGGAATGGGTGGAAGAACAAGGAAGTTTTGGAAGTGTACCTTTGTTAGTAAAAAATTGCTTAGGTAATTTTTATTCATCGTAGAAAAAAATGCATTTGGAACTTGAGCTGAAAGTCATACTTTTCTCGTTCGTCAGTTGAGTGTTGAGTATCACGAGCCGCATCATGGTGACTGTAAACATACTCATCGAGTACTTTGTGGTAGATAATCGAATTATCGACAACTCAAAATTAGCAATTTAAGAAAAAGATTTCAATCAAATTTACGAAACTTGAGACATTCAAAATTTGTAAATTTGGAAATCAAAATAGAATAGAATTCAACATTTCATCAATTATAATTTTGAATATTCACTAATTCAAGATTTTCAGTCAGTTGTAGATGCGGCGAAAAACAACTGTGAAATACAAGAAACGGAATGTACATACAATATGAAAATGGTTGTCATTCCGAATCAGTTTGTCAACCATTCAGTCAAAAAATGTAAATTTGAGTTTATTTTTTTGTGTAATTCTCAAAGTGGATTGATTGTCATTACTGGTATAAGGTTTGTTTGTGACTAAAAACGGGATCGTTCTGGCATCGTTTCTGAGTATGGCGGGCGGGTGGGCAGCCCTGTCCACTATACTCATCGACTGACTAAATGGATGAGAAATAACATCCATTTATTCATTTTTTTTTCCTTTAAAAACCAAAAATTCACTCTCGTGTTCAATCCATATTCAAAATTTTTAAGTCAAAAAATGGTTGTCATTCCAATACCATTAGCCAATAGGTCAGTTGTAGATGTGACGGCCCACCCATCCACCGCATTCACATGTCGTGCCACGAACGAAACGGTTTTTAGTCACAAAGAACAATTGTGAAATACCAGAAACGAAATGTGGATGCAATAGGAAAATGGTTGTCATTCCAAACCCGTTTGTCAACCATTCATTCCAAAATGTAAATTTGAGTATATGTATATGTATATATTTCGATGTAAATCTCTTTTGCTGGATGCAATATGAAAATGGTTGTCATTCCGAACCAGTTTGTCAACCATTCAGTCAAAAAATGTAAATTTGAGTATATATTTTTGTGTAAATTTCAAAGTGGAAGTGTGGCGGGCGGGTGGTCCACTATACTCATCGACTGACTAAATGGATGAGAAATAACATCCATTTATTGATTATTTTTTCCTTTAAAAACAAGAACTCACTCCCGTGTTCAATGCATATTCAAAATTTTAAAAAATTCACTCTCGTGTTCAGTACAATTTCAAAATTTTTAAGTCAAATAATGGTTGTCATTCCAATACTATTAGTCAGACAATCAGTTGTAGAAATTTTCCCAACTGAATTTCCACAATTCCCAGATTCAGCAATTCACTAATTGATAAAAAAAATCGAAATCTGATCAGATTTTGGAATTCAGGGTTTCACTAATTCAAATTTTGAAAAATAAGAAATTCAAAATTTTTAAGATTCAAAACTTATTCCAAATGGAGAATTTCGATATTCAAAATTTTCCAATTGAAAACTTACAAATAAAAATTTTTAAATTCGAAATTAATTTGTTTTTTTGATAAAGATTTGAGAATTCACGAATTGAAGAGTGCAGAAATTCTAAACTTCCACAATTCACAATTTTAGATTCAAAATTCTCGAATTTTGATACTAATTTCAGCATTTCGAAAGACTAACAGCAATCATTCTCTAAATGGACATTAAAGATGCAAATTCTGGATTTTTCATTTAAAAAGTTATAATTTTTGTATCGCATTACAAGTTTGCAAATTCAGGAATATTTACATTTTAATTGTCCCTTTTTCGCCTTTTTCGAATTAGGTATTTTAATTATTAAAATTTTCAAATTCTGGAATTTAAGATCCCGACGAATTTTTTGGTTCTCCCTCTTACTTTGCTCCAAGGCTCATAATTCAGGAATTCAAGTATTGGACGAATTAAAATTTGGGAGTACGGATTCCAATTCAACGATTCACAATTTACAATTTGAGAAACGCAAAGCTTAAACGATTTGAAATTTGCAAATTCACAAATTTTGGGCTAAAATTTCAACTACCCAAGTCTGCTAATTGGAAATTTCCACGATTGAAGATGTGAAAGCAATCAGAACCTTGCGTGCACGCGTATAAACGGCGGGGGCGAGCAGCCGTTAGTGTGAACTGCCGCCATCGCACTCATAACACATGTTTGTAAATAATCCCACTCAATATATGTTTTGTTAACTTCCCGGACTCCTAACAGAAGTTTCAGAACTTTCGAATTCAGAAATTCATGATTTGACTTATTTAGAAGTTGAAGATTCAGGAATTCAGTATTTCAATAATTAATATTAGATTTTTTGAAAAATTTAATATTTCCAAAATTCAGCAATTTAGCTCATCATGGTTCAAAATTTCAAACTTCGGAATTTACACCTGCCAAAATTTGCAAAATTTCAAAACTTAGGAATCTAAGATTTGCGTTATTAAATTATTACCGATTAAAATTTTCCAAATTTGGTATTTTAAAAAAATCAGTTTTTGGAACCTAAATTTCCACGATTCAAAATTTTGAATTCACGGATTTCAGATATCAGGTTAAAAATTTGAAAATTATGGAATTTAAGCGTTTTTCAAAATTTTTAAATTTCCAAATTAAGGAATTCGTAATTTCAACGATAAAAATTTGACAATACAAGAATTCAAGAATGTCTTAAAATTCGGGAATTCAAAATTTCGACAATCTAAATCGACAAATTCAGGAATTTACACATTGAAGACATCAAAGCTTTTGCCAATTTTGATTTTTCCATTTTAAAACTTGCAATTTTTGGATGCATTTGAACAATAGAAATTTTCCCAACTGAATTTCCACTATTCTAAATTTAAATATTTCGAAATCAGGACAGATTTTCACAGATTCAGAACTTGAAGATTCGGGAATTCAATACTTCGATAATTTAAAATTTCCAAATTTTTGGTTGCTGCAATTACCAGATTCAGCAATTCACTAATTGACTATTAAAAAAAAAAACTAGATTTTGGAATTCAGGGTTTCAGCAATTCAAATTTTAAAAATTCAGAATTCTACAATTTGAGATCTGAGAGCTTAGGGAACTTAAGCCAACTTAAAACCAACCGTGAGAATTGGAGAAATCTTAAGAATTTGAAAAACCCGAGATTTTAGAAAACTTGAAACCTTGAGTAAGTTAAGAACCTGACATTACTTGAGATACCAAACCTAAGAACTGGAGTAACTGAACTGGAGTAATTTTGAAAAACCTAGGAACTAAGAGAACCTTAAACCGTCAGAGACTTAACCTGAGAACTTGAGAACTGAAAAAACGTAAAAATTTGAAGAACCTGAAATTTCGGAAAACAGAACCTCAGAACTTAAGCAACTTGAAAGTTTAAAATCTTAAAAATTTGGTAAACATGGGATTTTAGGAAAGTTAAGACCTTGACAACTTAAGAAACCAAATTTCGAAATTGGATTAGATTTTGGGAAGCATGAGAACTAAGGAAACCTTATACATTAAATTACCTAACAACCTGAGAACTTGAGAACCAAAAATTGAGAAGTGGAGGAACTGAATTTTGAAAAACTTGTGATTTTAGGTGTCTTGAAATCTTGAGGGAACTTTTGGAGAAGCTGGGAACTAAGCGAACCTTAGACCTTCAGAAACCTCAGGTTTTAGGAAACTTGAGACTGACAACTTGAGAAACCAAATTTCAGAGCTGGAGTTTATTTGAGATTTTTGGAAATGTGAGAACTAGGAGAATCTTTGACGTTAATGGACCTGAAAACTTGAGAAACACAAATTGAGAACTGCAGGAACCTGGAAATTTAAAGAACCCGAAATTTCGGAAAATCAAAAATCTTACAGAACCTGAGAACTTAAGGCACTTGAGAACGTGCGCAATTTGAGATTATGGAAAATTCAAGATCTTAGGGCACTTGAGATCTTGAGAATTTGAAAAACCTGAGACTTTAGGAAACTGAGGATGAGAACAGCTTGAGATTTTAGGAACCTGGAGACCTTGAGTTAGTTAATAATCTAACATAACTTGAGACACCAAACTTAAGGATTATGGGAATTTAACAACCTGGGAACTAATTCGAACTTTAGACCTTTAGAAACATAACAACATAAGAACTTGAGAAACACATATTGAGAACCTGAAATCGCAAAAACCTTAAAATCTTACAGAATCTGAAAACTTAAGGAACTTGAGAATATGTGCAATTTGAGATCTTGGAAAATCCGAGATCTTAGGGAACTTAAGACCTTGAGAATTGGAGGAACCTGAGGAACTCAAAAAGATATCTCGGGAAGATTTTAAAGTACCTTAGAATTTAAAGAACTTGAGAATTTGGACAATTTGAGGTCTTAGAAAATCTTAGATTTTTATCAACTTGAGTCGTTGAGTAACTTAATCGTTCAAATTGAGACCCCAAACTTAAGCTCTGGAGGAAATTTAAGATTTTGGGAACTAAGCGAACGTTAAACCTTCAGAAACCTAACAGCCTGAGAACACAAATTGAGACCTAATAGAGAAATCTGAGATCTTGGAGAACCTGAGGCTTTAGGGACCTCTCGCGATCGTAGAAAACCTGATCTTTGAGAACTCGAAATGTGAACAACCCTTACAAATTTAAAAAATCTGAGACTTTGGAAACTTGAAAAACCAAATTTCACAACTGGATCAATTTGAGATTTTGGGACATATGAAAACTACGAGAATCTTTGACATTGACGGAGCTGAGAACTTGAGAAACACAAATTGACAATTGAAGCAACCTAAAAATTAGGAACCTGAAATCTCGAAAACTTAAATCTTACAGGAACTTAAGGAACTTGAGAACTTGCGCAATTTGAGATTCTGGAAATTCATAGGGAACCTGAGACTGAGAATTTTGAAAAACCTGAGATTTTAGAACACTTGAGACCTTGACAATTTATTTTAGAACTAAATTAATTTGAGATTTTGGAAGACACGAGCACTAAACGTACCTTAGACATTGAAAAACCCAACAACCTGAGAACTTGAGAAACGAATTGAGAACTGAAGGAACCTGAAAATTTGAAGAACTTGAAATCTCGCAGAACCTTTAATCTTACAGAACCTGAGAACTTACGGAACTTGAGAATCTGCGCAATTTGAGATTCTGGAACTTCTGAGATCTTAGGGAAATTGAGACCTTGAAAATTAGAGTATACTTAAAAATTTAAAAACAAGAAGAATGTTCTTAAATCCAAGTGGAGTAAATTTAAATTAAAATTTAAATATATGTAAGTCGAACTCCACAAACTTTAGTAACTGTAAAATTACCATTAGTAATTTTACAGTTATTAAAGTTTGTGGAGTTCGACTTAGATATATTTAAATTTTAAATTAAAAATTTAAAACAGCTGATATTTTAGGTAACTTGAGAAATCAAATTTTGAAATTGGATTAATTCGAGAGTTACGAAGACATGGAACCAAACGTACCTTAGAAATTGAGAAACCTAACAACCTGAGAACTTGAGAAACGAAATGAGAACTGAAGGAACCTGAAAATTTAAAGAACGTGAAATCTCGGAGAACCTATAATCTTGCAGAACCTGAGAACTTACGGAACTTGAGAATTTGCGCAATTTGAGATTCTGGAACTTCTGAGATCTTAGGAAGCTTGAGACCTTGGAAATTAAAGGATACTTAAAAATTTTAAAAACCTGATATTTTAGGAAACTTGACATTTTGACAAGTTTTATCTGAGTAACGATACAATTTTGCCGATCCCGCACAACAGCGGCAGCAGTCATCAACATCGATAGGAAGAGCGGAAGGGTGAAGCGGCCCCGGAGTAATCGCGGCGTAAAAATAATTGCGCGAACTTGTTGCATCCGTCTGCATACGACTGCTACCTTTTCGTTGGTGTTTTTTAAATTGGACCGGCCGCCGATTCTTCCGTTCGCTTCCCGGGAGAGGCAGCCGGAATGAAAAATTTAGATTGCATTAGAGGGAACGAGACCCCTTGAGCCACTACAAATCAACTAATTAGCCTGAGCTAGCTGAGCGACTGCGTCCGTCCCTCTCCGGAATCACCATCGTCTCTGTCGCTCCCGGAATTACCATCGTCCGGATCTGGAAGCCTATCACATGTCTTATTACGCAATTAACGCAGGAATGCGTCCGATCCGCTGATTGCTCCTTGTCCGAAAAGTCCACCTCCGAGACCTCCTCCTCCTCCTCCTCGTCCTCGTTAATTCTTCACGCGTATACATGGCCGCTGTCAAACAATCAGCGAACCTTCATCAACTCGGAGAGGTCTGCTGAATCCCGATAAAGCACTAATTCCCGCAATCAAATATTGATTCAAAACTCACCCTATTTCTCCTTCTTAAACCTCGCCCGGCCGTCCCCCGCTTTACATACAACTTTATTAGAAAGCGATGATTTACTGTAATGACTTTTTTCGCTGAAAGGGAAAACGCCGGTGTTAATAATGTTAATTAATATTTGAAATGTGGACGACGGATCCGTCGATATCGACCCTCCGGTTTTGAAAAATTAATTGCGATGACGACGATCGAGGGCTGCTGCGTTTCGCCGCCTCTTGGCTGGGTTTCGCTAAAAATCATGTTGAACAGGTCAAAAGTCTAATTACCATCGCGGCATCACGTGTGCTCCAGACCCATGAGATGAAACTCGAAGGTTTGTTAACGATGAA
Source organism: Diaperis boleti (assembly GCA_963583935.1). NCBI lineage: Eukaryota > Metazoa > Arthropoda > Insecta > Coleoptera > Tenebrionidae > Diaperis > Diaperis boleti. The sequence goes on from OY757242.1 coordinate 372,497, forward strand.
TGCGAATGGTATTCGAGGAGCTAGAAGCGCAAGACCGAGACGTGCAAGAAAACGTCTTTTTAGCAAAATATTTGCGAATCCTCGCCGCAGCCGCAGAGACCAAATAAAGCCACCTCCGTTCTCGTCTATTCTCTCCGATAATCATAGATAACTCCGGCGTTCGTTAAACTCCCCAACTGTCTGCCGAAACCCTCAAAACCGTAATCACGAAGTCGCCTCGGAAAATGTTTCGCCTTCTTCTTCTTCCTCGCGGAAAACAATCATAAAAATGCTCTCATCTCTCCGCCGGCGCTTAATTAACCCCTTTGAGGCGTCCGTCGATTTAATAACGCCGTGTCCGGATGTAAAGCCGACTCTAATAGACACGTTTTTAATTAATGCCGGTAATTAGAATGCTCTTCGCCAATATTGGCTCTCGAATAAGAAGGGAACTCGCAGCAGCCACCGACGCTTATTGTGTCTCGAACATGTCGTTACTACTTTATGTCGTATAAAAATAACATTATCCGGGCACGGTTCAGTTATTCAGATATGTAATGAGCCGGCAGCATGTTCCTCGCGCCGCGTCTACGACATAACCGTAAAGTAGCTGAAGGAAACGCGCTCGGCTTCCGAAACCACTCCACCGGTTTCTGCTGCTAATAGCAGACGTACGGCGGAAAAAAATTATCGTTGTTATTGAATTGTGTTAACCTGAAGAATCCGCTGCAACGAAAGCATCTCCCTTTAATTAAGGTCCGTATCAGCGGCGTTGTCAAATGGTCCCAAATTGAAAGTGATAAAGCATTCTTACCCGCACAACAAACCCGTATCCTCTGTTTTTCATTCCCGGCGAATTTTGTGCGTGTGTGCGCTCGCTCTCTCCCCTCGTCGCCCTCCCGTATTCGAATATTTCCTCTTGCGTTATTTCCCGTCGCCACCCTCCTCCCCGCTTTTGTTTTAACCTACCCGCTTATTGGTTTTTACGATACGAGCGGCCCGACGATTTTTATGTGGTTGTCGTGCCTTTTTTTGCCGAGCCGTGTTACAAGCTGTTGTCTTGAACGTTTTACAATTGACCACACGAAATTAAAGTAAAAAGGGAGCAGCGGCGACGACGACGACGACGACGACGACGAATAACAAGTCGGAGGGTCTAGCTGAGCGAGGCACAAAACATCGCCGTTCGTTTCTGCCCGAATTCAGCCCCCAGCGCATCGTCCCGGATGACAGATCTGATCACGACGTCATAATCAACCCTTGCACGCCGGCATTCTCCGCAGCCTGCTACGTATCCCCGAAACTCGAAAGGGATGATAAGTTGAGCTTATTTTAACGATTTTTGGGATGAATGCGACAGACGGGGGATTAGACGAATAGACAATTAGCAATTAACGCCACCAGTTCTTCGTCTTGCAAAGCGTTCCGTCTCTGAGGTTTCTACTGATTTTTGTGTTAAAAGTGAGAGTTCATCGGAGTGGTTTTAGACAGAAACAACATTCATCAAGTTACCTGTAGTAAAAAAATAATTTTTAAAACAAGCTTTTATTTAAATGCCCTGAAAACAAGCATATTGAACTTAGTGTGATGTCACTAACTTTATGGTTTTCTACTCTTCGATCCCTCTCGTTTGATACCCATATTAAGGGGGTTGAAAAGAAAATGCAATCCGCCATTTTGGAGCGGCGGCCATATTGAATTTAGTGTGATGTCACTAACTGTATCGTTTTCTACTCTTCAAGCCCTTTCATTTGATACCCATATTAAGGGGGTTGAAAAGAAAATGTAAACCGCCATCTTGGAGCGGCGACCATATTGAATTCGTTTTCTAGTCTTCAAGCCCTTTCATTTGATACCCATATTGATGGGGTTGACTAAAAATAGATTATCCGTCATCTTGTGGCGACGGCCATTTTGAATATTGCTTATACTAACAAACTAACAAGGCAAGTTGGATAAAAGTTGTAAAAATCTATCATTCTGAAAACGTTCTTTACATTTTTTTCTCAACTTATTGTTAGTATTTGTTTTGATTTATTTCTCTTGATACTCTCCATCTGCCTATTTTATTTATAGATCGCCGTTTTTACTCGAAACGTCTATCTCTATTTCTCTCTTTACATCTCTGTATTTTTTCTCTCTACTTTTCTTTTTACTACACCTATCCATCTCTCTCAATTCCACCTATTCTATTCTTCTCTCCACCTGACCATTTATATTCTTTATTCACTCTTAATTCTATCTAGAAATTTAAGCCACCCACTTATGACCTACAATTATCAATGAAATAACGGCCCATCCGTTTACAAAACACAGCAGTTAATCTCCTTCATGCAGGTTTGATTAAATTTGAATATACTTTTCACTTTTTCTTACAGTTGTTTTTCTATTGTATATTCTTTATTCACTCTTAATTCTATCTAGAAATTTCAACTAAAGGACGCCATCCGCCTCTGCTCTAAATTTATCAATGAAATAACGGCCCATCCCTTTACAAAACAATTATTTATTATACATTTTATTTTTTCTTGCAGCTGTTTTTGTGTTGTACATTCTTTATTCACTCTTAATTCTACCCAGAAATTTCCACACTGCCGTGCAGTAACCTGCTGATAAACGCAAATAATTATTATCAGTTTCTCGAGACAACTCAATCGAGCGGCGGTTGCTATTGGATTTTATTTTCGTTTTTAAAGTTATTAATCATAAAAGATGTCAGCTTTGTAGAGATTGAATTAATTTACGGAGGTCAAGAAAATTCTTCCGAAGCACAAAGACGCTCATGTGCAACGCTTCCCAAATCGCCGTCTGCCTGATTTGCGTTAATATTGTCCATTGTGTTAGTGTTTTGCAAAATGTTGAAACCTGTCCAGGCAGCCGACGGTTAGCAAATCGGTTCGGAATATCGCATTGCACCATTTGGGGAATTTTGAAAGAGCAGCAATTGTATCCCTTGCACGTACAGAAAGTCCAAGTTGTTTTACAACCTGATGATTTACCTCGAAGGCGCAAGTTTTGTGAATGGGCCCTGGCCAAAATAAACCAGCAGAAAATTTTCTAGAAACTGACGAGGCGGCAGACAAAACACCCAACGCAATGAAAAATGAAAATTGTGGGGTCTAATAGCACGCGGCTTTTCGTCTGTCCATACGTGTGTATTATTTAAGGTGAAAATATCTTCTTTCGTGCTTCAATTGGGCCGCTAGTTTATTAAATTATTATTATTAAATCGTCAGGTAAAAATTGGACTTTCTGTACGTGATAGGGATACAATATGGTGGTGGTATAATGCGATATCCCAAACTGATTCCGTGGGCGGTTTTCACAACTTCGTAAAACACAAACACAAGGCACAAATTGGACACACAACGAAAGGGAAATACAATAACGAATTAGCGGCGCGACGGCCAACCTCGGTGTCGATAAACTGACTTCAGGTATAAACCGCACACGGAGTGTTTCAGTTTTCGGCAGTCCAAAGAGGACTTCTATGTCTACTCAAGTCTACAGTTTGATCTAGCCTACTCGACAATTCTGAGTGATAGAGGCGATAACCTGCCCACTATATTCATCGATTGACTAAATTAATGGAAGAGAAATAACAACCATTTATTGATTATTTTTTTCCTTTAAAAACTTTTAAGTCAAAAAATGGTTGACATTCCAATACTATTAGTCAATCGGTGAGTTGTAGATGCGGCTCAAAGATGAGAGACTCTTAACCCTGAGGACTTGAAAAGCCTGAGAATCTTCGAACCCATAAAATAAGAAAATCTAGCAACCTGAGAGGCAGGAAACCAACCTGGAGAAGTGAAAGGTTTAAAGTATAAACACATGAGAATATAAAAACTACAAAACATTGAAATAAAATTTCCCATTTTGAACACGCAAAATTTAAAAATTGAAATCACGCGAAACTTCAATTGGCCAAATCGTGATCGTCTTAAAAAGAAATATTTTTTTGATTGCCGCGAAATTTAAACCAATACCAGGTTCCTTGAAGCCCACGTGTTGAACCGGAGGACACGCCACACCGTTGATCTACAATTATCAATGAAAAAACGTCCCATCCGTTTACAAAACACAGTTTTTCGAAAGTTCGACACCTTAAACTTAGTAAATTTTGGAATTTCACACGTCGATGCCATCGATTCGTTCGCTTAGACAAGGGGGTGATGGAAGTGTCTCGAAGAGAGCAATTAATGGCTCGTGAAATGTTATCGCCGTTTCCCCGTTATGACAACCGCTTGAAAAACATAATTTCCCGTTTTTTCTTATTGCAGGCAATTCCATTGTTGTAAATAGATCTTAAGGAGAGAATAAGTAAATTAGAAGAGGCGATAAGAATCTCCCCTTTTTTTAAGAGGGAATCGAGACATCCGGCGATCCTCTTAAGGAGGTCTATACGCATTACGGGAGCCTTTAAAAGGATCGCGCTGTTTTCTTTGGAGTTTTTAAAGCGAGCCCTCGAGATATGGCTCATCCATTGGCGCGGAAGCGCGAGATCCATCTCTCGAGCACCGGCAAGTGTTTGGTTGGCTGATTGCTGTTTAATCAGCATGTCTTGCGGAGTAATTTTTATCCTTATTAAGTCTTTATCGGGACGAGATTACATTTTTGCGTGCGCGGACGGCCTTTTCAGCGGAAACTCGCCGTCTCTAATTAAACTTTTCCGGGAGAGGTGTTGTTTACGGCACTGCATGCCGAGATTGGATTTTTGGTGCGCGCTTATGAGAGATTCATTTGCCGATGCGATTGCGGCGTGCGCGTCGTCCTAGAACATCTTATTTGCAGGTCGACCGGTTCCGGTCACTGTGCGCGCCCTTTGCGGAGACCCTTTTGTGTCAATATATCAGCGCGGATCGCTCTATTTGCCCTGCATGTTGTAAGGGGCTTTCGGCGCTCGCTGCTTCATATTTGTCCCGTTGCCCCTTTCGGTTCTCGGATATCGACAAGGTGTTCTTTCCCTCTCGACAATAAAAATAATTCCTCCCTTCGGCGGCAACGTCGGCCGTTGCCGTAAATCAAAAATCATTTGCGTCTTAATTCCGGACCGTCGAGCTGCGGCGAGGAGCACAAGTGCGCAGCGAACGCTAAAGAACTCATATCGGCCACTTTCTCCGCTCCCTTGACACAGATTAAGTCGGCTTCCTTGTTAAATATTCATGCGCCAGAAGGGCAGATAAAAATAAAAACGTAGCATCTTCTTAGTTGCTTCGGGAGTTGGCACGTAAACACTTGAGAATATGATATGAAGGTGACGAGCTCGGGGACGCGCGCTTCCTTCCCGCTTCCTCCGGCTTTCCCTAAAAGCCCGGGAAAAACGGGAAAATGTAAACGATTCCCGGAACGAATGGGTTGCCGCCGCCCCTCGCGACACATAATTTTTGTCGACTTGTTACGACGTGTTGCCGGCTGATGTATGGCTCGGCGTTCCGAGCGGAAAAGCGACCGGTCTAGAGTCGGAGGCGCATCCACCATTTTTGACTTTGTTTTTGAACTGTCCGGGGATTTTGTCGGTCCGGCGCATCCACCACTTGTACGTGGTCCTAATTCTTTTTCAGATTGATCTTCATTTTAATGTTGTAACGAAGTTACCGAAAATCCGAGTTTGGATACCGTCAGCGAAGCGACATTCTCGTAGTCGACTCGTTAGTTACGGAAGGCCGTGCACCTGAAATTTAAACATATAGCTCGCCGGGAAAAATAGTTTACAGTGTCACATTCCCGTCATCAGAAAATTAGCGCGCTGCGAACGAGACTATTACGGAGTCGCTACGACACCCCCAGGCGGCGACCTTGTCACGTCCAACCACGCCTATCTATATATTCTATCTATATTACTTTTTCTTTCAATAAGTACTTCTATCCTGTTTTTTATTGCTAACGTATTAAATTGAAATCTTTCTGTCTTATAATTTGTCAAGCTCTTCTGTTCAAAAGTGAGCGTCAGGACATTTTGCTCTCGTATCCGCGGCAATTCACAATATAAATGTAAGACAGTGTAGGTCAATCTTTCGGTTTTATGCTTCACGCAAAAGATAACGGCCCCCTTGTGACCCTGTAAAGTAAAGTATGATTTTTTCCTTTTAAAACCCAATTCGGCACTCTTCAGCAACCTGCTAGCACCAGTTTCGCAGAATCTAAAGTCATCCACCATCCGGAAGCAATAATTTTTCGGCAGCATCCAATAATCGAGCCCCGGTATTAATCTGCGGTGGGGCCCGAGCGCCGCCGCCGCCGCCGCCACCCGATCCACCGACTGGAAGCTAGTTAATTACAAATAACTCGATTTAGGCGAATGGGTTAAATGTGCGCGGTTAATCTATTGAAATTAGTAAGCAGCGCACCTCGGCAAACGTTGACTTAGCTCGATCGCGGCGGTGGCGGCGGCGGCGTTAATAACGAGCCTCGGCAAATGTAGTGAGCCGGTAAATGGCCTGCGAGGAGTGCAAGACCGAGCGGGTCAAGTCGCGCCCCCGCGCGCCCCCGAGCTACAATTAGATATCTTTGTGCCATAATTCACGTGTAATCTCTGCCGGCCTCCGAGCGCTCATCTGCCTGCCTGCCTGCCTGCTCCTTCGCCGCTTCTCTTCTTAGTACGCCGCCCCCGCTCGCCGCTCCCCCGGAAAGTTCAAACTTTAAAAAGTTCGCCATCGATCGAGGGGGCCGCCCGGAGACCGAGGCCCCGATGGCTCAATTCGCCCGTTACGTCTTGTTTATTTTCGACAGATGGGGATTGCGGCGGCGGCGATTCTTCTATTTACGGTGGTCATCGCGGGATTGCTGCCGTCCCCGATGCGAGGGGAGGTGAGGCGCGGACTTACCATAAGATTGATCTTTGTGGTCTCTCTCACAGCTTTATAGTAAAATAAAACAGGAATTGAAAAAAAAAGTCGCGGCCTACCTTGTACTGGCTCTCAGTCGATAAAGAAGACACTCACCTGAAACAATTAGCACATTTAGTCTTCATTTACGAGTTACAGTTTCATAACAGCGCCAATCAGACCATACATTACAAAAATAATCTGTTACCTGTACAGCGATCTCACGTGTGCTCCAGACCCGTTAGTTCTTACTTAAAACCAGCTCAAAATTTCTTATGTTTAATTGATTGATTGTTTATTTAACAAGGGTCTCTGTGGTTATATTTACAAATCACGTTCCGCCAAGGTCTCTTCTTATCATATTTTGTACAGAAAGGTATGGTAAGTAGAATAGAAATATTTAATCTTATTATTATTATTATTTAATATGTTCCTTTTGTGACAGGGTGAAATTGAAATATATGTAAAAATTTTAACTGGTGCATCATACGGTCCAGCACAACATAACTGTAAAAATTTGGGTCAAAAATTTTAATAGGGCATAAACTTTTTAAACCATAATTGTTTCGGCGTTCATGAAGTCGACGAGTAGAACACGCGTCAATGATGACAGTTTTTGTCTATTATTTATGAACTAAATATACGTCGCAAAAAATTCCTTGTTTACATTGCACTGGGTTTTATAGCCAAACTTTAAAGAATTTTGTCTCGATACAGGGGCGGAGTAGAAAACCCGAACCAAGAGGGTTGCACTTGCAGATTTTTTTACATACATTTCGATTTCACCCTGTATATCAAATCTACAATTTTTTATTTTTAAACCTTAAAGAGAAAAGATAATCGTTTCAATGAATCAAAATTTCTCAATTTGTGTCTGTTACGATTCAAAAATTGCTATTAGCCCGGTTTAGGAATTTAATATTCAATATGTCCAAATTTTGAAAATTTAGGAATTTAAGATTTTGAGTTTAGAATTTCCAACTTCAGAAATTCCACCATTAAAAATTTTCAATTTCCAGTTTCAGGCATTCACAACTTACTTAACTATTAAAAAATTTTTAATTTGGAAAAGCAGATTTGTACGACCCAAAATTTGCAAGATTTCCGATTTAGGAATAAAAAAATTTTATTATTCAATTTGGGACTTCAACGACTTGTATTTTCCAAATCTAAAACTTATACGATTCGAAGTTCTTCAAATTTACAATACATATACTCAAAATTACAATTTTGACTGAATGGTTGACAAACTGCTTCAAAATGAGAATCATTTTCCTACTGTATCCACATTCCGTTTCTTCTATTTCACAGTTGTTTTTTGGGACTAAAAACCGTTTTTAGTCCCAAAAACACCGACAACCATTTTTTGACTTAAGAATTTTGAATTTGGATTGAACACGAGGGTGAGTTCTGGTTTTTAAAGGAAAACAAATCAATAAATGGTTGTTGTTTCTCATCCATTTAGTCAGTCGATGAGTATAGTGGACAGGGCGGTCCACACGCCCACCGCACGCATAAACGGTGCCAGGACCATATACCAGTAATGGAATGGTTGACAAACTGGTTCGGAATGACCATCTTCATATTGTATCCACCAAAAGAGATTTATACCAAAATTATATAATATACATAATTAGTAAATTCAAAAATTTTGAGCTTCAACAATTCAGAATTTGCACGTTGAGAAATTCAAAATTGACAATTTTCGAATTAAGGAATTTAACATCAACAAATTCGGGAATTCATTATTTCGAGAGCTCAAAATTTTCAAATTTCAAATTCCAGAACTCACATTTTGACCAAAGAGTTTTCGAAAGTCTTTTAAATTTTGAACGGTAGAAACTTCAAATTTGCAAATTTTGATTGGTCAAATGTGAATTCCTAAATCTGGAAATTTCAAATTTTAAATTGTGAGAATTTGCAATATTTCGGAATTTAGGAATGAACGGTTTTGACTATTCAAAATTTACAAATTCGAGAATTCAAAATTCCATCAATTCAAATTTTAAGAATTCAGAAATTTAAAATTCCAACTATTTGAATTCATTTCGAAATTTGTAACTTCGGAATTAAAGAATTTAAGATTTCGCAGGTTAAACATTTGAGAATTCGGGAATCCACAAGCTTAATGGTTCAAAATTTTGAAATTTGGGAATTCTATTATTATCTCAGTTATTCAGGATTTTCAAATGCATATTTTAACGATTCAAAATTTCCACAATTTAAAATGTTGGGTTTCTCTTCGGACTTCAGCCGCCCCCGAAAAAACAATCCAGTAACACAAGTGTTGCGGCAGTTAGCGAGAATCGGGACGGCGTGGCGTCGTGAGGAAACGAACGAAGGAGATTTTATGGTTCCGTAGGCGGCGGGGCATGTCCTCATCGTCGACGCTCCCGAGCCATAATCATGTGTCTTGATTAGCGCCATTTGTATATAAGAATCTCTCGGCGAGAAGATATTATTGCACGGCTCGCTCGCTCTCGCACCACGATCACGTTATTATTTGGGGGATCCGACCCGAAGTAGTGCGCGTCGTAGAGAAAAAAATGAGCGTCGATAGTGTCGCGCTCCCGTTCCCATCATCGTCGCATCAAGCCCGATTTGTCTCCCTTTGACGGGGGCGGCGGCGGCGGCGGTTGATGCGGCCTCGTTCAGCGGAGCGTCTTCAATCAGGTTCACCGCATCCCACTCAAGCCGTTTACCTGTGAATCCCAGGTGCCGCATGTCGAGCACGTCCGCAATTTACTTGTTGCCTAATAGCGTCGTTTGCCTACCTGTATATGGCCTCGAATGCCTGATTAACGACGATTAGGTGGCGACACGTTGTGCCGGGAGGGGGTTCGTTCTCTGACAAAACTAATTAAAAAGTGTGCCACTAGGTTCAAGAGTAGAGGGCTCAATACACGCCCTTGTGATAATCGAGTTTTTTTTTTATTAGGTGACAGTCGAATCTACTTAATTTTGCAGATTTATTTACTTCTAGAGCCACCGAGCCGCATCAGCGTGAGATCAACACACCCCTTTTTCGCACCACCCACCCTCTTCGCCACGTCGAAATAACCGTAAAAAATTGAAAGACCGACCCGTGCAGGTCGTCTAATTAGCATAATGGCCTAATTAAACCTCCGGAGCATCTTAGGTGCAGGTCCCGTCACTGGCAGGTGCCTTTCCTGCGGGATAATTACCCGACTTTAGTGCCCCCGACTCCAGTTAAGGCCCAGTTCCATAATCGAAATAAAGTTCCCTTTAATAGCAAAAGTCTCCTTTAAGTTGTAAAATCTGTTCCATAACCGATTTTTAAAGGAGACTTTAGGAAAAAGCTCTCTTTATGATAAAGTCTGGAATTTGGCCCTTTATGTGAATAAAGTTAGCTTTATTGTGTATCCTAACCTAAAATCTGGTATTAATCTAAAATTAATTTGTTCTGCGATATGTTTGATACAAGTTCGAGTTCCTCATCGGAAGATGAATATGAGGCAGATATCGTCATTAGACGAGTAAAAGTTTATAGGAAACGAGAAAATTGTTTACAAAAATATGACGACATGGAGTTTTTTGATAGATTTCGATTAACGAAACTAACTGTTCTCGCATTATTAGAACGAATCAATCGGTTCCTAGAGTTTCCCACAAAGAGGTAAATTCCACAAGAGCATTAAGTGTTTTTTTTTATCAATATCTACCTGTTTATAGAGGAGGAGCTGTACAACCAATTGTCCAGTTGTTATTAACACTGCGATTTTACGCAACCGGCAGTATGCTTATTTCAGCTGGAGATTTTATGGGAGTTTCGAAGACATCGGCATGTAGAATCGTGCAAAGAGTATCATCTGCTATAGCTTCGTTGCGTCCAGATTATATAAAGATGCCGCAAAACAATATTGAAATGAGAAGGGTTGCAGAAGAATTCTACCAAATAGCGAGTTTTCCAAGAATAATTGGAGCCATTGATTGCACATTAGTTAGATTAGAATCTCCAGGTGGTGAAGATGCCGAAATATATAGATGCAGAAAAGGCTTCTTTGCTATCAACATTCAGACCGTCTCCGATGCAAATCTGAAGATTCAGAATATAGTGGCGCGCTGGCCTGGCTCATGTCATGACCAAACTATCTTTAATAACAGCAGTCTAAAACGCGAATTTGAGGACGGGAGGTATGGACAATATATGTTAGTTGGAGACAGTGGATACCAAATTGAACCCTATCTGATGACTAAATTGTCTCAAACACAAACAGAAGCAGAAAACTTGTACAATGAATCGATAATTAGAACGAGGAATGTAGTGGAACGGCAGTATGGAGTATGGAAACGAAGATTTCCGATTCTAAGTTTAGGGATGAGGCTGAAAATCAGGACTATTTTAAATGTTATTGTTGCTACAGCTGTTCTTCACAACATAGCTGTAGAAATGCATGATTATTTCCCAGAAGAATGGTTGGAGGATTTGCCTGATGAAGAAAACAATGAAGAACATGAAGGAGTGAATAACAATGCCAATAGAGGGGGAGATTTAAGGAGATTAATAATTAATGAACATTTTGCTAGGCTTTAAAATAATATAATGTGATTGTAAATGTGATTAAAATTTCTGTAATTCATTCTTCTTCAATAATATTTCTAACTGCAACAGCTCCTTCTTCAATTCATGGGTCTCTCCTTCTCTTTTGTCTTGTTCTGCCCTAAACCGTGTTTCTTGTTCCACAAACATGGCTTTCTTCTTATAATATAATTCTTTTGCGACAGAAACAGGGTTTATTGTGGATGGTCTCAATTTTTTGGAGATAGGTTGCTTTAAATTTTTGGGAGTGTAATTATCCCACACATGCTTGGAAGCTTTAGGTGTCTATTAACATAAGAAAATGACAAGGATTACTATTTTATTTTATACTTACTAAAATTATTAGGTACTATTATATTTTGAATAATACATACTTTTTTCATTGTTGCCACTTCTGCATTTTCATTATTATTATCTATTATTTCCTACAAAAGTAACAAATTAAGATTAGCCATAAATATATTTTTGTACCCAATTACTTTCAAAGGTGTCGGTTGGCAATGTACAGAAGATTGGGATGAACAGCTAGCCAAAACTATTACATCAGCTTTCTGATTGGTTTGAACATCATCGTCAAAATTTAGTATCATCTTAAAACAAAATTGAATCAAATACGAGTACATATTAAACTCAAATACTGGGCGATTTACACAAGAGAATCAACCTGCAAAGCTTTGGTTCCAATTCAAAAAACATATCGCACAGTAAACGTTGTAATGTAATAAATTTGCGGGTTTGTCATTAAAATGTGTTTGCACTGTTTTTTTTTTGTGACAGAATGGAGCTGTTTCAGAAGAAATCGACTCTCCCTAAACTTCAATTACTTTTATAACAACAATTTACGGACCACTGTTAGCTTGTGTAACAATTAAATTACAATGGTTCAACATTATCAGAAGCTTATTAAAATTTTTACTAACTTGGATTTATGTATTGTACACAATTGTATCAAAACCTTGCAAGTATTCATGTGTGAATCAATCTTTATAGTAGGTGCAATTGAGAATTTTGTGCTCCAATTTAATTAAGTACATTTAAAATAGGGATATGGACTTACAGGTTCATTATTGCCATCATTTATTGTTCTATCATAAATTATCTCACTTTCTAATTCTTCTTGATTTTCCTCAACCCTAGAAAAAACACCCTAAAAACACAAAATAAAAATCTAAAGAACAATAAATAATTATGCAAATTTACAATATCACCAGCAATGTTATCACTATCAAATTCATTTTCTAAACCCACAACCGTTTTCCAATTAATTATCTTGAGCACCAATTCAATTATAGGATCTGAATCTGGAAAAAGAGGCCCGCCACCACCAGTTCCTTTTAGATGTGTCCGTTCTTGGGCCACAATCTTTCGGGTTTTGGTTTTTAAATTATCAAATTTAGCCTTTAATTGGTCCACATTCCTAAATTCTCTACCATTAGCATTATAAGCTACCACTACCCGGCTCCAAGCTTTGTCCTTAAATAAAATCCTCACCTCAATTTATGTACATATGACCCAAAAAGAATTTTACCTTTTCCATGATTGAGAATTTATTTGTCTCCTTATTTTCTATTATTTTCCTCTCCAAATAAATTGCATTTAATAGTCTTATTTCATCCTCTTTTGAGAAAGGAGAACTTTTTTTCCTTTTGCGAATATTCACTTCACTTTCACACATTGCGATTAGAATCAACCAACAACCACCCAAGAACTAAACAACAAACGTTCGGTTGCGTTGCACAAATGCACAATGGATATGGATACACCGGACCGGACGCAATAAAGCTGTCAAAAAGTAGCCCCAAAGAGCAGTGCCTAACTTCACACTTATTATTTCAGGGCAGCCAATTCAACAAATATTCTTAAACTGGACCTTTACCTACAAGACGACTCAATTTGCTTTATGGAACCGAACGGGACTTTAAGAGACTTTAAAGTCAACTTTATCATAAAGCTTACTTTACTTAAAGAAACCTTTTGTACATATTTATGGAACTGGGCGTAAGTTTTTTTACGCCCGCTCGTAATGCAACTCTTTACTGCCGACCTTGCTCCTTAACGCCTACGCTCTCATTTTTCGAATCACCTGTTTCGACGAGAGCTCCCATCTTTATTCTCTCGATGGTTCGTCGGGGTCGGTCTGTGGCTGCGCGAACGCGCCCGACATCCAACAAACGGATCGTCTCTTGTATCAAAAGCTGACACTTAATTTCCTCTGTTGCCCCAAATTCTAAATAAGCATGTGCTCACTCTTTAAACCTCGATGTTTGATAGCGGATCCATTAAAAGCCGGAGCGGCGAGCGACGAGGGCTGCGGATGGAACGGGGGGTGCGCAACGTCAAAAGTAGCGAAAGAATTTGGCCGAGTGGAAATTCTTAAGGGTGTGTTATTCTCCCATAAGAACTATGAGAACCAATGTAAGGAAAACTTAACTTTGGGTTTGACAAAATCTCCGTACAAAATGCCTTTTTAACTTTGGATTTAGCAACATACCCTTAGAAAGTCTCTTTTTACTGTTAGATTTGACAACATGTTCTTAGAAATATTATTGTTCTTTTAATGTTGGATTTGACAACATCCATTTCGAATGCCTTTTTTTAGCTTTGGGATTGACTAAATTTTCATAGAAGAAGCTTTTTGTTTATTTTGGGTTTGACAATATTCCCTTAGAAAGTGTTTTTGTTTCTGTTATATTTGACAACATCATGTTAGAAAGTGCCTTTTTCGGTTTTGTATTTTGATATATTCTTAGAAAGTGTTTTTTTTTTTAATTTTTGGGTTTGGAAACATCCACTCTTTTTTGCTGTTGGATTTGACAACATTTTCTTGGAAAGTGTGTTTTTTACTGCCAGATGTGGCATCCTCTTAGAAAGTGTCCGTTTAATGTTGGATTTGACAACATCCTATTCGATAGTGTTTTTTTCAGTGTTGGGCTTTAATATCATCTTAGAAACACCCTATTAGATAGTGTCTTTTTTAGTGTTGGCCTTTAATATTTTCTTAAAAAGTGTTTTTTTTTAATCTTTGATTTGGCAACATCCCATTAGAAAATGCGTTTCTTAATGTCACATTTGATAACATTCTTAGAAGTTTCATTGTTCTCTTAATATTGGATTTGACAACATCCATTTCGAGTGCCTTTTTTAGCTTTGAGTTTGACTACATTTTCTTAGAAAGCGTATTTTTTAATTTTGGATCTGACAACATTCTCTTAGTCTGAAAAATATAAAATTTATTCTCAGAGAAATTGTTTATTTTTAATTTTTAATAAAAAAGTTACATAAAAATTTCAATTTTTGAATTTTCAATTTAAAGGGCTTTAAACGGTGAAACCAATTTTTTATACCATTCTTTTAGTTATTTTATACAGGGTGAGTCAATAGTGCGAAGACGGAAGCTTGACTAATGAAAATAAAAACCGACTTCAAAAAAAATGTTTTTTTTTTGCTGGTGCGCTCAACTCTACTTCTTTTTGTCGCTAACGGAATTGCGTCAACGGTCGCGGAAATTTAATCGATCTTTATCTTTCAAAGAAATTAACGACACTTGATCATAAATACTTAGTACGATCCGAATTCTTCCCCCCGAAATCACAACCTTCCCGCTCCCCGGCGGATCTCTCCACCCCGCGAAAACAATTAGAAGCCGTGGCCGTCGCAAAAATCCGTTTCAGATTTACGACGTCCGCGGCGGCGGTGGCGGTGGCGCCGCCCATTTTGTAAATTACATTAAAAATTAAAACGGGATGTGGCGCGCCAACAATACAACCGCGTATGCGTTCCTTTATTAAAAGTGTGTACCCACAGCGCCGCGACAGGATGAAGTTTTAATCACCAGATAAAGGAAATCTCAGGGCGACGCTGAAAAACAAAACCGAGAGCTGTGGGAGCCCCGAGCCATTCTGGAGACGCAGATTTAAATAGGACGCCTCTCTCTTCCGACTCCTGTTCTCTTTCTAAAGCGATTTTTGCCTCGGTCGTGTTTTAATTCGGCGCGGCCACATTAGTTCGAGTCTTCGCCTAAAACGATCCTCCCTCGACGCACTCCCCCCTCGCCACACATACTTTCACTTACATATTCATCTATTCCATATTTCGCAAGTCGTTTTCATAATTCCTCGCATCAGGTCGAGAGACAAGCACTGCTCATCGTATTTCCATTTCGTCGAGGGGCTGCCTGCCTGCCTGTGCTTTCTATAAGAGCGCGCACCTTATGCCATTTGCATACTCGTCAGCTGCGCCACCTCAACTTTTCCACGGATAAAGTTGCCCTAAAAAGGTACTTCGAGACAAACTATCGGGCCAAATGTGATGCATTTCAACTAGCTCTTACATATTCGCGCCGCCTCCGCTCCTGCCGCCGCCACTTGTATATGGATGAATATATCAGGAGGGTTCAATCGGATCGAGCACTCTCTTTAAGGAGCGGAGCGGCGTGTGTGGATGCGGGGGGTTATGATTTGTGAGACGGAGTTAATTTGTTTTATCCCGATTCTGAGGAGAGAGCACGTGGTGGTGGTGGTGGTGGATATTCCGTTTTGTGATATCCTGAACCGTTATATCGATACAGTACTTCTTCTTCATCTTATTTATACACTTTATTACAACGGAAGTGTAATTAGAGAGTGCCGTGAGTCTTATTACAGCCTTCAGATTCTTACAACATTAGGATTCCATATTTTCAAGTTCTGAAGCTTTCAGGTTTTCATGTTCGAATTGTTGATATTTTCAAATTGGAAAAATTTTATCGTTGAAATTCCTAATTTCTCAAGGTTTGAATTGATGAAATCGTCGTTTTCTAAATTTGAAAATTTTGAACTTTAATTGAAAAATCAATTTGTGAACTGTCTTGTCTTTAAATTCCTGAATTCGTAAACTTCAAATGATGAATTTCGGAAATTTCTGAATTTTGGATATGGGGTGTTTTAAATTTTCTTTTTTTTTTACCTTTTCGGTTGAATTCAGAAGAATTCTTGAATTCTCAAATTTCGGACTAATGAAGTTTTTTAATGTTTACAAATTATTTTTTAAATGGTAAAAATTCCGAGTTTGGAAATTTCGAAATTTTGGCTTTTCAAATTTTGAAGTCAATTTCTGAATTCCTGAATCAAAATTATGAATTTTGAATGGTGGAAATTCTGAATTTAGAAATTTAGTACCGTCAAAATTCCGAAATTTTCAAATTTTAAATCGCTGAAATACTAAATTGTTGAAATTTTGAATTCTCAAACTTGAAAATTTTGAATACTGAAAGTCCTGAATTGGAAAATCTTGCAAATTTTGAATGGTGAAAATTCTAAATTCCGACTTATTTAATTCTCACTTTTCAATTTTTGAAACGTTTGAGCAGTCAACTTGTGAATTTCTAAATTGGGATACAGCAAATTTTGAATGGTAGAAACCACAATTTTCTTAATTTTAAATTCTTAAATTCCCAAAATTTGAATTGATGGAATCGCCATTTTCTGAATTTGCTAATTTTGAACTGTTGAAATCTATTCATATTATAAATTATTACATTAAATTCCTGAATTTGAATCAAATTCCAGTTTGGGAATTCAAATGAAGAATTTTTGAATTTTAAAATTTTTAAAGTTGAAATAAATTCTGGAATTTTTTATCCAACCTTTAATTTCTTGCATTCCGAAATTTTGAATTGCCCACTGCAATTCGTTGAAGCCGCTAATTCATAAAATTGCTATTTTTCTTGACTGCAAATCTTAGAAATCCTGAATTTGAAAAATGTTAATCGCTGAGATTTAGCATTTCGAAAATTCTTGAATTCTCAAATTCCGAACTAATGAAATCTGAAATTCCCAACAGTCATTTAAATCGGGCGTTTTTTGAATTTTAAATACTCAATTTCTGAATTCCTGAATGGAAATTAGAAATATAGAATGGCGGGAATTCTGAATTTAGAAATTTTGAACTCAAAATTAAATTACTGATTTTGGGATGTGCCAATTTCGTAGAAAGCACAAATTTCGTAATTTAGATATTATTGTATTATTTAAATTTAGAAATTGTGGTAGCATTGAAATCTTGAATTCTTGAATTTTAAAATTTTTAAACGTTGAGATTACGAATTCTTGAAATTGGGAATTTGCTAATTACCAATATGATTTTAAATTTCCGAACTTTTGGGGCTCAAATTTCATATTCCTGAAGTTGCCAATTTTTAAACGTGCAAATTTTAGTTCCTGGAGTCTGAAATTTAAATCAATTTGTAATTTTTGGAATTTGAAAATTTTGTGTCGAACTTTTGAACTCCATAATTCTCAAATTTGCAAAATACGCTTTTTTTTAATGCCCGGTACGACAAATTTTGGTTGCCGGAGTTCGCTGTTATTGTACCAAAGGGCCTCCCTATACCTAGGGGGCCCCCTGTACCAAGATTGAATTCTCAAAATGTGAGATGATGAAAAGTGGTAAAAAATGGTGAAAAAGGTTTGCACATATAGTAAGTAGATATATCCAAACCCTGACCAAATTTTACTATAGCTTCTATGAACATACTTTTAGTATAATAAATAGAAAAAAAAGATGGACCAAATTGCAAATTTGACCTTGCCGCAACCACTAATTGACCGCACTCACGCTAGTCGCTACATACATTATTATTCAGGTCAGCAAGATAATGTAGAAGGTCAGCCACAAAACAAATCATATAGGATCATTGGATTTTTAATTTTACCCACCGGTTTTCAGGTTTTCAGGCTTTCGGAGTCTCACCTCATATTAAATGAATTACTGGTCACAAATAAATAAACAGTTGTCATCACTGACCAACTAATGGTTGTGACCTTCAAATTCGTTGTATTCTTCCGTATCGTGGTGACGTCATCCCGGTTGATTGTACCCGTTATGTCATAACCACTCGAGAGTGCAAAGCATAAACAACGATTCTAGTCGAGAGTAACCTCGAAATTTTATCGCGACGCATATTTCTCATATCTGAGATAAGTGTATAGTTTAGTTTTGTAAACAGTGAAAGTGTAAATTATGACGCTACTGGCCAACCCGTGGGTGCTCTACCCCCTCAGCATCGTCACGGCCCTCGTCGCGGTGGCTGTGGCCTACGTGAAGTGGTCCCAGACCTACTGGTCCAGGAGGGGTCTTCCGGCCCCCAAACCCACCTTCTTTTTCGGCAGCTGTACCGACACTTTCCTCCAGAAGCAGTCCTTCGGGGAGCTCATGATTGACATTTACGACTACTTCAAGAAGAAGGGTGAGCGTCACGGAGGCTTCTACTTCCTGTGGATGCCCAATTACTTTCCCCTGGACCCGGAGGTGGTCAAGCACATCATGCAGAACGACTTCAACCACTTTGTGGACCGCGGGATATACTACCACGAGAAGGACCCCCTCAGCGCCCATCTGTTCTCTCTAGACGGTACCAAGTGGCGGAATCTGAGGGTCAAAATGACCCCCACGTTCACCTCCGGGAAGATGAAGATGATGTTCGATACTCTGGCTACGTGTAGCGATCAACTGGTGGTGGAGATGGATAAAGGTGTTGGGGGCACGGTGGACATCAAGGACATCCTCCAGAGGTTCACCACGGACATCATCGGCAACTGCGCGTTCGGACTGGAGTGCAACTCGCTCAAGAACCCCGACAACGAGTACACCAAGTACTTGCGACTGTTCTTCGTGGATGACTTCTGGAGGAACATGATGGGAATGATCACGTTCGTCAGCCCAGAGGTCGCTAAGGCTTTCAATTTCAAAGTTGTCCACCCTCGTCTGACAAAGTTCTTCATGAACGTGATCACCGAGAATGTTAACTACCGCGAGAAGAACAACATCCACAGAAAGGACTTCATGCACCTGCTGCTCCAGCTGAAAAACCGGGGGAAGCTGAGCGACGACGGAAGCATCCTCAGGGACCAAAGCGACGACAATGAAGAAGCGATCACCCTCGACGAGCTGGCGGCCCAAGCTTTCGTCTTCTTCGTGGCCGGATTCGAAACTTCCTCGACGACGATGACGTTCTGTCTGTACGAACTCGCTTCGAATCCGGAGATCCAGGAGAGACTCCGACAGGAAGTGGTCCGGGTTCTGGAGAAGCACGACGACAAACTGACTTACGAGGCCATCGTGGAGATGAACTACATGGAGCAGGTCATCAATGGTGATTAATTACCATCTCGACTGGACAGGTAGACAATGAGAATGTTTTAGAGACCCTCCGGAAGTACCCGCCACTCCCGGCTCTCAACCGCATCTGCAACAAAGAGTACAAGGTCCCCGGAACCGACGTCGTCATCGAGGAGGGCACTAAAGTGTGGATCCCGGTGATGGGCATCCAGAGAGACCCGGAGTTCTACCCCGACCCGGACAAATTCGACCCCGAGAGGTTCTCCGACGAGAACAAGAGGAACCGACACCCCTACACGTTCATCCCGTTCGGGGAAGGACCCAGAATTTGCATAGGTATGAAGACGACCTTCGAGTCATAAATGTAAGCGTTTTATTTGGCCAGGTCTCAGATTCGGCATGATGCAGACCAAGGTGGGACTGACCGCCCTGTTGAAGAACTACAGATTCACTCTGAATCCCAAGACGGTGGTTCCATTGAAGTTTGACCCAAAGAGCTTCATTATTAGCACCAAGGGGGGGATTTGGCTGGACTACACTAGGGTTTAGACCTTTGTGCGCGAGGTCAGCATTTACATTTTAATGGCATGTAATTATATATAACTAGAATGATAACTAAGTGAGTAAAGTGGTCTCGTTTTAATTTGTTTGTCAACAGTTTTCAACCTTATAATTTGTTAGCAATAATTATTGTGTCAAATAAAACTGCCAAGAAGGATAGACGAAAAAGAAAACACAAGAAGCAACCATCTAGAGACAGAAAGATGAATTTATACTCCACTATCTTTCGCGTAATTATTACGCGGTGTTGATGGGAGTCGCATAAACAAGCTGTCTCATGTGGCCCCATACAAAAAAAAACACTTATCCCGATCTTTAGAAAAAATTAATTACTGGGAGGAGCTCCGTCTTGTGAGAACCACATTTGTTGTCTTATGTTCCGACGAACGTTCGCAACGATTAAAAAAGTCCTTTTTTGGTTCTTTCATCATGCCAGCGGTTCTCAATCGGTTTTCGCCTCACAGGTTGACACAGGTTTAAATAACTACCACACTTCGTGGATCAGCCTGTATAAAACATAATAAATTGAGTCAATAACAGTTACAGATTTTATATAGTTATTGTGTATGGATATAAGCGATTATACCCTTGACGACGTAGTATAATTAATGACAGTTTTTCGGCTGCGTCCAACAATGAACTTTGTCAATAAACGTCAGAAAAGAAGGTCCGCCAAAATTTCACATTTTTTGGATCGCTTTGGATATTAACGTAACGAATCCCACTCGAGCAAACGAAAATAATCCGACGATTATACTAACCTCCTCATTCGACGTATAATCGATTATTTTCTGTGCTCTTGTGATATTAAAACACATAGATAAATATGGATAAGAATGCATGAGGTTGGTAAAAATTAAATAAAAAATTGAATGGTGAATTATAAAAAGAGATAAACAAAACAAACAAGACAACGACAAACGAGAAAAATCTGGTAATTAACCTCCCGCTCACCTGCGCATAAATCCGGACTAAATTATCCGCGCATAAATCCGTTCTCCGAACGGCAACAGTGAGCACGTGTTCGCGATAATTTGTGGCTCCAATAATTCAGAAAAATTGCCGGTCGCGTGAGTTACCGACCGACTTTATATTTACGATATTAATTTCCTCCTCGCAGTCGTCGGTCGGGGCCGCCGTATTCTTCGTTCGTGAAAGATGCGTCTGGAAAACGGCGTCACGATAGCATTGTGTACGTTCGGTACCTGGGTGGCGGCGGTTCCGTTATTATCTCCGCGCCGCCACCTTAACTCATCCGAGGCCGGAAGTGGAAATACGACGCGTTATCACAACCGGACCGCCGGCACCGCGACGCCGATAATTGCAGCGATAAACCGAGCAGGAGGGGCAGGAAACGAAGTTTGGTGATCGGAAAGGCGTATTTTTGTCCCACGTCTGATGTTACGCGGATGGGAAGGTGGGGGTTTGGAGCTGAACTTTAGGGTTCTATTTCGGTGTCATGAAGTCTTTTTATTTTTCTTGTCCTTCTTGTTTTCAATTTGTGCTTTGTAACTTTCCAAAATTTTGTTACCCTAAACAGTTCTATGATTTTATATTTTCTTCATTTTCGAGTTTGTCGAATCTCAAGTTTCTCAATTATGTATCATTGTCTTCTTCCTCTATAATTCTTGCCCCGATTTTGTTTTAATTTTTCTTCATTGTTTTCTCGTTAACTTCACTTTCCCCTACCTCCATTTTATGTTCCTTTTACCTCTCTCTTTATATTTTCTTTCCCATCTTTTCCTCTTTTCTTTCACTTGTCTTTCTTTCTTTTATATTCCTCTTATTGCCTTCCTTGTTTCCACATTGTGTTATTCTTGTGTTTCAGATGTCGCTCTTCTTTTTGTCCCCTTTTTGTCCAATTCTAAGTCGCTGTATTCTCTTGCCTTTTTTTAGTGTTCTTTTTGTCTCAATATTCTTCCTGTTCGATTTTTATGTTCCTGTTGCCTCCTTCTTCCACGTATCTTTCTCTTATTATCATTTTCTTAAATGTACTTCGATTCCATTTTGTCTTGTTCTTCTTATCTTCCTCTTCTTGTTTTCCTCACGTCTCTTTGCTTTTTCTTCTCTTCCTCTTCTCTTCCAGCTCTTCTTATGTTCCACTTGTCTTCTAATATTCTTTCTTTTTGAAGGGAAATTTCTTACCCCACGGTGTAACATTCTTGTACGGGGTAATCCTATGCGCCGCAACCCGACACGAACCCGACACGAAAATGTCGGGAGGGGAGCGGGGTAAGGTTAATTTGCGACCAAAATAATTTGTACACTTTTATCGGCCGATTTTTGGATTCATTCAAACCGGTGTAAGAGAGGCCCCCCCTGTCCCAAGAGGGCCCCCTTGATAAGGGATGGCCCACTTGGCACAGGGGAGCCTAGGGAGGGCAACGAAAATAACAGAGAATGCTGGCAACCAAAATTTGTCGTACCGGGCATTAAAGCCGTGGACTCCACACACAATTTTTTTTTGAACCGAGGACCAATAAATAATTATAAAGACTATTTGTCAACAAATATGGATATCTTCATTATATCACAAAGTTCAATGCGCGTGCCGACAGATAAAACGAATCAATAGATGGGTCAAGGTCACTTATCGATAACGCTAATAAATAAAGTGTGATCAAATATTTTTTAAGCAACGAATTTGTCAAATTACTGGTGTAATTATGATACAAATACATGCGTTATTGGTCACTTGATAAATAATTTGGAAGCGGTACAGTTAAATTGGTTTTACTGTACGCATGGCGTGCAGAATTGCATTATCCCCACTGCACTCCTAGAGATAAGTGGTATCGTCCTCAATCCGTCGAGTTGAGTGCTGCAGGGAACATGTTTTTATCAAGCCTCTGTCTTTTCCTCGCTTTACTTTTGACCATCGTCATATTAAAGTATAGTTATCTGAAGACGGTCGCGTTGATGTTGAAGCACAACCTGAAGCTACCGGGTCCACCGGCGGACAACTTCCTCATAGGAAACATTCTTCCCTTGCTGGACACCCCAGGTATTGTATATAAATCATAAGTACAAATAAATCGTTGATTTTAAGAGAACATTTTCAAATTGCTGCGCAAATGGGGCCGTCAGTACTACCCCATCTACGTCAACCACTCGTTCCACATGTCTGTCGTCAACATCGTGAATCCCTACGACTTCGAGGTGAGACCCCCCACAGTCTTATAGCAAATTAACCAAGAGAGACCGCCAGATCGTCATGTCGCAAGTGAGCCACAACACCAAAGGCTACCTCTACGGTATGTTGCACGACTGGTTGGGCACCGGTCTCTTGACCAGCGAGGGCACCAAGTGGCAAAACCGCCGGAAAATTCTCACCCCGTCCTTCCACTTCAACATCCTCCAGGAGTTCATCAAGATCTTCAACGAGGAGACCAAGAATTTGGTTGCGGTCTTCAAGAAGGAGTGCCACAAACCTTACATCGCCGTCAGCGAGCACATCTCCGACTTCGCCCTCAATAGCATCGGCGGTAAGTAAGCCGACTGAGTGGTTTGGCGACGAGTTGAGTTGTAGAAACCGCCATGGGAACCAGCTTCAGAGAGGAGTCCCTCACCGGTAGAGAGTACAAGAAGGCCATCCACGACGTCGGCAAGGTCTACCTGTACAGAATTTGTCGGCCGTGGCTGCTCTACCCCTTGTTGTACTCGTTCCTTCCTCACTCCTACAAAGAGAAGAAGCTCATCGACGTGCTGCACCGGTTTACCAAAGAAATTATTGTCAACAGAGAGAAGAACATCGAAGACACCGCGACCTACTCGAAGAGAAAACGACTAGCCATGCTCGATTTACTCCTCACGGCGAAAATCAAAGACGGTACTATCGACGACAAGGGCATCCGAGAAGAAGTAGACACCTTCATGTTCGAAGGCCACGACACCACCTCGGTCGCTCTCTCCTACCTCCTGATGCTGGTGGCTTGTCACAAGGACGTCCAGGATCGCATCTACGAAGAGATCCGAGAAGTGGTCCACGACCCCTCCGACCTCGACTTCCAAACTCTGCAAGATCTCCAGTACATGGAACGCTGCATCAAAGAGACTCTCCGGCTGTATCCCAGCGTGCCCTACATCGCTCGCGTCCTCGGCCATGACATCACCACCCATTCCGGGTACAAACTGACGGCCAAGACCATGGTGAACTTGTTCATCTACGACGTGCACCACAACCCCGACATCTACCCCGATCCGGAGAAGTTCGATCCCGACCGCTTCCTGCCCGAGAATTGCCGGAACCGACACAATTTCGCCTACGTTCCGTTCAGCGCGGGGCCGAGGAACTGCATAGGTCAGAGGTTTTCCATGCTGGAGCTGAAGACGGCCCTGTGCGGGGTGTTGTGGGAGTTCGAATTGCAGCCGGTGGATACGCCGGATACCATAGAGATTATCGCGGATTTGGTTCTGAGGACCAAGGAGAGTATTAAGGTGAAGTTTGTGCCCAGGCACAAATAAGTGTTTTTGACAAAATTGACACTTGGTTAAGCTAACCTTATGTGGGACACCCTGTAGATGTAACTAGATGTCATCAGGTGGGATATTTCAGTTTTAAATTTCTGTAATGGTTTAAAGATTTAATAAAGAAAAGTATGTACTGGATGTCACCTTTGAATTAATTTCGCATCAAGTATGCCATTGCAAGAACACGCGAACACTTAAGCAAAATGTTTAAGTGTTAAAAAACCCGTTTCAGTGACCTTGACAAATACAGAAGTAGTTTCCGATGTTTGTTTTGTACGAGTTATGTTGCTTTTAATTAATATGTCGTGTATTGTGTACTGACTCATTTAAATTATATGGTACTGAAAGCCACGGTACTGACATTCTAATTTAATGAGCAACTGTACAATATTGTTTAGGTTAGTAATAAGTATAAAAATCTATTACTTATGATAAAAAAATCAATAATTAATTAAGTACTGACAAGTAAATTTATGGCATACCTTTTTGAAAATTGACTTTTAAAATGCAAACTTATTCCACTATTCCATCAGACTTAGGTTTGTGAACTCAGATAACGTACTTGGCTAATGATATAATATAATAATATAGTATGGCTATAACTAGTTGTTTCAGTAATCACGAGGTATCAAGCGATCAAGATAATTTGTAATCGAGTCATCCATGAATCCAAAAACGTATGTCGTGCACTTAAACTGCACTTATAAACGTCAAATAATGTGTCAATTGAAAGATAGAATGATGGCAATTCTCAAATAGGATTTTATTGTCAAAAATACAAGCGGCAAGATACTGAGATTTGAAGTTAATTCTTCAAATTCATTTGACATTTGATGGCAGTGGTTCAGGTTACACCGAACTGAGATTTCTGGCGAAAAATTGAAACTAACAGTAGTAAAATTACGTTTTTGTCGCATTTATTTCCAAAATTTTTTGAAACCACAAAATAATTTTTTAAACTTCTCGAATGACGTAATTTTAGATGTCACAATTGAGCATATCAATCGCGAAAGACACATGGATGACTCGATTACAAATAATCTTGATCGCTCAATATCAATGACAATCCGAAATTTAAAAACATAAAAGATTAAGAATATTGAAACACGCTGACCTAAACCCTTAGATTTAACCTGAGGTAGTGTCGTCAGAAGTGGGATACTTTTGTTAATAAAATATTAAAGTGTCGATGAACAGAAAAATCGCCACGAAAGAATGCGTAACGCAATTTCGTCGAAAAATGCGTCTGGCAGCAGGAACAACAAGGAGCAGCAGAGGCAGGAGCAGGCAGCAGGAATAAGCCAGTGTTCAATATAATAGCGGGAGATTCCTCGGCGACCACAACCCGCGTGCGCTGGCTGCTTCTCTCCTAGGCTAGCGTCTCGAAACCGCACATTTCAACCCGCCACCCCCCCGTCCCCTTTAACCCCATCCACCCCCTCACTACACTCTTAACGGCGACGGGGGAGCGTTTTACTGTTTTATTGATTAATTGAGTTGAGCCGAATTTCTCTCGCTTTCGGATTTCGCTTTTATTACGTTTTATAGTTATCTTTATGACCGGGGACCGTCGGATCGGGAGTTTTTTCTTCGGGACTGGCTGCTTTCCGATCGTCATCGCTTTACGATTGTTTGTAATTGTCATGTCGTCATCATCGCGGCTAATTCCTTCCGATTAATTTTTATGGGATGTGGGGTAAGCGCGGGATTTATGGGCCATCGAGTTTTAGTTCGAGAGTTATTTAGGATACAATGATGCCGGTTTATGATGATGATGTTGTATACATGGGCGAAAAGAGACATTTTCGACTGTAAGCACGAATAAATGACTGCCGCGGTTTCAACAGTTCTTAACACAAAAAATAAAATACAACTACGACAATCTTTATATGTTCCAAATAGATCATAAAGGATTTATAATAATGATATAATGACGTAATGTCAGTTGCACGACTCCATCCATATGCATAATATTGAAGTAGGTTCGTATGTAATAATAAACTCTCTAACTTAGATCAGGGACACACCGACAGTTCGAATACACTTCGAAGCACATCTTCGAATACTTCAAAATTTCAGGTTTATTTTCCAAAACGCGATTAAATCTGGGACGAACGAATGTTCAGAAACTAACACTTGGGAATTTGAGGAACCTGAGGATCTGTAATTTTGAGGAACCCAAGAAGTGGACAACTTGATATCATGGAATACCTGAGACATTAAAAAAATTGAGAACTTTGAAACTTGAGAAGTTCAGAAATCTGAGTTATTGAGAAACGTGTAGACTTAAGACGCTTGAGAAATTGAGGAACCAAGAAACAAAAAATATAAAAAACCAAACTTTACACCTTGAGACATTTAAGTCTTGAGAATCTGAGAACCTAAAAATTTGAAGAGCCTAAGGCCTAAGAAAACCTGAAATTTTGAGAAACTTAAGAAACTCAACACTTGAGAATCTACCTTGGGAATTTGAAGAATCTGAGGATCTGCAAGTTTGAGGAACCTCAGAAGTGGACAACTTGATATCATGAGAAAATTGAGAACCTGAAAACTTAATAAATCTAACTTGAGCAGTGGAAAAATCTGAGTTGTTGAGAAACGCGTGGTCTCAAGACACCTGAGAAATTGAAGAACCTGAGGAATTTGAAGAAACTGAGATAATGCGGAACCTTCAGCTTTGGGAAATCTGAACACTTGAGAACATGAGCAACCAAGAAACAAAAAAAAATATGAAAAACCAAACTTTACACTTTGAGGCCTCTAAGTTTTGAGAACCTGAGAACCTAAAAATTTGAAGAGCCTAAGGTCTAAGAAAACCTGAGATTTTGAGAAACCTAAGAAACTCAACACTTGAGAATCTACCTTGGGAATTTGAAGAACCTGAGGATCTGCAAAATTGAGGAACCTCAGAAGTGGACAACTTGATATCATGGAATATCTGAGACATTGAGAAAATTGAGAACCTGAAAACTTAATAAATCTAACTTGAGCAGTAGAAAAATCTGATTTGTTGAGAAACGCGTGGTCTCAAGACACCTGAGAAATTGAGGAACCTGAGGAATTTGAAGAAACTGAGATAATGCGAAACCCTCAACTTTGGGAAATCTGAACACTTGAGAACTTGAGCAACCAAGAAACAAAAAATATGAAAAACCAAACTTTACACCTTGACGCATCTAAGTCTTGAGAACCTGAGAACCTAAAAATTTGAAGAGCCTAAGGTCTAAGAAAACCTGAGATTTTGAGAAACTTAAGAAACTCAACACTTGAGAATCTACCTTGGGAATTTGAAGAATCTGAGGATCTGCAAGATTGAGGAACCTCAGAAGTGGACAACTTGATATCATGGAATATCTGAGACATTAAAAATTTTGAGAACTTTGAAACTTGGGAAGTTCAGAAATCTGAGTTATTGAGAAACGTGTAGACTTAAGACACCTGAGAACTTGAGCAACCAAGAATCAAAAAATATGAAAAACCAAACTTTACACCTTGAGGCATTTAAGTCTTGAGAACCTGAGAACCTAAAAATTTGAAGAGCCTAAGGTCTAAGAAAACCTGAGATTTTGAGAAACCTAAGAAACTCAACACTTGAGAATCTACCTTGGGAATTTGAAGAACCTGAGGAACTGCAAAATTGAGGAACCTCAGAAGTGGACAACTTGATATCTAACTTGAGAAGCGGAGGAATCTGAGATATTGAGAAACGTGTGAAGTTAAGACACCTGACAAATTGAAGAACCTGGAATATTGGGAATAATTCACAACCCTAACAGGAGAACTGGGGGAACTTGAGCACTTGAGGAACCAAGAAAAAAATACGAGTGTACTTTAGACCACACGACTGAAGTAAAACTTCAGTTCGAAATTGTGGAAGTGCTCTTAATTTATGTAAGTTTATAAAAGGAGCTAGAGAATCCTGAATTAATACCGTCTGCAGTATCGGATAATGCATGTTTCAGTTTGTCGTCAGCGAGAAGTCAGCAATCATGTGTCGCGACTAAGATAAGTAGCACAATTGCAGGCAAAACTGACACAGACAAATAGGTGTATTGTGAGAAGTGCGTATTCACAACGGATAAGACGCGGGTTCAAATCCCGTTCAAGCATTTTTTTAAATTAATTATTGTAAAATCGTTCGCTTCGCCGATGACACTGTAAAGAAGTTTTACTTCAAAAATTGTTTTTGATAGTAAATTCGTTCTTTTTTAAAAAGTAAGCCGATATTTTAGCGCATTTTTTGAGGGATGTTTATAGACCATAAATGTTTAATAAAAACGCTCAAAAGTCAAAATGCGTTATTCGTTATTAAATTTAAGCGCTGGACG
This sequence comes from Diaperis boleti, assembly GCA_963583935.1. NCBI lineage: Eukaryota > Metazoa > Arthropoda > Insecta > Coleoptera > Tenebrionidae > Diaperis > Diaperis boleti. Next base: position 401,320 of record OY757242.1, read on the forward strand.
ATCGAGCGTATTACGTGCGTAAGAAATAAATTTAGATACAATTGTTATGTACGCTAGTACGCTATAATTAAATTCGGACAAAGTCCTCATGAGCGAAGCGAATTTCATTTTTGTTTGAATCCTGATAAAGCGCAAAACCTTTTTCATATCGATGAGTTGTCAGAAATTTGTTGGCACACAACAAAATAAAAAAAAAAAATTTAAATTAAATTTATGGTAGTTGTTTGGGAACTGCTGGGTTTGAGAACGATTTCACAAAAACACACAGACGCACTTTAAAACTACGTTGGCTTCGTTGCGAACGATGTTCAATGTGTCCACTTCCCTCAGCGATAACACGTCGGGCCCTGTTTAACGAGGAAACACGAAAAACTCTTGGAAAACTCTTTCGCCGTTCTTCCACAGTGTCTATGGGGTATTAATAAAAAATGCAAGGGGTTGATGTCAGTGGATCGGACTAGCAGTGCCACAGGTGCACCTCGACCGATCCAATGATTTGGAGACTCTTATTTTGTAATTTCTGTTGTTATTCTCTTTCATTCTTCTGTCTCGCCTGCATATTTTGCATCTCTCTTGTTGTTCTTTGAATTTATGGCTTTCTTTCTTTTATTTTTATCTCTCTCCGCAATCTTTCTCTAATATTCCATTTTCCGTTCCCAAGCTAATATTTGAAAACATGAGAACCTGAAAGAAATTGTGTCTCCGCCTACTTTATTTTTCTATCTTTAATCTTGTTGCCAATTCTCAAGGACTGTTTAATCTTTGTCTCTTTCTTTTGATTCGATTTTCTTCCTCCTTTCACTTTCATATTTCTGTCGGTTCCATCTTGCTCTATCCCCTTAATGATGATTCTCGTTAGAAACTGGGCCCATAACCGATCCCACTTTCCGCAACACGACGATACAATGTAACGGCACCGCGAGAAGCAACACCTCCATAAAAACCTCGGGAACATCCAATAAAACATGATTTGGTCGCGTTAAAGCTCCCGCTTTCGGCATTTTTAAGAAACAATTCCGTCCGTAACGGCCATCGCAATATATAAACCGAAGGAAGGGGACGGAGAGTGGGTGGTTGGCTTTAGCTCGGGGCGTCGCGACCCTCGTCGCCTGTAGCGCGTAGCTGTTCTCTATGTATTTATTCATATCTACAAGCCAGATGATGATATAAATAGCGCCGAAAGTCGCGTTTTCTATCTAAATCACGACGGCGCATATTGCGCGATGTGTGTGTGCCGTCCATAAATTAAATCATAAAGTGGAGTCGCGGAATAATAACGACCGAGAGAAGGGGGTGAAGAAGTACGGCTTGTGTCTGGCTGATTTGAGAAATGTAAAAAGAAATTTTTGTGCCGCGGACTTAGTGTTGAACATTGGTACACTTGTTTTAAGTCATCCTGTATATAATTTTTACGGTCTAAACATAAATCACGTCCTTCGCTAATTTCATGATAAACGAGCACTTTTCCATCACGAGTTGAAGCCATTCGCAATCCCGTCCGAATTCGGGAATAAAGTAAAAGGAAAGGGTGATGATCCCACGAACGAGCACGTCGCTTCCACTTCGCCACCTCCTCCTCCTCCTCCTGCAGATGCATCTGTCAATTGCCACGTACGTAGTTGCCGGCATTGTTTTCGTCGCGATTAATCACCCGTTCCTTCTTTTCCCGTTCTCCAATTTGTCGTCATGTAAAAAACCGAACCGCGAGCCGAACCAAATTGGACCAATTTCACGCACACAATCAATCATATCCCGCGGCAATCAGGTGTTCGGATCCATCATTCGGCTCGTGGGGGACGAATGTTGAGGAGGATGGATTGATGAGCAAAAATTCGTTTGCAAGATTTTTGCGGGAGGAAAAAAAAAACTGTTGATGCGGTTCACCAGGTGGTTTTGTTGCTTTTGAAAGATGAAAGAGAGTGAACTAAATAATAAAAAGAAAGAGAGAAACAAAAGAGTTAGAGAGCAAAATAAAAGAGCTAGACATAATAATAATAATATACAGGATGTTCCCGAAATAACTACTCTAATTCTAACCAGTAGTAGAACTCGCCGAGAGCAACAACATTAGTCAATTTTTTGTCTAATTTTTACAGCCGGAGAATTCAATAATACATAATCATCGAAGAAGGTATCCGCATGTTATTTATTAGGCCCCACAATTTTCAATATATTCTTGGATATTGAAGTAAACACGTTTAGTAGGTAAATTCATTCCGATAAAACAAAATGGGACAGAAGGAGTACAGGTATCAGAATATGCGAAAACCCTCCCTGCCTCGAAGCACCGTCACGAGCGAACCCTTCGAATCGAAACCCATCCCGAAGTTGTAACAACTCCAACAACATTACAACGACGAACGTGCCGTTTTCGGGCGTGCAAAAATCCCGAGTGGAAGTTGCGTGGCGGCGGCCACGTTACATTGTTAATTAGCCGTCAGTATCCGTTAACACGAAGACTGCACCGACGTTATTTATTGGCTAAATCACGTGTATCTTCCGGAAACGTCCGGAACTGACCCGTTACGCTCCCCATTACCGGGTTACGACGCGATAAAAGCCTCCCTCGCGGTGGCGGCGGCGGCGTAAAAAAGAACAGCTTCCTTTATACGTTCGCGTAGGTGTCGTAATCTTCGTCAAGTCGGCGGGACGTGCGCCCGGAATTTTCCGGGTCCGAGTCGATGGCGGGGGGTCGGAAATAATTTCATTCATCGGCCGTTTAAACGTTCGGGGCGAAATAAAGAATTTAACCGAGCGGCGGTCTATTGAAACGGGGGGCGGTTTTGCCCGGAGCACGTTTCCGAGCTGACAAGCATTTTTACAAATGATTCCACTCGCGCTCCCCCCACACACACACACACGACATTGAATATTCCATAGAGCAGACACACGAGAGAGCTACAGGTGGCTCAACATTTATAGCGTTTTTCAGCGGCTTCTTCGCCGGGCGGCAGACAGGTGATTGGGGCGAGGATGGCTTCATCGAGGGACGCCTTTTTATTTTTATCCTGTTTGCCCCTTATTCAGGATCACTATGACAAGCAGTAATACAAAAGACTAAGAGTTTTATTTTATTGAAAACTTCAACATATACAAGGTGTCATTAGTGCGGAAAAAATCACGATTTCAATAAAAAATTAAAATTACACAGCTGTATAGTATTTACTACCGCATACAATTATATAAAAAACTATACATGATGGAGTCACATTTAAAAAAAAATGAAAATTAGGTCCGGTTAGGTAAATCTAAACATTTTTAGGAAATGCAGTTTTTCCTGCATAATTTTATTGCAATGACCAATTTAAAAAAAAAATAATAGTAAAGGTATAAGAGACCAACCCCACACTAATGACTCACCCTGTATATTTTTTTATTTTAAATTAACAGTAATGTAGGTATATTCTCCAGAAGAGCGAATTCTTGGACGATGGTAGAAAAAACACGTGTAAAAAGTAATACGACACTTGGCGTTTTTTTTTCACATCGCAGACAATAAACACATTTTTTAGGTTTGCTGCATAAATACGTGACATGATTCTTTTGAAATTATCGTTTATTCTCCAGAAATCTCTCAACTGGTACGATTAGATTAGAAAAAATATTGTATGCTCTGCGTGTAAAAAGTGCTTTCTCAGTTTCAGATTTCTTTCTCAGTTTCCTAGTTTCTCATTTTCATAGTTTTCCAGTAGATTTCTAGTTTTCCGGTTTGCCAATTCCGAAGTTTTCTAGTTTTACAATTTTTCTGCTTTCTTAATATCCTAGTTTCTGTGTTTCCCAGTTTCCAAGTGTCTCAGTTTTCCAGTTCTGCTGGTTTCCCAATTTATTAGTTTCTCAGCTTTTCTAGTTAATTTCGCAGATTTCTAGTTTTCTCCTTTCTCGGTCTATCAGATTCTTTGTTTCTCAACGCGCTAGTCTCTCAGTTTCCTAGTTTCCCACTTTGCTGGTTTCTCAGCTTCCCAGTTTCCCACTTTTTTAATTTTCCAGTAGATATCTAGTTTCCCAGTTCGCCAATTTCGTAGTTTTCTAGTTTTACAATTTCTCAGTTTCCTTCTTTTTCAATATCCAAGTTTCTGTGTTTCCCAGTTTCCAAGTTTCTCAGTTTTCTAGTTTTGCTGATTTCTCAATTTATTGGTTTCTCAGCTTTCCTAGATAATTTCGCAGATTTCTAGTTTTCTCCTTTCTCAGTCCATCAGATTCTTTGTTTCTCAACACGCGAGTCTCTCAGTTTCCCAGTTTCTCGTTTTCCTAGTTTCTCAATTTGCTGGTTTCTCAGTTTCCTAGTTTCTCATTTTCATAGTTTTCCAGTAGATTTCTAGTTTTCTGGTTTGCCAATTCCGAAGTTTTCTAGTTTTACAATTTCTCGGTTTCCTTCTTTCTTAATATCCCCGTTTCTGTGTTTCCCAGTTTCCAAATGTCTCAGTTTTCCAGTTTTGCTGGTTTTCCAATATATTAGTTTCTCAGCTTTCCTAGTTAATTTCGCAGATTTCTAGTTTTTCCTTTCTCAGTCCATCAGATTCTTTGTTTCTCAACACGCGAGTCTCTCAGTTTCCTAGTTTCTCATTTTTATAGTTTCTCACTTTGCTGGTTTCTCAGTTTCCTAGTTTCCCATTTTCTTAGTTTTGCAGTAGATTTCTAGTTTCCCAGTTTGCCAATTCCGTAGTTTTCTAGTTTTGCAATTTCTCAGTTTCCTTCTTTCTCAAAATCCAAGTTTCTGTGTTTCCCAGTTTTCTAGTTTTGCTGATTTCTCAATTTATTAGTTTCTCAGCTTTCCTAGTTAATTTCGCAGATTTCTAGTTTTCTCCTTTCTCGGTCTATCAGATTCTTTTTTCTCAACACGCGAGTCTCTCAGTTTCACGTTTTCCTAGTTTCTCAATTTTCTGGTTTCCCAGTTTCCTAGTTTCCCATTTTCTTAGTTTTCCAGTAGATTTCTAGTTTCCCAGTTTGCCAATTGCGTAGTTTTTTAGTTTTACAATTTCTCAGTTTCCTTCTTTCGCAAAATCCAAGTTTCTGTGTTTCCCAGTTTCCAAGTGTCTCAGGTTTCCAGTTTAGCTGGTTTCTCAATTTACTAGTTTCTCAGCTTTCCTAGTTAATTTCGCAGATTTATAGTTTTCTCCTTTCTCAGCCTATCAGATTCTGTGTTTCTGAACAAGCGAGTTTCTCAGTTTCCCAGTTTTTCATTTTCCTAGTTTCTCAATTTCCAAGTTTCTCATTTTCTTAATTTTCCAGTCGATTTCTAGTTTCCCAGTTTGCCAATTCACTAGTTTCCCACTTTGCTGGTTTCTCAGTTTCCTAATTTCCCATTTTCTTAGTTTTCCAGTAGATTTCTAGTTCCCGGTTTGCAAATTCCGTAGTTTTCTAGTTTTCTATTTTCTCCGTTTCCTAGTTTTGCAATAACCAAGTTTCTCAATTTCCTAGTTTTCTAGTATGTTTCCCAGTTTGTCATTACACCAATCTTTCAGTGTCTTAGTATTTCAATTTCTCAATTTCTTGGCTTATTAGTTTCTAAATTTTCTGGTTTCTAGTTTTTCTAGTTTCTCAATTTCCTAGCTCTTCAATATCCAAGCATCTCAATTTCCTAGTTTTCCAATATGTTTCCCAGTGTGTCATTACACCAATCTTTCAGTGTCTTAGTATTTCAATTTCTTAATCTCTTGGTTTCTCAGTTTGCTAGTTTTTCAATATCCAAGTTTCTCAATCTCCTAGTTTTCTAGTACGTTTCCAAGTTTGTCATTATACCAATCTTTCAGTGTCTTAGTATTTCAATTTCTCAATTTCTTGGCTTCTTAGTTTCTCAATTTCCTGCTTTCTAGCTTTTCTAGTTTCTCAATTTCCTAGTTCTTCAATATCTAAGATTCTCAATTTCCTAGTTTTCCAGTATCTTTCCCAGTGTGACATTACACCAGTCTTTCAGTGTCTTAGTATTTCAATTTCTTAGTTTCTCAATTTCCTGGCTTCTAGTTTTTCTAGTTTCTCAATTTCCTAGTTCTTTAATATCCAAGATTCTCAATTTTCTGGTTTTCTAGTATGTTTTCCCAGTTTCTCATTATACCAGTCTTTCAGTGTCCATGTATTTCAATTTCCTAATTTCTTGGATTTTCAGTTTCCTAGTTTCTCAATTTCCGGGTTTCTAGATTTTCTAGTTTCTCAATTTCCTATTTCTTCAATATCCAGGATTCTCAATTTTCTAGTTTTCCAGTGTGTCATTACACCAATCCTTCAGTGTGTTAGTATTTAAATTTCTTAATTTATTGGTTTCTCAGTTTCCTAGTTGCTCAATTTCCTGTTTTCTAGTTTTTCTAGTTTCTCAATTTCCTATTTCTTTAATATCCAAGATTCTAAATCTCCTAGTTTTCCAGTATGTTTCCCAGTGTGTCATTACACCAATCTTTCAGTGTGTTAGTATTTCAATTTCTTAATTTATTTTTTTCTCAGTTTCCTAGTTTCTCAATTTTCTGGTTTCTAGTTTTTCCAGTTTCTCAATTTCATAGTTCTTTAATATCCAAGATTCTCAATTTCCTAGTTTTCCAGTATGTTTCCCAGTGTGACATTAGACCAGTCTTTCAGTGTCTTAGTATTTCAATTTCTTAGTTTCTCAATTTCCTGGCTTCTAGTTTTTCTAGTTTCTCAATTTCCTAGTTCTTCAATATCCAAAACTCTCAATTTCCTAGTTTTCTAGTATGTTTTCCCAGTTTTTCATTACACCAATCTTTCAGTGTCTTAGTATTTCAATTCCTTAATTTGTTGGTTTCTCAGTTTCCTAGTTCCTCAATTTCCTGGTTTCTAGTTTTTCTAGTTTCTCAATTTCCTAGTTCTTCAATATCCAAGATTCTCAATTTCCTAGTTATCTACTATGTTTCCCAGTTTGTGATTACACCAATCTTTCAGTGTTTTAGTATTTCAATTTATTAATTTCTTGGTTTCTCAGTTTCCTAGTTTCTAAATTTCCTGGTTTATAGCTTTTCTAGTTTCTCAATTTCCTAGTTTTTCAATATCCCAGTTTCTCAATTTTCTAGTTTTCCAGTATGATTCCCAGGTTGTCATTACACTAATCTTTCAGTGTCTTACTATTTCAATTTCTTAATTTCTTGGTTTCTCAGTTTCTTAGTTTCTCAATTTCCTAGTTTTTCAATATCCTAGTTTCTCAATTTCCTAGTTTTCCAGTATGATTCCCAGGTTCTCATTACACTAATCTTTCAGTGTCTTAGTATTTCAATTTCTTAATTTCTTGGTTTCTCAGTTTCTTAGTTTCTCAACTTTATGGTTTCTAGCTTTTCTAGTCTCTCAATTTCCTAGTTCTTCAATATCCTAGTTACTCAATTTTCCAGTTTTCCAGTATGTCATCAGAACAATGTAATGACAAACTGTGTCTTAGTATTTCAATTTTTTAATTTCTCAGTTTTTAAGTTTCTCAAATTCCTGGTTTCTAGCTATTAAGTTTCTCAATTTCCTAGTTCTTCAGTGTCTTAGTATTTCAATTTCTTAATTTTGTGGTTTCTGTTTCTTAGTTTCTGAATTCTTCTCCTGGTTTCTAGCTTTTCTAGTTTCTCAATTTCCTAGTTCTTCAGTGTCTTAGTATTTCAATTTTTTAATTTTTTGGTTTCTGTTTCTTAGTTTCTGAATTTCCTGGTTTCTAGCTTTTCTAGTTTCTCAATTTCATAGTTCTTCAATATCCTGGTTTCTCAATTTCCTAGTTTTCCAGTATGATTCCCAGGTTGTAATTACACTAATTTTTCAGTGTCTTACTATTTCAATTTCTTATTGTTTTAGAATAGAATAGAATAGAATAGAATATCTTTATTGTGTTATTACCTGAGCTTACACACGTCAAAAAAAAAAAAAAAAAAAAAACAACTCAATTACAATAGTATAATTTTAAAAAATAAAATAAAATAATAAACAGATAACAAATAAATAAGTAGGCAATAAATAGGCAAGAGCAAACAAAATTAACTATGCACAAAGTTGGAGTGGGAAACTAAACGATAAAAGGGAAAGAGTTTCGGTCAACTCTCGAAATCATTAAAATTGTTGTCGAGGTACTCATTAAAAGAATAAAAGGCTTTGTCAATCAAGTATGACTTAATTTTATGGAGAAATGTCTTCCCATCAAGCATTTTAATTTGGTGCGGTAGCACATTAAAGAATTTAATGCAAAAATAGTGAGCTGCGTCTCTCGATTTAGTTAGTCTGAGATTTAGATAAGTTACATTCTCCGTTCTTGTTGCGTATGAGTGATAGGAGCTCAATTTAGTATAATTAGTAGAGTTATCATGGAGATATTTTAGGCACTTATAAATATATAAACAGGGTAATGTAAGAATATTGAATCGCACGAAGGATTCCTTACAATCTTCGCGATATCCCAAATTGGCAAGTATTCTGATACTTCTCCTTTGCAGTTTAAATAGTCTTGCAAGCGAACTAGAGTGTCCCCAGACTAAAATTGCATACTCTAAATGACTGTTTATTAGGGCAAAATAAATTATTCTTAAAATGTGTGCTGACAGATTATTTGCTAGGTGTCTCAGTAAAAAGATGTTTTTGGAAACTTTTTCTGCCACATAGTTACCATGTTTGGTCCACGTTAGATCTATATCTATGTATACTCCCAGGTATCTAGCCACACTCAAAAGTTCTCCATTATTATTAAACTCTTTACAATTGAATAAAAGATTAAGCGTTTTATTTTTGTTTAGGCTTAGACGATTTGCGATGTACCAATTTTCAGCGCGCATTAGAGAACTGTTCAGTTTGTTTCTAGCTACCTCCACAGAGGATCCAGAAGTACCGATAGTAGTGTCATCAGCGTAGAGAGTAACGTCCGCATTGAACATGTAACCAGGTAAATCGTTGACATACACTAAAAATAGTACTGGTCCTAAGATGGAGCCTTGAGGTACTCCATGGACGATGTTGGATAAATTAGACGTCATATTATTATAAAAGACTTGTTGACTGCGATTTTCCAGATAACTCATTATAAGTCTAACACTTTTCGGATGAAAATTGAAGAAATATAATTTTCTCAGTAGAATGTCGTGAGATAGACAGTCGAATGCTTTGCTCAGATCAAGAAAAGCCCCGGCATAAGTTTCTTTACTTTCAAAACTATTGATGACATTATTTACAAATGCAAGTATTGCGTCGGAGGTTGAAGAACCTTTGCGGAAACCAAATTGTTTGGAAGACAGTAAGTTATTGGTTTGTAAATGATTTACCAATTGATTAAGCAAAAGTTTTTCAAAAATTTTACTAAGAATTGGTAGAAGCGAAATTGGTCTGTAATTAGTGGGATTGTCAATGTCACCCTTTTTGTGCAGAGGTATGACTTTCGCGAGTTTAAGGCAGTCAGGGAAGACATTATCTTCAATACATTGATTAACAAGTTTAGTGAGTGGACCTACAAGTATGTCTTTTACAGCTTTTAAGTGAACAACGCTTAACCCATATGCATCTTTGGCTTTACTGTTACGTAAATTTCCAAGAGCATCACGAACCTCAATTTGGGACACGGCTTGAAAAAGAAAAATATTAGGAATACCCGCATCAGTCATCATCATATTGATGGGGTCAGAATTATTAGGTGATGGTAATGAGGATGTTATATTTTCAGCAATTTTAACAAAAAAGTTATTAAACATATCCGGAGTTGTTTGTTTTGATATTGCATTGTTTTTGGGTTTATTGTTTGGGATGAGTTTCCACATCGCTCTTGGGTTATTTTTATTTTCCTTTATATATTTGTCATTTGCTTCAATTTTGGAATTCTTAATTGCTAAGTTATATTTTTTCTTAAACCTAACCAATGCCTCTTTAAGCTCCACGGTTCCATGCAGCTTATATGCATCGGTTAAAAAAGCTAGCGTCTCACGCATTTTACGCAAGTAAGGTGAAAACCAGCTGTTCCTTGAAACCGTGTGCTTAGAAACGTTACACACAAATTTTCTTTCAGGAAAAGCTATATAATAATAAAAAAGCATTGTTTTAAGAAACATTTCAAACTTATTATTAACATCAATGTCAGTACTTATAAAGTCCCAGTTTACAGAACTAAGAAGACTAAAAAAGGTCAGTTTGCCATACTCAGTCACAGGACGAAAGATTTTTGTTACTGGAGCATCGGTAAAAGAAGGTACATTTATATTCACTAAAATTCCAAGATGATCTGTCAATTGTAAGTCTATGGGATGAGTCTTAATATTATTTGGTGTTATATTTGAAAATACGTTATCCAGTTGAGCTTTATTTCTTGTGAGAAATTGTACTTGAGAAGTGAGACCAAAGCTTAAAAACAAGTCGCTCAATAGTCGAGAATGAGGATCATCAGTATGAAAATGAACATTAAAATCACCTGCGATCATAACGTATTTTTTTTTGTAATCTATTAAACTAAACAGTTTTACAATACTATCACAAAAAATATTTATATCGCCTTTTGGTGAACGATATAATGTAACTAAAACTAAATTTAATTTGGGGATGAAAATACCAACTAATTCGCAGTGGAGTTCAACAGATAGGTTTTTGATGAAGTCCAGTTGTTTATAACAGACTGAACTCTCCGAGAGCTCTGCAACTCCACCATGAATGTGACACTTCCTCGCAAAACAATCAGAAACCTTAAGATTATTTATTGATAAATGATCCATCTCATCGACTTTCATCCAGTGCTCGGCAAGACATAATATGCTTATGTCAAGGTCCTGTAATATAGCCTCTAACAAATTTATTTTATTACGAATACATTGAATATTAACAAATAAAACGACTAAATTTGTACTGAAAGCAGCTGAAGACACTAGCTGTGATTCTGCAACATTGGAGTTTTCTTGAAAAAAAACCTGTTAACTGACACACCTTCAGGCCAAACTGCGGGATCCAAAATTATTGCAACTTGATTCAGAGGCACCGTCACTTTAAATGAAGAATAGACAATTGGGTTTTTAGACTTAAGTTGCTCACAGCTAACAACATTAACCAATGATGTTAAATGGTTTACTATTTGTTCAGACTTAGTTGATGGCGAGACACGTGAGACGTGTACATACCCCATTTTTGGAGCACTAGAGAAGCCTGCAACTGTAGTGGCTGTCCCTATGGCTGGCTTGCGGCGTAAGCTCGTCGACTTTTCCTTTTTCCGTCTTCGACCTTCTACCACTGTAAATCCCTCATTCTCCTGTAAGGGTTGGCTCCCGGATGGCTCCGGATTTTTATCTTCAAGATTATTTACTGCTTCTTCGCTTTTGGAGAAGCATTTTACACTTGTTTTGGGTTTTGGGACGTCCAATGTGAATTTTTTATTCTGTTCGAGTTCGATGACTTGATCACTTTTCTTTTCCGGCCAGATAATATTGGCGGAGTTATCGTTGTTTTTACTAAGACCTTGGCGTTGCAGAGAATCAATGTAGTTTTTTAAACAAAAAGTTTGTTTCATTAAATCGATTTTGTCGTTTAATTCAGCAATTAACACATCTTTATGTTGAACAATTCGTTTCAGATATTCAATTTCCTTTACTAGACGTTCGACTTCATTAGTTTGAGATTCACTATCACTGTAATCTTCTGCATCGGTGGTTACACAACAGTTAACACTGTTATCACTAACAAATTTTACTTTCGACGAAAGCTTGGCACAACTAGAATGATAAATGGCTCCACATGTATCACATTTTGGGCCACTTACACAGTTCTTTTTGCACTTTTTGCAAGACAGTTGAGTTAATCCGTCTGCACCGCTTGGCATCTTGGACGAGAATATGATATTACTATTACTATTTCAATTTCTTATTGTTTTGGTTTCTCAGTTTCTTAGTTTCTCAATTTCCTGGTTGCTAGCTTTTCTAGTTACTCAATTTCCTAGTTTTCCAGTATGTTTCCCATTGTTGTAATGACAAACTGTGACTTAGTATTCCAATTTCTTAGTATTTCAATTTTTTAATTTCTCAGTTTTTAAGTTTCTCAAATTCCTGGTTTCTAGCTCAATTTACTCTCAATTTACTAGTTCTTCAGTGTCTTAGTATTTCAATTTCTTCGTTTCTCAGTTTCTGAGTTTCTCAATTTCCTAGTGTTTCAATATCCTAGTTTCTCAATTTCTTAGTTTTCCAGTATGTTTCCCAGTTTGTCATTACATCAATCTTTCAGTGTTTCAGTATTTCAATTTCCTAATTTCTTCGGTTTCTCAGTGTCTTAGTTGCTCAATTTAATAGTTTCTAGATTTTCTAGTTTCTCAATTTCCTGGTTATTCAGTGGCCTAGTTGGTCGATTTTCCAGTGTTAAAGTAAATTCCTAGTTTCCCGGTTTTCTAATATTTTTCTAGTTACTCAGTTTGTCATTTCCGCACTTTTCTAGTTTTCTAATTTCTCAGTTTTTTGACTTGTCATTATCCAAATCTCTTAGTTTCCAGTTTCCTCATTTTTCAGATTCCCGATTTTTCAATGCCAAGATTCTCAGTGCCTCATCTCCTTTTCCCAGTTTCCTAGTTTCATTGTTGCCCAGTTTTTAAGTTTGTTAATTTCGCAGTTTACGGTTTCTAACCTTTTTAATTTCCTAGTATTTAGATTTCTGGTTTCTTTCGTTTTCTTAGTTTCATAGTTCCTCGGTTTTTTAGTTTCTCAGTTTCCTAGTTTTTCAATGTACAAGTTTGTCAATTTTTAAGTTTTCAAGTGAATTTCTTAGGCTCTTAGTTTTTGTAGAACTTTTCTAGTTTCACAGTTTACCAATTCCGCAGTTTTCGACTTTTCTCATTTTTCAAATTACTAGCTTATTGCTATGTCTATGTTTCACAATTCCTTAGGGTCTCAGTTTTCCTAGTAATTTTGTTTTTGTTTCTCGATTTGTGTCTCAGAATTCCTAGTACTTTTTACAAGCTTTTATTCAATTTGCCTTGTTAGTTTGTTAGTATGTCAGTATATTAGTATGTTACTATGTATTTATGTGTGTGTGGGTGAAATTTAGATGCTAAGTTAATATGTGTGTTAACTTAAAGGGCTTGCAGAGTAGAAAACGAAACAGTTAGGGACATCACACTAAATGCAATATCGCCGTCGCTCCAAGATGGCAAATTACATTTTCTTTTCAACCACATTAATATGGGTATATTAAATGAGAGGGATTGAAGTGTAGAAAACGATAAAGTTAGTGACATCATACTAAGTCAATATGGTCACAGCAAAAACTAAAAAGTTGAAAAAAAATTATAGTAAAAAATATACAAGATTCTCAGTTTCCTAGTTCTTCGATAGTCAGCATTATTCAATTAGAAAAAGTATAAAAAGGACCTGGACGACTCGGAAGAGCTCCACTCTATCCATGTCATTAGTACCCGAAGTTTTTCCACCAAAATCAATACCTCAACGGTCCCCAAAGATGCAAATCTCCGTGTATCAATTAATTCCCTCATGTTTGAAGAACGCGGCCCCCTCCGGCCCTCCCTCCCCCATCCACTTCAAACGCTACACCCAGCCATTGATTTTCTTCTTAATTACGTTTTAATCATCCGGCAATGTCTCGCTGCGTTTCTTTTCCGTCGGACCGAAATAAAAATAAAATCTTACACGTCTTCGTCGTCGTCCCGAAATCCGCTTTTCGTTCCTCGCGCTACGAGCCCGTAAAGAGAAAGTTCCTCCTCGTCGGTCCGAACTTTCGCATAATATTATAATAATGAAATTCTTATAGGTATGAGTTGGCTTTTTACAAGAAAACATCAAATAGGTGGAAGGAGCGCCGTAAAACAATGGCCCCGACTGTATC